>JAJOZX010000151.1:242500-337500 GCA_023014485.1 Bathynomus jamesi
AGATATCAAAGGTTCAACAACAGTGGGAGAGACAATTTTGGAACTAATCCTCCAACTCGACTTACCATTTCACGTATCTGTGAGAAATTTGAAGTATACGGTACTGTGCATGATGTGTACAAGCAAGCGACTGGCGTCCAAAGACATCAACAGATCCTAACACTTCTGATGAAGTGCTACAGGTATTCAACCGATCACCAAGAAAATCTGTGAGACAATGTGCTCGTGAAACAGGAAAAGTAAGACAAGTGTCCACAGAATTTTGAAGAATGCTAAATGGAAATCTTACATCCCGAGATTATTACATGCCTTGAATGAGGATGATCCGGATCGCAGAATCCAGTTTTGCGAATGGTTTCGAGTAAAAAACACAGAAGATGGCCAATTTGCGGACAAAATTGTGTGGTCTGATGAGGCTACATTTAAGTTGAATGGTATAATTAATCGTCATAATTGCGCATACTGGTCACAAGAAAATCCACACATTTATGTGGAACGACATGTAAATTTACCGGGTATAACTGTCTGGTGTGGTTTTTCTTCCAAAGGTTTGGTTGGTCCATTCTTTTTCGATGGTACAGTTACCGGTCATAGCTACCTCAACATGCTTCGGGGAAAAGGTTTTCCTGCAATTCGACAGTTATACGGAGATGAGGACATTTACTTTCAACAAGATGGAGCACCTCCTCATTACCATCAGGATGTCAGGAACTACCTTGATGAAACATTTCATTATCGGTGGATCGGACGACGAGGTAGTATCGAGTATCCACCACGTTCACCAGATTTGAACCCACTTGACTTTTTTTTATGGGGTCATTTGAAAAATGAAGTATACAGTAGAAGACCTACATCACTTGAACAACTAAAGAGCACAGTTGAAGAAGCGTGTAGAAATATCTCTACAAACATTTTTGTTGAAGGCTGCCAATCAGTGAATCAAAGAGCGCAGTGGTGCATTGATGTCAATGGTCGACATTTCGAACACTTACGTGTTTAAAACAAATTAAACTATCTATTATTTCGATGTTGTATATTTTACCTATAAAAAGAAATAAAAATCATCTGAATCCGTTAGTGGGTTCGCCTGTTATAAGTTTTTTAAAAATGTATACATGGTTTTGGGACACTCATATATATATAAAGAGAGAGAGAGAGAGAGAGAGAGAGAGAGAGAGAGAGAGAGGAGAGAGAGAGAGAGAGAGACTAAACAAACCAAAACATTATATATATGTACATTGTACAGTATATATACATATACATATATTATAATATATATATATATATTTGGTTATCAGAAATTTTGTCCTGCTTTTGTGAATTAACACACGGTACAGATTTGGTAATTTTAGAGATGTTTCCAACTCTACCCAGTAACCATGGAAAGCAATGCATACAGTTTGAAAAGATAAAAACGTTTATTTGAAACCGTATTTTAGAAACATTGCACAGTTTTATTATAACGATCCAGTGAATTTTAATTGAAAAACAATGCCAACTCCTCCATTGTATACATTGTTTCTTAAAATGCTCTTTCAAATAAATGGTTTATTTTCAAAATGTATTTATTGTTTTCCATGAGTAAGTGAGCGGTGTTGGAGAACTTAGATTTGTGAAATTACTGAGTCTGTGTTTTTCATTAATTCACGGAAGGACAGAACTTCTTCGTAGAATCTATGCGGAAATGTGTGTGTGTGTGTGTGTGTGTGTGTATACATATAGATATACATAATATATATATATATATATATATATAGATGTGTGTGTGTGTGTGTGTATATATATATATATCAGTGGCGTGCAGTCAGGGTAAGCGGGGCATGCACCGCCTACCCAGTTAAAAGTCAAATTACAAAAAGTCAGTATATTACTACAGTAATCGAAAACTAATAGAAAATTATGATGCTTGTATAATGTATATATATTAGTGAGGTATGTCACATCCGCATCCGCATCCGTGGAGCATCCACAAAAAAATCAACATCCGCATCCGCGCTGCGGGATGCGGATTTTGCGGATGTGTACAACTTACCAAATTGCTATTTTTGAAGCACAATTTGCCCCTCATTCAGTTCAAATACTGAAACTTGTGCAACCTTCATTTGATCTTTAATGTAACTTGCAATGTCTGTTGTGTATTTGTATAATTACTTGTTCATGCTACAACACATAACAATGTCATAAGCACATTACTTTCCAAAGGATGGTGGTTGGAGGAAAGTGGTTGGTGGGATGCAAGACGAGTTGGATCCCCGTCCCGCATTCTGGTAACACACAGTTGTGTGGCGAAAACTCGTCCAAAAAAAGAGTGTATGTAAAAAAATTATAATTACAAAATAATATTATCTAATATCTAATATCTAATATTATCGAATATCTAATATTTATAACTAACCAAAAATCGAAAGTCAATTAATAAATTAAGTGTGAATTTAAACTATCATATTATCAAGCTGACAAATTTAGGCATGAACATCGGCATCTGCATCCGTACGAATGTCAAAGTTTGGCATCCGCATCTGCGGATGTCTGAAATCTGACATCCGATACCTCACTATTATACGTCCGATACCTCACTATTATACGTATATATATATATATTTGCAGCTACCGCTTACCCTGTGGACACACCCACCGCACGCCACTGAATTATATATATATATATATATATATGTGTGTGTATATATGAACTTTGGCTGTAAAATCCAAAGTTATGGTCAGATTTCAATATTTTTTTCACACCCTACAACTAAGTAAATTTCCTATTCGGTGAGCGGATTTCAAAGAAAACTAATGAAAATTACGAGTTTATTGAACATTTCTTTATGCCACTTGAAATTCTCCATTTACACTACTACTGCATTGTATGTGCAGATAAAAAGTTACTTAAAAAAAACAGATCGATATGTTTACCATGAACTTCTACAACCTTTTTCAGTCTAGGACGGAACTCATCTCTGGCTTTATTGATTTGTTCTTGTGGTAGCTCATCCCATTTTTCCAGAAGCAGCTGTCGTAAATGAGCGACATTTCTTACTTTGACCCGATAAATTCTCTGTGACAAATTTTCCCAAAGGCCGTAATCGACAGGATTTAAATCAGGACTGTTTGGTGGCCAAATTTAATACCACTACCTGGTATTCTTTTGACATCTCCTGTTTTATCGATTTTCTTGAAAAGCTTATCCAAACCTCCTGCAGTTGGCTTACGTTAATTAAAATCGCTTTAATTATCAACTTGAACCTATGATTAGCAAGATTTTTCTGGAATATTCGCCATAAATCCAATTTCTCAACTAAAATGATGAAAGATAGCATACAAACCATAAAATTACCTAGTACTAACATACTAAAATTTCATGGTTCTATGTACCGTATTTGCCGAGATATGAAGGGTTTAAAAGGTCTCCCTTTTTTCTTGCCGACCCGATATATATATATATATATATATAAAACAAATAACAAGTATTGGCCAAATAAAACCTAAAAATGACGAATATGCACTAGTACATATGATTGTACATTTTGTACGATAATGCGTAAAAAAACCCAAATGGTCCTTTATTTCAAATAAAATTAAATTCCGCTCAGCTTGATTCAAACATGAAAAACTTTCAACCTTCAAAACAAAGTTTAGAAATTTCAGCCCTTTGATAAAGTTCAGTTCCTGCACAGAAGTGGCTGAATAGAAAGTTCACTCGACTCCTCTGAAGAGCAACTGAAATGGCTTTGCTTTTGCGTTAACTGTGTAACAAGGTTTCTTTTTTTGTTTTTTTTAGTTCATTGTCGGTCCAAAAAATGAAACCTTTCTTATGTTGAACGATAGAAGAGTAAATTAATTCCATACGTTAACACAAATTTTATGTAAATACAATACATGTCCTAATGTATTTATATATATGGGTACGTATACGGCGCGCGCATGCTTGCACACACACAACACACACACACACACACACACAACAGAAAATATAGCGTACAGATACAAGATGATGTGGTGTAAGGGTTTTAAGTGTAATTCACTTAACAAAAGCCAAAATTAAACCTAACCTGACCTACCCAGACTTAACGTAAATTAACTAACCTAAAACTGGGACCTGAAATAATTTTAAGCATTTGGAGCTTATAACCATCATCTAGTCCTGATAAGGAAAAAAAAAAAAGAGGGAAAAATAAGACAGTAAAAAACTGCCTTGATTTTATCATTATAAAACCGTTAACTTAAGCCAAACACGCGTCAAATGCAATAACAAATGTCATTAAACACCATTTGAATGTACGTCATCATTATTATTGCATAAAACTGTATAAAATATAAAATTCTTATTGTCATTATTGTCATTATTTGTGAGAACGCAAGGAAAATTAAAAGGTATAATTATGTTAATTAACCAGTCTGATAAACTATGTATTAACAAATATGTTTTAATTAGTTATTGTGATTAGATATTTCGAAGAATTGAAATAAAATTTAGCATTCACTAGTCTCTTTAGTTCAACGGAGCTAGTAGATAAAATGCATCTAAGATTTTATTTCTTAAGTAGTTTGCATAGATTTCTAAAATATATTTAACGCTGTTACAGGCAAATTGTGAAACTAGTGATTTCTCGAAATCCCTGAAATTTTTAGTAAGTTAGCTTAATTACTGTTTCACTCAGGGACTTAAGAAACTTACTGAAATACTTAGGAAGTTCACAAAATTTTGGTTAGGTTAGGTTAGGTAAAACCTAACCTAACTAACCAGTAATTTCATGAAGTCCCTGAGTGAAACAGTACTTACACGAAATTACTGAAAATTTCAAGGATTTCATGAAATCACTAGTTTCACAATCTTACTGTAACATAGTATATATATATATATATATATATATATATATAATATGGTGCACACAGACCGTGCATGGAACAAGGAACTCTTCTGGGAAAATTAAATCCACTAGAGTCCGAATAAGTAATGGTAAATGACAAACACTAAAGTTTTTCTTTTTCATGATGTTAGCCCGACGTGGGCAACGGGTCACTCGCAAAGAGGCCCCCAAAATATAGCTTCTCTCACCAGCTATCTACAAAACAGATACGATCCAGCTTTGAGATAGTATCTAGGGTTTACAGCTACACCTCAGAACCTCAGCACCTCAATATAAACAAAAGACTCGTCGCATTCGCGTCGGATTGAATACATCAAAGAAAAAGGGGTAACTATTGTATTTTTAACCAAAAACCAAAACTTAAACCTCATCTGGCAAAATTGAGCGTCCACTTTTCAAGGCACATAACATGTCCGTTTCATGAGAGGATTGGACTCAGAATGGTCCCCTGAGGTTTTTTCATGGTACACACAGACCGTGCAGGGAACAAGGAACTCTTCTAGGAAAATTCTGGGCCTCTTTGCGAGTGACCCGTTGCCCACGTCGCGCTAACATCATGAAAAAGAAAAAATTATAGTGTTTGTCATTTACCATTACTTATTCAGACTATAGTGGATTTAATTTTCCCAGAAAAGTTCCCTGTTCCATGCACAGTCTTTGTGTATCATGAAAAAACCTCAGAGGACCATTCTGAGTTCAATCCCATATATATATATATATATATATATATATATATATATATATATATATATATATATATATATATATAATGATAATGTTTCAGACCAACAAAGACCCTATATATATATATATATATAAATAAAACTTTGGGAAATATTAAGTTTCATGAAAACCAATTTTTCTGACAAAGTCGAAATTTGCTACAAAAATCCTAATTGGCCGAAATTAGTCACATAGAAAATAACTAACCAATCTAAAACGACCACCTAACTTCATGTGATTTGGTCTTTTTTTCAAAGCCCAACAACCAAACCTCATGCGAGACTGAACACCCCGGTTCCCGCAAAACACACCCCCCCCCCCCACACACACATATATATATACACATTCTGCATTTTCTTTGCGTGGTGCCTTCAGAAAACAAAAACAGAAAAGGGAAATTTTCTTCAGCGGAGAAATTCGTCGAAGCAGAAATGAGATTTTGATCTCCATGAAATGAATATTATAAACAATTTTAATAATATTTACGCATTACTTCATATATATATATATATATATATAGTGGCGATCATAAGTATTCGTACAGAGATATATTTCAGTTATATTCGCCCTTATCCTTTGTACCATGCACAAGACAGTTATGAAAAGTTTACCGTTATTTTGGGAAAATTTAACAAATAAAAAAAATTAGTTTGATTTTTAAATTATAATGTAAAACATCAAAGAATGTGAGGAAAATAAAGAAAAGTTAAAATTCAAAAGTTTTCGTACACTTATTTACAAAATTATTTAATACTTTGTATATCCACATTAGGGTTGAAGAATTGAAAACTTTTATCAGTAGTTGGCTGTTTATTGATTAGAGACTGGCAATTCTGTTAGCAATTCTGAATTCTAGAATTTGATCTGTGAATCTTCATGGAAGACGACGGATGATTGTACAAGCCATTAGTAAGCATTGGGTTGTTGTGGTAAAGAGCTGTTTACAGATCTTAAGAGATCTGTTATTGCTGCACACGAGTCTGGAAAGAGTTATAGAAAGACAGGAGAAGAACTTCGAATTCCATTTACGACGGTTGCTGCAGTCACCTCTACCAAGGTGCGGACGACCTTGCAAGATTTCAGAACATACAGCTAGACGGATTGAATGAATGGCTACTGCGAATCCACGAGTGACTGCAGGTGATATATGACAAACATGAAGACTTTCTAAGATCGATGTTCACCCTTCTATTGTATGTTGTACACTGAGAAAGAATGGTCTGCATGGAAGAGTTCAACGAACTAAACCTCTGTTACGAAAAGCGCACAAAGAAGCTCATTTAAAGTACGCCAAAGATCATCAAAACGATGGATTTGCATTCCGGAAGAAAGTTCTGTGTACAGACGAGACCAAAATTGAATTATTCTGGGACAACGAGCAACAGCGAAAATCGAAAATCAAATACTGCATTCTCGTAAAAAAACATCCTTCCTACGGTTAAACATGATGGTGGTAGTTTGATTCTTTGGGGATGCTTTAGTTCTTCTGGTCTAGGAAAGTTTGTTGTCATCAATGGAATCTTGAATTCGAAGAAATACCAAGAAATTTTAAAAGAAAATGCATTGCCTTCAGTTCGGGAATGACGAAGAGGTCGCAATTAGGTACTGCAACAAGATAATTATCCAAAACACAAAGTAAGAGCACCATGAAATGGTTTCAACAAAAGAATTTCAAGTTTATCGAGTGGCCCAGTAAAAGCCCAGATTTCTTTTTAATCGCGAATTTATAGTTTGATTTGAAAAAAGGTGTCCGCAAGAGAAACCCTATGAATCTGAATGAATTGCAAAAATGTTTATTAGAAGAATGGGCTAAAATTTCTACTGAGAGATGTCGAAACCTCGTAGAAAAAATACTCAAAACGAATCATTCAAGTCGTTCAAACAAAAGGTGGACACACAAAGTATTAAATAACTTGTAAGTAAATGTACGAAAACTTTTGCATTTTAACTTTTTTGCATTTTCCTCAAATTCTTTGATGTTTTACATTATATGTTGGAATTGAACTAATTTATTTATTTGCTAAATTTTTCCAAACGAATGGTAAACTTTTCGTAGCTATCCTATGCATGCTACTAAAGATAAGGACGAATATAACTGAAATATTTTGTACGAATACTCATGAGGGTCACTGTGTGTGTGTGTGTGTGTATATATATATATATGGATTTGTCAGAGCAATGAAAATGCTCGCATTTTTGGTGCTGTATTTTATACACCATTAATGTCATAATATACTTTATTAAATCGAATCAGGAAAAGAACAGGGCATGAAATTTCAGTTCAACTGTACTTGCCCCCCCCCCTTTTCACAAAAAAACTTGTCAGGCTTTTAGTGCGTCAGGTTTGCGACAAATTATTTTCACCCGTCAAGCATCAATTCTCGGTTGTCAATGTCGACCTGGCGAAAGGAAATTTCACGCCTTGAGCACGTGTCATTATATACATTTCTTTACTTCAGGCCAAACGTTTTGAAATATTAAAATGTTCCATACTCAGTTTATTGGTCTATAAATCGTCTGGTTATTACGAAGGATTATTCAGAAATACTAAACTACTAATTGGTAAAAACAAACGGTTATGGATCAAAATATAGACTATTCACAAAACAGTTAAAAACGTGTTTAAATAAACTGTTTGGTTTACGACTTATTAATATCGATATTGAGTTTAAGTTCATAAATATGGAGAGACTCCATTTTCGCAAAATGCATATATGAAATACACTAACCAGTATTTCAAGTGACGACTCTGACATTGGATGGTTGTGCTGGTGGAAATGGTCACTGTTGAGAACATTGCCTGGTTTATTGAAGTTAAGGTCGAGTGGAACGGACTGATTCACCAAAGGGTTCAAAGATACACTTTTAGCAATGGCGTTTGGTTTAACCATGTACAACCCCATACAGTGGTCACATTGAAATTTATAAACTGTTTAAAATTATCAGTTTTGGTCATTTTTCTTTAAATTTAAGTAAATTTTGCAACGTTGTGTGACGCTTGAACAATCTTGATGGCCAGCTGACGATAGGATTCTTAAAATTTTGTTATCTATTAAATAATTCAAAACTGATCTTACCCATGTAAAGGAAAGATAAATTGGGAGTAGTTGGTACCTTAAATGTGATAGATTAGCAATTTCCATAAAATCTTGCCAGTTATGTATGAAATTAATAAATTTTAGTGGAAATCCATATTTTGTAGAACATTTAAAAAAATTAAATGTTCGTTTAAATAAAAAATAATAGGAACATCTTCGCTAAGCTCTATTCACTAAGATGAAAAAGCACATTACGTTTACATTTTAAAAGAATTAAACTGAATGAAGAAATCAGTGAGCATCAGAATTCGTAAAGCCTTTATCGACCCTCGTAATATGAATGTCCAAAAACGACCAAATTATCGTTGGATTTTATTTTTTAGGCAAGTTCTATATTAGGTTGCCTTGAAATTCTGCGATCCTGAAACACTGTGACGTCCTCAGTAAACTAAATAATAAAATAGTATCGATAATGTACCTTCACTAAAATATAGGCTTAAAATTAGATGGACAATATACCAACCATTTTTTCTTCCTAGAAACACAAAATGCATTTGTTACCATCAGTCGCAGTGGGGGGTTAAATTACGATTCCGAAGAATGTCTCTCTTGCAGTTACTAAATCGATGTGTAAACGCATATTGTAATGAAAATTTCATTCACATGAAGTAACTTGAAAGAGCTGTTAATTGCTCTTCTAGTAATCCTCAGAACAAAAGAATTTAGCAGGCGTGATGTCATTCCATCATGCTCCTCTAGAGAAAATGGTTATTGTTTTACTCTTTGTTCGTTACTATATTTTATTACCTTTATTTACTGTTATTACCTTTATTACCTTCACCTTTATTACCTTACTATCACCGTTATTACGTTTACCCTCACAAATCTGGTAAAAAAAGACCTAATAAATTACTCCCTATGGTTCCATTTACATGGAGCACCCTGTATAATAAACTATTAAAAACTTGTTTATTGCAGTAAATTAAAGGTGAGATCTAATTAATATTTGTAATACTGTTTCTTTATATTGCATACATTTATTACATTTAAGTTCAATGCTTTTTTTCTACAGAATATAAATATGTCGGTTTACTTGATCTCTTTTGAATTCATTGCTGCAGTTTTGCAGTTTATATCCGAACCAAAGTTGCTTCATTTATAGGGATATATTCTATAGAACAATTTTTAAGACGGACTTGTGTCTTAACTGTACGTAAAAAAATATTTGTGCATCAGTAATGGAATAATTTTATACAGTGTATAGTACTCAATCCATGATTGATGGGCGGTCCATGATCACGGATAACCCGATTTCACGGTTAACTCAATATACCCCGCCGGTGGGTGGGTGGTGCAGCAGCTTCTGCCCACTACCACTGACTGGCCTCCTACCTCCAGCGCCACCATACGCAGTATTATTCTGTATAAGTACATCTAGGTAGTTTGTACTCACCTCAAGACATGAAGATCATCCGCTCCCGAAGATTCTAACACTCCCCCTCGCTAGTATTAATTGTCGCTACTATTAATTATCTTTAGTAGCTCGGGGAGACAATGACTGAGGCGCGTTCTGGCGGGTTTGTGGGAGGCGAGTGGCGGACGTAAACATCGTGCCAAATCACGGTTAACTCTGTGTCATGATTACGGATAAGTGCACAATGGTCACAATTAGCAAATCACCGTTAACGCGATTCACGGTTAAGCGACTCACGGATAACCGCGTGAGTACTGCATTTATGGGTTATATACAGGGTGTCCCAGAATTAACTATCTATTTCAATGAAATCGGACAAATTTTTTAAAAACACACTTTTATTTATGTTTATCATGTTTAATATGTGTTAAAAATGTATAAATTTCTAAATTTTTTTCATAATTTTATTTTCATAATTTTTTCAGTTTTATTTTTAGAATGGCAAAGAGACTCTCCAAAGGTTAACGTGTGGCTTGGAATGACCAAATCCAAAATTTATGGCCCATTCTTCTTTGCAGAAGCAACTGTAACAGGTACCGTCTACCTTGATATGCTTCAGCAGTTTCTCGAACCACAGCTTCTTGATGATGGCATTCTTGATAATGTTATGTTTCAACAAGATGGAGCACCATGTCATTATGCTCTAATTGTTCGAGAATACCTCAACAGACGCCTTCCGAATCGGTGGATTGGACGTGGAGGACCTCGACCTTGGCCTCCGCGTTCTCCGGATTTGACACCCCTGGATTTCTTTGCATGGGGTTTCATAAAAACAAAGGTTTATCGCCAAAAGATCAATAGTTTAGCTGAACTTAAAGAACGCATCCAGTTGGCAGTGCGGGAGATAACACCTGAAATGCTTCAAAATGTGTTTCGCAGCGCTGAGGATAGATTTGAAATTTGCAGAGATACAGACGGTGCACATGTTGAAACTTCTCAATAAAGTTTTGACTTATGATTTATAAATCTATTTGTTTTTGTATCATAATTTAGTAATAAACACAAAATTATGTCAGTTTTTATTAAATTTGTCCGATTTCATTGAAATAGATAGTTAATTCTGGGACACCCTGTATAGTGGCAATGTATTCATATATATTGCGCATATACTGCAGGTATGTCTCATTCTGTTTTGTGATTTAAACTGTTTACAGGAAATTAGTTGTGTAGCAGACCGTCAAGTAAGTTTTTGAACATGGTCTAAACTTGGACTAGAATCGAGTTTTAGGAGCCGAAGGTTACTGGGCTAATACCAGTACAAGTACTACCCAGGGTCTTGTGCTCGCAGAAGCATCTACGCCTGGAACCTGGGATCACATTCACCATGCCATGAAAATTGTGAATTGCATCACTTAGTGTAATTGCAACCCCGGTTTTCTCATTTTGGCTTATTAACTAAACTAGTTTGAATGTACCTAGCTTTAGGTTTATTTCTATAACTGGTTCTGAAGGATTTGGTGTGACTAGCAGAAAACGTCTTCCTTGTCTAGTTGCTGGTTCTCTTCTGTTCTACCTGACCTCGGACGTCCATTGCAAGGTTTGTCTATGACCGAACTAGTTTCTAGACATTTTTAATGCATGTTACATATGTTTCTGGCATCAGGGACATGTCATCGTGACATTGGTTTAGGGTAACATCTACTTTATTTATTGGCATTATCTACTGTATACCGAGATTATGTAAATTTTATTATACTCGTATAATATATAATTCAGGGACTTTGTCTTCCTTGATCTAAAATTCCCTCAAAGTTATTAAAACAGAAGATTACCGTATTTGACGGCTTATAAGACGCACGGGCACCCACATTTCAGCAGGGAATATTTAGGAAAAAACTTTTGAGTGTATTTAAGCATTTAATGTTTACTCCTACTAAAATGGAACATGAGCATGAGATCGACGATAATCGTCTCGTAATATCATCATCAGTAGTTATAAATTCAGCTTTAATATTTACAATAATTCCTTTTTAAGTTAATTAAAATAAATAATAATGTAATAATAATGATGTAATAATAATAATAATAATAATAATAATAATAATGTGTTTAAGTAAACAATAACATTTTTAATTCTGAAGTTGGGCTAGGCAGAATTTAGCCTATCGGAGACAGCTACTGGGGGATTCATTAGCCTACGAGAGACCGCAACTTCACATATAGGACGCGGGGTGATTTTTTGAGCCATTTTTCGAAAAAAAAAGTGCGTCTGATATGCCGTCAAATACGGTATGTACCCAGATTTAAGGTACCAAAAGAGGGTTAGCAACTGTAAGATGAAACTTCAACAAGCATCCACCTTTTATTTTGGGAGGGGAGCAGCCTTTATCGAGCCGAGATTTCATCAGCCATGTCTTTCTTCAGATTGTTTTGTAATATCTTATTTTCTCAATTTTGTATCAGTTCTCACCCAGTGTAAATGGCAAGAAAACCATACCGTAGGTCAAAGCTCCTGTAATCTACCTTAAAACATAAACTTAGGACAACTGTGTATGGGTTTGATTTAGAATGTTATTATTATTATTATAATAATAAAGATGTTTCAGTGGTGAATAGCGATAATTTAAATTCGGTGGGAGAGTTTTAGATAGTTTATCCTATAATTTGTATTATAATATATTTTCATGTATAGTTATAAGACTGATATTGAAGATATGATACCTTTATTTTATTAAATATACGTTAGAAGAATAATCAATTTTGCAGCGGTGTAAAATATGCAATGTGCGCCATGTCCCTGATGCCAGAAACATATGTAACATGCATTAAAAATGTCTAGAAACTAGTTCGGCCATAGACAAACCTTGCAATGGACGTCCGAGGTCAAGTAGAACAGAAGAGAACCAGCAACTAGATAAGGAAGACGTTTTCTGCTAGTCACACCAAATCCTTCAGACGTGCAGCTTTGGATGTGGACATAAATTACTTCGCCATTCAACGAATGCTTAAGGAAGACATTGCAATGAAACTATGCAAAATCCAGGTGGTCATGCATTACGTTATGAAAATAAAGACCAAAGGGTCGAAATGTGCTAGATGTTTAGTCATTCTGAGGGCGATTTCTCTCTTTGGGAAACATTTGGTTTAGCAGTTTGTCGATATTTTGAGTGTCTGAGAAGGTTAACAGGCATAATTGTTGCTCCGGGGATTTGAAAACTCGAGTCTATTGTCAACATGGGCAAAATACACCAAAATTTAATGTTTGGTGTGCTCTCTCCCCCAAAGGGATCACTGGGCATTTCTTTTTTAGAGATGCTGACAGACAAACAACCAATGTCAGTGGGAAAAATTGTCATAAAATGATCCAATAATTTGGTTTGCTATATTTAGACATTTAGAATCTTACGGTCTCAACAAAATTATCTTTCAACAGGACGGAGTTCTACCTCCTTTCGCAAATAATGTCCGACAGCTATTAAACCAACACTTTTGTGATTGGTAAGATGGGAGACGCGAACCAACTCCTTCGGCTCCTTTGCCTGACCTGACTTCAATGGGTTTCTTCTGTGGGGCTATGGGAAATACAAATGCTTGTTATCAGATACAGATTTTAAAACTAAGAATAAATTTTTTAGTCATTATAGCATATATATATAATTATATATATATAATATATATATATATATATATATATATATAATATATATATATATATATATATATATATATACACACACTAAATTTATCCGTATGTAATGGTGATCTATTTTCTTGAATGCTTTTATTGTCATTTTTAAGTATGGCGGTAAATTTTCCCTTCCTGAGATGACAGTTTGTAAATTTATGAGAAAACAGTGGCTGTTTATTATTTGACAATTGATTTCCTGGCTGATCTCTCTTATAAGGGAACAGTTGCATCATTATAATATTTAACGTACTGAAAGTCTGATATGAATTACTGGAGGCCTTTTTTATCACCTTATATATAATCTTCAAAAAAAATTATTAAACCACAGAAGAGTGTGTATATATATATATATATATATATATATATATATATATATATATATATATGATGAATAAAACCACGAAGGAAAGGAAACACAAAAAGGTGCTCAATACTGAAATACGGTGCTCTTTGCACTTCTAAAACTAATACGAGAAGTAGGATAGTTCATTAGTTTTATATACAAGGTGAGTCACGACGAAATGTCATAACTTCGGGAGTTATAACTGAGGTCATTCCTAGTCAAAAAATTCATATGAACATAGGTACGATTCTTAATGGTTATGGAGCTATGGATGTTTGAATGTTTAAAAATAAGAATAAGCGAACAAATAGCTGCTAAAGTTTTCATTCATGAATTTACAATAACTGTTCGAAATGACTACCCTCAGCCTCAATACACATCGCGGCTCGTCTATGAATCGCGCGTGTAGTTCGCATTAGTTCATTACGATTATCTTTATGAGGGCTGCAGCATCCAAAATGCGACGGAGCAATGCATCTAGTGTTTCCACTTTTCTCTGGTACACCAGCTCTTTCATGCGTCCCCACAGATAAAAATCTAGAGGGTTAGGTCCGGAGACCTGGGTGGCCAATTTTGTGCACCACCACGACCGATCCATCGACCAGGGAAGCGATCATCGAGATGGGTTCTCACTACACGGCTAAAATGGGGAGGAGCTCCGTCTTATTGGAAGTACAAACGCAATCGTGTTGCCAAAGGTACATCTTCTAACAGTGGCGGCAGTTCGTCTTGCAGAAATCGTGATAAATGTCATCTGTAAGACCACCTTCGAAGATAAACGGACCAATCAGCTGACCGTAGAGAATACCACACCACACATTGACACTAAACCGATGTTGAAAATTACTTTCCACAATGGCAAGAGGATTCATTTCTGAACACAAATGTGAATTGCGAGTGTTGTTGACACAGTCGCGGGTAAGTTGAGCCTCATCACAGAACAAGACGTATCGATGTAATTGTCGATCGGCATTGAGCCAATTACAAAATACCAGCCGTTGGGCACGATCCCCAGGTTGGAGGTGCTGAATGCGCTGTACGTGGTATGGATACAGGCCTTCTTCGTGTAACGTTCTACATACTCTCGTTTGAAAAACTCTAAGACTGTGGAAACCTTTCGCGTACTAAGATGAGGACTCTGCTGTACCATCTGAATAATGTTTTCTTGTTCAGCCACATCTTGTTGTACCGGACGATCAGATAAAACAGTAACGCTAGGAAATGAACCGCTCTCTCGCAATCCCCGGAAAACGTTGCTAGACACTCGTCGATCCGGAATTCTTCGATTTGGAAAACGTCGCTGGTATTCAGCGACAGCAGCAGTAGTATTTCCATGGCAAAATCCGTAAACATACACCATATCGGTATATTCGTCAATTGAAAACGTAAAATGCCTACTGAACGCACAAATCATCAACTGCAAGCTGTAAAACACAACACTCTACTGCGTAGTTAGTTCGGTTCGGTAAGTAACTGTTAATTCAGTTCAAGGTCACGCATGCGCATGCTTGAAATTCAAACATCCACAGCTCCATAACCGTTAGAAATCGGACCTATGTTCATATGAAGTTTTTGACTGGGAATGACCTCAGCTAAAGCTCCCGAAGTTATGACATTTCGTCGTGACTCACCCTGTATAATTTAATTTGTTTGATAAAGTAGCTCACAGACACTTCGAAATTTGTCCTATGTTTATATTCACATTTTTAGGTTTTTCAGACCAAAAACTTTTCAAACTCGAAAAAGGAAAAATCTGTCTTTTCGGAACTACAAAACGTAATGATGTTAAAAGACTGTCTCTTACTGGTATTAAATGGTAAGTAAATAGTAATGTTCACATGATATCGTAAAAGAAAAGGATGATATCTTTCAAAATATTGCTTTGAAACAAGATTGCATTAAAAAAAAAAATCAACGACATAAAATCCAAACCACATGCATCGTTTTCTTTACATATCACCTCAGTAACTGTAGCAGAGAATGTACAAATGGGACTATACCTCATGGTCATTCGTTTTTCCTTTGTTTTGATGGGATTGTTTAACCTCCTTCGCAACATCGAATGTCATATGCCGAAGGAGACCTACAGCTTTACGAGGAATCCGACCCACGAGTCGCTATATAATCTGGACGCAGAGGATGGTCTCCCATCCAACCACTCTCCAGGACCAATATCGCTTAACTTCGCTCATCGACAGGAAATGGCGTTACGACACTGGCCACGAAGTAGCCTACAGGGATTCCTCGTAGACAAGCGATTGTGAGCGCACTCTTTTGGTTTACTCGCTACAAAACATATAAACAAGATACCCTAACTTACAGTTAAATCATTAGCTGAGAAAGTGATAAAAAATCATCAAACTAAAATAAAAGCTAAATCTGAAAAAAAAGCGTAAATCTAGAGCGTTTTTAACTAAATGGAATCCTTTTTCCATTTTTTTCTCTTAAAGCTGAATACATATTCACTACTTAGAAAAGTTCGTCTGTTGTTTGCTTTGTTATTAATATGTATATATATATATATATATATATATATATATATATATATATATATATAGAGAGAGAGAGAGAGAGAGAGAGAGAGAGAGAGAGAGAGATATTTCACGTTTTTAAAAAGAAATTGTTTGCAAATGGCAGTTCTATTCTTACAGAAAAGGATATTCAATACCCTCTCTGGACACAAAAAACTAACTTTTGTGATTTATAATTTTTTATTTTTTTTGCACTTCAGTAAAACGAAACAATTCAAGTTGAAATTAGAATAAAATATTATTTTAATATCTGTATCTAATTTCTACATGTATATAACGTTAGTTACAGAGTGTTCAGAAAAGTATCTGACCATACATACACACACACACACACACACACACACACACACACATATATGTATATATATATATACACATACAGTTGACAAAAGTAAATAAACACCGATTTTTCACAGTGTTTAATTTGATAATAACTCATTATATGATAACTGGTGATTGGTCATGACGCATTAACAGCGCGGATTAAATAACAATTTAGAATATTATTGATTAATATAATAGGAGAAAGTTTCCCTGTGGGTTTAAAAATGGCCCGCAGATTCAGTAACGAAAGTTGTAAATTCTTAAATTTATGCCAAAGATTATTGAGATTACATTACTCACTCAGTTATCCGTGATTGAAGTGCAGTCCATGATCACGGAACTCGCCACGACTAACTGGTGATTCAGCAGAGATGAAGAGAATGACATTTTCGAGGTCCCCAGTGACCTCGACAGAGGTGGCAACGATGATAACGACGAACAAGGTGGTAACGTGGCCAATAATGAAGTAACTAAGTAGTAGCGTGTATTAATCCGAACTGAAGGTCTAAGTTTCACACAAGATGGTAGAGTGGATAATTTCTCATATAAATTCAGAATGAAGTCTGCTCACGAACAATTTAATCATTCAGTGTCAAAGACTGAGTGCCATTGCCACTTCATAATCAAAATTAAATTCATAAACAGTCTTCCTCAAGTATAACGATAGGACTACACAGAAAAGTATATATGTACTGTGTGTATATATATATATATATATATATATATATATATATATATATATATATATATATATATATATATATATAAGTCACAGAAAAGTTACAAAAGTTACAAAAGTTACAAAAAAAGAACTATAACAATCAGTGGATCACTCCAGCCTTCATTGTAAGCATAAACCGTACACGTTCCCTCTATAAACTTGGAAGAATGATATTATCAATAAATAAACATATAAAAATTATTGTAACAGACTAAATTCGCTCCTAAAAACCGCAAAAGTGGACCATTATTGTTCGAAAATTACCGAACAAAAATCTAATCCTAAAGGATTATGTAATACTTTAAAGGTCCTAGTTAACGTCAGAAAAGAAAAGACAAATCCCGTAACTTCATTAACACAGGATGAAATTTCCTATATTGATCTGAAAGACAGCCAATTTATTAAACAATTTATTTTCGAAAATAGGAAGCAGTACGGCAGCTGCCATTCCAGAATCAGACAGTCATATATGCTACAACCCACACCAAATACTTTCTTCTTTGAATCAATTCTGCCAAACGAAACATCAGCTACATTAAAAAACTTAAAAAATAAAAGCTCTGATATCAGTTTAATTCCAGTGAAAATATATAAACTAATATCAGATGACATAAAAAACCCTCTCACAAGACTTATGAATGAGTCAATAGCACAAGTGTATTCCCTGATCACCTGAAGATAGCCAGGGTTTGTCCAGTATTCAAATCAGGCAGCCCTGATTCTCCATCCAATTACCGACCAATCTCCGTCTTACCAACTCTAAGTAAAGTATTTGAAAGAATCGTATACAACAGACTAATCATATTCTTAGCTAAATACATCCTAACAAAAACATAATTTGGGTTTAGAGAAGGCCACATCACAGAAGACGCCATTAACATGCTATTAGAAAATATCTAAAAAACTAAACTACAAAAAAACACAATCTTAGCTTTCTTTGACCTGTCTTACTAGACAAATTAAACATATATGGCATAAGGGGAAATATGCTAAATTGGTTTAAATCATATCTCTCTAATCGTCACCAGTATGTTAAAGTGAATGACATTTCATCAGAATATGCTATATTGAAAAATGGGGTTCCACAAGGATCAATCCTTGACCCTTACTCTTCTTAATACATGTAAATGATTTTTATCGATCAACATTAGACTCTATTCAATATGCAGATGATACAACACTCACTTCTACACACCACGACATCAATTACCTAATGAACGAAGTGAACAGGCAATTAAATCATGTCTATAAATGGATGTGTGTAAATAAGCTTTTACTAAACTTGACAAAATCATCATATATGATCGTAACTAAAAAAATTGCAACGTGCACACACCATTAATAAGTGGAAACACTCCTCTTGCAAAAGTAAATGAAGTTAAAGGTCTTGGTATCAAGTAAGATGAAAAATTAAATTTCAAAAGCCACACAATAGTATATCAAATAAAAAATATCTAGAGTTCTCTATATATTGTTTAAACTCAAAAAAACAATTCCTCAAAATGCCCTCCTCACACTGTATTATTCATTTATCTATCCACACTTGTAATATGGAATCACAGCATGGAATAGTACAAAGAATTATATACTGTATCCGCTAGAAGTAATCCATAAAAAATGCTTACCATAGGTCTAAGATGGAGTGACAAGCTTGACCTTCGTCAGAATGAACAATTCTGGCGGAAGCAAAACCAAGGTTAAACAAGGTATCAGTATGTACGAAGTTGCTAATCATAGAAACTATACTTCGCCCATTCACAGGGCGATTACCCCCCCCCAATCAAATCAACCATAATCATAATACAAGCTTTCCAATAATTTCATACATAAACCAAATTATTCCATGCAACTTGCAGGAAATGCTCTCTCCTACAAAGGGGCAGATATTTGGAACACTATACTCATAAACATCAGAGAAGCATCTCACTAATATCGTTTCGCAACTCACTAAAAAAACAATTTATAAACTCCTACTAATGTGTGTATATATAATATATTATATATATATATATATATATATATATCGCAATTTGTAAATATTACTAAACAATGAAAATCACCCATTATATACGCAAAATTCACAATCTTAAATGAAGGTGCAATCACAAACCATATAAATTAGCTGTTAAAAGTTTCCAATATATTACGCCATAGTTATAATATGCCTCCCTCATCTGTATCTTTGTAACTTTAAGATTGTAGCATGATTTGTATTGTTCACCATTTTTCTTTTCTATTATTTCTATTTCTATTTCTATTCTCACAGAATGCAGCAGCATTTTATTTTCCACAAATTCTATTTATATTTGACATTTTCCTTCGTAAAAATAGAGATGAATCTCAAAGACTTTTGTCTGAAAAGCTGTCATGCTTCTCAACGGCATATTCAGATAAGAATAATGTAATTAACAGAGCTGGGCATTTGCGGCATATTTTGCGGTACTGCGGTACTGCGGTACTACCAAACTACCAAACCGGCACCAAACCGGTACGCGGAAATTTGAATGCGGTAGCGGTACTGCGGTACTTTCAGCGATCCTTTGCGGTACTGCGTTATGCGGTTCCGGTTTGCGGTTTGCGGTAGTACCGCAGTACCGCAGTACCGCAAAATATGCCGCAAATGCCCAGCTCTGGTAATTAATCTACAAAAATTAAACGTTAATCCCAACATTGTGTAAACCAGTATAGATGTAATGCATATCTTATGTAATGTGCTCTTTCTGAATTATTATTATTATTATTATTATTATTATCATTATTATTACGTACACAAATCAATTAGTCATTTATAAACACCGAGAGAAGAACACACGTTAAAAAGACATGGAAAAAAATACTCAAAAAAGTTTTCAAATTTTACTCTTAAGTTTACATATTAAATTAAACTTTGAATTTACGTTATATAATTTTAAAAAGTACTTTCCTGTTATCCCGGACCCCAGACTTTTTGTCAGATTCGGACGCCACTTGCCAGATTGCCAAATTTCATTGCCAATTTTTTTTTTAAATGTTAAGTAACTAACCTAACCTAACTTAACCCAATCTCTGGTTGGTTAGGTTAGGTTAGTTACTTAACATTTTAAAAAAAATTTGAAATAATGAAATGAACTGATGAAGTCAGAATGCGCCGAATCGGATTGAGAAGAATTGTTTCAATCCTCTTCTTTTTTTTTCCTTCGCCCACGCTCTGCTCTTTCTATCGGTTTTCCAGAATAATCGTCTGCCGTTGTCAGGACGCAACCGACCATAGTTTCTTTAATTCCTTCATTACACGTGCATGGAACTTAGAAAGTATTTTAAATTTCCAATACTAAAATTTATAATTAAATATAATTATTATTATACGTAGTTAATTTCCCTAAATTGACCCATTATGGTTAAACTTAATATTTATAATTATAATAATAATTATTATGTTTACTGATAATAATCTCGAACATAATATCTACGACGTGCTTTCCAGCGACTTAAGAATACATGACGTCTCAGGTTTACTGGTGCGCGAGTGGTCGAAATGACTGGCGCCTTTGAAGGAAACGTAACGTCTACAGAAATCAAGGGGCACGATTGGGCGCCCAAGAATCACATGACCTAAGATGGTGCCCCGCAGGCGTATTATAGCACCGAGTGTTGCGTGGTGAGCTACTGCGCAATCACGTTCGCCCGTTTATTGGAAGTGAGGGCCCTATTCCTGCGCAAGATACACAGTAGGAGTTGGATCGACTGACGTTACTGGTTAACATGGCCGAAAAGTTTTCTGTTTTTCTAAATTTGACTACATTTTTGCTTTCAGTTCATTTGCTAATAATTATACAAATTATTAACTTCTTCACTCCCAAACTTCCCACCTGGCTCGCCACCACACACAGTATTATTTTATTACCGTATGATATAGAACTAAGAAGTCTGTACTCACCACAAGATGTGAAAGTATGTGAAGTCAAGAGCACGCATATTCCCTATGAAGCGTGGACACTGACTAAGGCATGTTGTGGTGGGCTGACGGGAGGGGAGCCGCGGATGTAAACACCGCCCCAAATTAGGGTTAACTCGGTGTCATGATCATAGATAAGTGCACAATAGTCAAAATTAGTGATTCACGGTTAACTCAGTTCGCGGTTTAGTGAATCACGGATAATCGCGTGAGTAATATATATATATATATATATATATATATATATATATATATATATATATATATATATATGTTAGCGGCAATAAGCGAAATCCGGAATTAAGCTTAATGCCTAGGCAATAATCTGAAAGCTAAGAATGCATACAATCATAAGCATAATGCCTATTTATATATCTATAATAATAAATATAACCTAACATAACCTGACATAACCTAAACAGTGAAAGTGACCATTGTAACTAATGCTATATGCATTCTTAGCGTTCAGCTTATTGCCTAGGCATTATCTTAATTCCTGATTTCACTTATTGCCGCTAATATATATATAAAGGGTGTCCCAGAAGTCTTGGAGGGGTTTTATTTGGCTAATTTTTTCGTTTGGGGATCAAATAAAAAAAGGTTTGTAACACTTGAAAATATACTTATTGCGATTTTAATTACAAATTTAATATCTGGTGAAAATCTTAATTTTCATTGCGTAACTCTAAAATCGCATTAGCGTACGCTATCCGACTTTGATGATCTTGTGGTTTAATTTCTTGAGCAATTTGAATTTTGTACGGGTAAAGATTGATATCCTCTCTTAACATTCGATGTAAGGAACTTCTTGAAATGTTTAATTCCTGGCTGTATCGTCGGACGCTTTCACGAACCATCTCAACCTGAGTTGGACTTCGGCTTGTCCGAGGACGCCCAGTCCGTGGTTCGTTTCCCTGACCCTTTCCCATACGAAATTTAGCGATATACCGTCGAATAGCTCGATCAGAAGGAGCAGAACGTGTGTTGAATTTTAATCGAAAAGCTCTTTGAGCGGCAACGATGGAAGAGTTGTTTGTCAAATAAAGTTCCACAATAGCCACTCTTTGTTGCACTGTCCAGGATTCCATTTTCATTAATTGCAGCAACGGTACTTTAATTGAAAAATAAAAATAAATAACTTAATCAAAAAAGAAAAAAGTTATAGCCAAATAAAACCCCCTCAAGACATCTGGGACACCCGTTATATATATATATATATATATATATATGTGTGTGTGTGTGTGTGTATCCCATAGTCATAATTTGCATGTTACAAATAAGTTCGTCCGTGACGAATTGTTCCTTTGACATGTTACCATAATTCGTTATTTACATCGTCGCAGAATATTGCAGTTCCTTTCTTTATGCATCTTACACATAAATCATGCAATCATCGCATAAGTGGGCATACATCATACGCAATACATATAAAAGTACATATGTATTGCATAAATTTCTCTATTCCTCATTTACATTGTCACCTAACCTCGTCACGTTATCACTGACAAAGCACTTATAGGATTGCATCTCCTCAAATTCATATTCATTTACATAATTAATTTTTATTAATCCCTTTTATAGCTCCCATAAATAAAGGTTAATTAACTATAGGCTTATATAAATCTCTTCATAATACTCTCTCTATTGTACAAATTCCAGCTTTATCCGACCACTCATAACCTTCCGTTAAATTCAAGAAAAATGTTCGTGTTTACTTGTGTAATCCCTTTTATTATCCTATTTCCCTTCAAGGTAAAACCATTTCGAGTAACTTTTATACCACTCGCAAACCCGCCAGCCCGGCGCCCTTAAGCTTTAATTTCTGCAAACCCATCTTAGCCCTCAAAATTATACTGCAGCTTCTGTTGGTGGACTTCCCACAGAAGCTCTCCATTCCAATTCCTTCAAAATCACGGTTACATTTTTTTTAAAATCAATTAGTCTTTATGTGATATCATGAAAAACAATGGATTGATTTTACATTCTCTTTACTTTTGACTGATTCTTTACCGTCGTTATGCGGACGATACGTTTCTACTTTTTCGTTATGAATCTCATAGTAAACCTTTCATTAATTATTTAAATTCTAAACATCAAATATTAGATTCACGATGGAACTCGAAAAAGATAAATGTATTTATTTTCTGGATGTTATCTATGAAAAATTCTACTTTGGGGTCTTCCGTTTTCAGCGAACCGACACTCTCCGGGATAGGCTTCAGTTTTTTCAATTTTTGTCACTTTGGATTTAATATCATTCAATTGTGTTCAAACTCTCATCTATAGAGTATATAAATTATACTAATTATTTAAGACTTTTCACATGGAATTAGAATTTTTAACACCGATTTTTATAAATAATGGTTTTCGTATATCTTTGATTCAGAATCAAATTCTAAAATTTTTAAATGAGGAATATAGATCAACAGTGTCTGATTACAACCATTTCTAAAAATAAAATCTTCTTTTCTCTACCTTAAGTTTAGAATGTGTAAAACTTAAAAAAAAAAAAGAGTTGATATCACTGTTATCATCTTATTATCCTCAAATTGGTTTCCATATTGGTTTAAGCAATTTAAACTTGAATCATTGTTCAAATTCAAAAACCAACTAACCGCCAACACGCGTTCATCAGCTGTTTGTCAGTTTCGTCCTTGAATATCTTTGTATTAATAAACTGGAACTTGCATTGAATGCTAATTTTTCTTCTGTTAAGTTGAATATTATATGTTGAATAGTTTTTCTGTTAAGTTATCATTTTAATTTATTTTAATAGCTTTAGCACTGATGATGAGATTTGTTATCTTGAAATATTTGCAAACTGAAAAAGTAGAAAATAATCAAGAGTCTTTGCCTCATTCCTGGTTATTTTGTTTATTTTGCGTTTGAAGATTTCTTCAATCCACTTAGTTGTTGTATATATATATATATATATATAATATATATATATATATATATATAGATATAGACAAAATCGAAAGAGTTCAAAGACGAGCAACTAAGATGATTCCGTCTCTTAGTTCAAAGTCGTACGAGGATAGGCTTAAAGAGTTAAAATTGACTACACTCGAGACTAGGAGGTTAAGGGGTGATCTAATCCAGGTTTTCAAAATTATGAATGGGTTTGATAACGTAGATAGAGATAGCTTTTTCGAAATATCTCAATATAATAGGACTAGAAATAACGGGTGTAAGTTGACAAGTAGAAGGTTCGAGACAGCAGTTGCGAAAAACTTTTTTACGCATAGAATAGTAAATAGCTGGAATAGTTTGCCGGTAGAAGTAATTAGTAGCACGTCTATAAACATGTTTAAGAATCGATTGGACGCGCATGTTGATAGAAAGGGTATAGTTTAAGGTAGTAAAATTAAGGCTTTGTGGGGATAGATCCCACAGCTCAACACAAGTGTTGTGGGATATAGGGAGGCAGCGTCTTGGGTTAGGGGATACTCTCTGTCCTTACACACCCCATTTAAAGAGATTCCTCTGCCGAGCGGTGCCCCCCATAGTACTGTGAGGTATTGAAAAACCCATGATCTTCACTTGCCCCACAAACACCTTTAAATGGGAGACCCATAATGGGTGCACACACATTTCTACATTACTGTACAGTCTTTACAGCCACACCTACACTTTTCCTCGTATGTGTATACACAATACACGATTACGAACACAGTTAGGTAGAGTCCAGTGGTTCCCAACCGGTTTTGGCTTATGGCCCCCTTAGGAACCTTATTTTTTCCTGTGGCCCCCATAAGCATTATTTTCAGTAGGTAATATGCAGATTTAACTCTATTTTACAAAATAACATTTTCCTGTGGCCCCCTTCAAATGTGCCATGGCCCCCAGGGAGCCATATGGACCCGGTTGGGAAACACTGGTAGACCAGCCATGAGTGGATCCTAGGGTCTTTGTTGGTCTGAAACATTATAACATTATATATATATATATATATATATATATATATATATATATATATATATATATATATATATATATATATATATATATATATATATATATATATATATATATAATATATATTGTAATTTTCACTGGAAAAATAAACTTCGATTTTTCAACGTAGGGTGATTTTTCTTTTGAATAAGCACCGGGACTACCCTGAGCACAAATCCCAGATTGAGAAACACTGCTCGAGAGAATATCTAATACAGCATTTTAACTTTTGAATAGGTAGTACCAATCAGGGACAGGAAAATATGCCATATTCAAATTCCCAAGCATACCATGATAGCTATGTTAAAGCACTTACTGATAGGCAATTTAAAAATGTCTGTAAGGAATTTAATTATAGATTATACTGTACATACACACAATATGCAACAGTACTTAATTGTGCTTAGCTTTTTACTATTAGCAAAGTACCAATTTGTCTTTGTAGTATGATAGAATTAAAGTAAGGTGTCCGAGAAACAATGCTTCAAAATTAATTAGTCATATTTTTCATGTTAATTAAATATATATATACTGTATATATACAGTATATATATATATATGGTTGTTTACATTTCCAAACTGTTCAAATTTAGAATACCTCCACATGATGACCATCACTCATCGCTACAGTGGGTATTCGAAGCTCAAACTTCACTAGAGCATTAGCAAAATGCTCTTGTGGAATGGATCCAATAACCTCCGATTCTTTAACGGAGCTCTACCAATACCTGGGTTTGTCATGATACACAAGTGTCGTAACATAACCCCATAGATAAAAGTTCAAAGAGGTTAAGTCGGATGATCGAAGTGGTCTATCCAGCTTTGAGGCACATCAACATGAAAGATATTCACCAAATGTTAACGTTTGGTGTGCTGTTACGTAACCGCATAATCAATTAATGTTTCTTTGACGATTGTACCGTGACTGGAGCGATTTATCTTAATACACTGCAAACATTTCCTTTTCTCCCCCTCCGGGGGGAGGGGATATCAGGCAGGAGACAGGGAGTGCTGGAACTCCCGTTTCTCCTGTCACTGTCCTCCTTAGTTGATCTTTTTCCGTGTTTCATATACCCTGTGAGCAGCCCAGCATGGTCTCAAACACACGTTTCTCCCTCTGTTCTTCACTACACATGCATGCATTTTACACATTACACAATTTTTCCAAAATTTATATAAAAAAAATAGTATCGTGAGCCTTGGAGACCTTGATTTTGGTTCGCTTTTTCTTATAAAGGGGGGCATTTCTTGCTGGCGCCCGCCCTTGGCCCCTACTTTCTACATAAAAAAACTATGCCTTTGTTGTTCGCATCTTTCTGGACGCAACCTTTGCTCAGCGCTGGATAGGTCGTGGTGGACCGATAACATGGTCACTTTAATCACCTGACTTAACATCTGGATTTTCTTTTATCGATGGCGGTATTTTAAAACCCTTCTGTATTGTGACACACCCAGTAGTCTGCCAGAACTCTGTCAAAGAAACAGAAGTCACTAGATCCATTCCGCAAGAGAATCTTGCTAATGCTCTAATGAAGTTTGAGCTTCGAATACACATTATAACGACAAATGATGGTCATCTTGTGAAAGTGTTCTAAACTTGGATAATTTGGGAATACAAACAACTATATTATACTGTATAATGTACATACTGATTAATAAAAAAAATAACCAGTTATTTTTACTCCATTATTTATTGGATACCGTGTATCTTCAACAGTACGAGTTAATATGACCTTCAGATATTTCAAAAGAATTCTTCTTATACATTATTTGATCACTTTTATGTTTATATTTTAAATAAAACTGCTTTTGAGCAAGATTTTTGAAAAAGCAAAAACAAAAAAAACGGGGATCGATGTTTTGTTTTGCAAACAAGAAGAATCCCCCCAGAAACAGGAAACACGTCTCGTCACTACCTGTACCTATACATATACCGGTATGCCATCCCTGGTTCAATATACAGACATTGTTCAAATCTGAAAACAAAAACCATAATTCTAATACAACCTTACTGATCTAAGGAAAACGAAACAACAAAGCTGGAACATTATCCAAGACATCATCAATAAATTGATTTTAATCATTGACAAGAGAATTGGCTGCTGTTTTGCCTGCAAAAGAAAGATATACAAAATATGAGATCATAGCTTTCATTTTTAGCCCGGCTTTTTTTTTTTTTTTGTTTGTTTGTTTGAAGAATATTCATTTCCTTTAATTATTAAATAAATTACGAATTAAAAACGTTCCGTCGTATTTTTCCATGTTATTTTCCATCTATTAGGAAAATCAAAGTAGATTATTAATTATGGCACACACTATATATTCATTAAAAATAATGAGTTCAAATTATCAAAATCCCTTTTTCGTTGGCAGGTCAGAAGACTTCTATTTTAAGTTCTATATACTTCATTATAAAACTCTCCAGGTCTCATATTTAAACTTGGTATAGCATTTACGAAACTGCCTTGAAGCCAACTGGAAAAGTTTTCAATCCTCTTTCGAAAGTAGATTTATTGAAGTTTTCTATTAGATTTAACTTTAACTAGTTGCTATTAAATTTTTGTTTTAATGTTCGGCCATTTTGAAGAAAAGCTTTTTGGGGTTTTTAATGAAAATCACTTTTGCAGGAGTTGTTAATTTGTATATGAAAAATAACATGGTAATTTTGAAAGGAATTGTTTATGCTGGTATAATTTCTAAGTATTAAAGGAAAATAACTTCGGTTATCCATACGTAATTGGGACCGCCTGCGGTTCTGGCCGTATACTATATTTGTATGGTTATTTTTTGGGCAGATAAACTATACTTATGGGTAAGTTATTTGAATTGTAAGTGCTTTCGGTAAAGTAGATTCAGTTATGAAGAATTTTGCTGGTCGAATGTCAAAATTACTACGCCTGCAACTCTGTATATGACGTGCGTCTAGGAACCGTACCCACCCATAAGTACGGTCGGACTCAAATGTGTATGTTTAGGTTTTTATTTTCCTCGGGTAGGGAGTATGACTATTATTACTGGTAAATAAATTCAGATTGTAGATATCGAAAGACACAAGTAGAAAATTTGTGGTCGGCATGGATTGTCAAGTGGCTAAAGATTTCAAAATCAGAACGGGTACTGGTATAGGGACCACTACACCACCGAGGTGATATATATATATATATATATATATATATATATGTGTGTGTGTGTGTGTGTGTGTGTGTATACTACGAAAAGTAATGGGAGAAACTTCTTTCTGTCAATACCCGAATAAATAACCATGACACTGGAACAAAATTCTCAAGCAGATTAATGGCTATATTCAACACAAATTTTCTTGTTAACACAAACCTATCATAATATCTGAAACAAAATCCAACAAACATTGTATTACCCGAGCACTCATTCATGATTGTGAGTATTAAACACAAACAAACCCTCTTTAAATTATAGAAAACGGATGATATCACTGAAGAGATATGAAAATTACGATAATAAACTTAATGAAGTCATTAAAAAAGCAAACAAAAAAATCCAATTCCATTGGACTGTGAAACACTCTAAAGGATTTAAAAGGTGAAAACAAAACTCTTGTTTTCCCTCACACAAGGAAAATTCTTACAGTGATCCCACAGACATAGCTAATTTATTAAACAACTTCTCCAATACAGTAGCCTTGATTCCAAATACTCACTCTCACAGCCACAGTCAACCCCAGAACTTATTTTTCTTTCATCCAGTCGTACCGAACGATGTCGCTTTAACAATAAAAAACCTGAAAAATAAAGATTCTAACATCAATAGGCTCCCCCCCCCCCCCAAAATAGATAAAAATTAGTATCGGATGAACTGGCAGTCCCATTCAATAAACTGATGTAGGAATCGGTAATACTAGATACATTCCCTGACAACAGCTTAAAGAAAGCTAGAGTATGCCCTATATTTAAGTCAGGTAACCCAAACACTCCATCCAATTATTACATCATTTCCATATTGCCAACTTTAAGTGAAGTAGTTGAAAAATTTGTATTTAATAAACTTACTAAATTCTTAATCAAATACAATATTTTACCTAAAACATAATTTGCGTTTAGAGAGGGGCATAGAACGGAAGATACTATAAACATGCTATTAGAAAATGTCTGTCAGAACCTAAACAGCAAAAAACACACCGCCTTGGTCTTCCTCGATTTGTCAAAAGCATCTGATAATTTTCGCATGCAATCTTATTGCATAAACTTTCCATATACGGAATAAGAGGAAATACCCTTAATTGAATCAAATTGTACATGACAAATCGTCATCAGTACGTCAGTTTAAAAGATAATTTATCCGACAAGGCTATCTTAAATTCCTAACGAGTGGACTCCCACAAGGATATATTCTTGGGTCATTACCTTTTTAATTCACGTCAACCAATTTCATCTCTCAACCACACTTACTTCTTTCCATCAAAAGGGGCCGTTGAAAAATTACGTAACGCTAGTTTTGCTAAAACTTGACACCCCCAACCCCTAATAACGTTCCGTAACAACGCTAGACCAGACACCCACTATTAGGGGTTACATAACATCTTAGTGGGTGTCTGGTCTAGCGTTACAGAACATTACAAAGGGTGGGGGTATCAAGTTTTAGCAAAAATAGCGTTACATAATTTTTGAACAGCCCTAATTTAGATTTGTTTGATAAATTAAATGAATAGCAGTTAGAGCATGTTCATAAGTGGATGTGTTCGAATAAGCTTCTACTGAATTATCTAACAAGATTATTACCACAAACATATAAATACAAACTATTAAATAAAAACTGGGAATACTACTCTTGAAAGGGTGAATGAAGTTAAAGTGCTTGGCATTAATTCAGACCAGGGGTCAGGAACCTTTAAGAGTTTGATAGCTACATTTAAACCATGTAAAAAAAAAAAGATCAGGAATAAAGAACCTCAGATATAAATACAGTTTTTTATTGTTTTATAATTATAATGGAATAAACACATTTATATGGGCTAGTGATAAATACATAATTAAATTAATGTATGGAACTTGTCTGTCTTGTATTAATGATACTAAAAAATTTTAACAGCACAAAAATGGGTCTTCGAGGTGTCTATTACATTTTCTAGATCTGAAAGAACTCGAATGACATTTTCTGTTAGAATAATCTGCCGAAAATGTGCACCTACATTTCTTTGAGAACAGTGAAGCAAATGAATATCCCAGTCCAACGAGGTTTTTCGCAAAGTTATTGATAATGTTCATAGTCTTCAATATCTTCTAAAGAAAGTGACCACACTCTGTCATTTTGATAATCTGACCGACTGACAGTCCAAACGAAGACTTCATCACTTGTTGCCAGATGCATGAAATAATCTTTATCCCACAGATGCAGATAACCGCAAATCCAAAGTCGATTCTCAATGCTTGCTGGCAGCTGGGGATATCATTGACTCTGGGATCAGTGAAAAGGCTTCAGTCCTTGCCTCCAGCGATATCGTTGAATCGTTGACCTGTTAACAGCCTTCTTTCGCCTCTCCAAAATGATTTTAGCAATTTGAGTGCATCTTCGTCGCCTTTTTGTCATTGCGTTCAGTCAGTCTTTTCTCTTCTGTGGCAGTTCTTCTGGCCTGCCTTTGCCAAATTTTGTAAAGCACGAGTCGTATCTCTTCTTCGAATTGTCACTTGTTGCCAGATGCATGAAATAATCTTTATCCCACAGATGCAGATAACCGCAAATCCAAAGTCGATTCTCAATGCTTGCTGGCAGCTGGGGATATCATTGACTCTGGGATCAGTGAAAAGGCTTCAGTCCTTGCCTCCAGCGATATCGTTGAATCGTTGACCTGTTAACAGCCTTCTTTCGCCTCTCCAAAATGATTTTAGCAATTTGAGTGCATCTTCGTCGCCTTTTTGTCATTGCGTTCAGTCAGTCTTTTCTCTTCTGTGGCAGTTCTTCTGGCCTGCCTTTGCCAAATTTTGTAAAGCACGAGTCGTATCTCTTCTTCGAATTGTCACTCTGTTCGGAGTATAAATTCAAAATTTTATAATTTAATAATTAATTATTACAGAATAAGCATTGCGAAAATTTAGAGAACATTGTAGGCCATCTTGTATCATGAAGTCAGTCGATCCAACCACTACTGGGCATCTCGCGCAGGCTTAAGGAAACTTCATCTCCAAAAAAAGGGCGTCGCATGACTGTGCAGTAGCTCAACCAACACTCGGTGCTATAATACTCTACTCCTACGCAGCATCAACTTAGATTATGTGATTTTTGTGCTCCCACTCGCGCTCCTTTATTCCACATGACTTCATGTTTTTACTTGGCGCACCTGAATCTTGACCAATAGACCTCTTCCACGATCAAAGGCTGCGAAATCGCGAGATAGATAGAGCGGGAAATTATTAGTACACACTTGAATACCCTAAATTAGAAATATTAATAATCCAAATTAGAGCTGTTTTAAAATAGACTAATCATTCACCGTATACTAAAAGCAACCTCTTTATTCACAGATTTGAATTAGAAAGGGTAGAAACCCTTAAAGTCGCTCATCTTTCACTACGATGAAGCTTATGGGCGACCCACTTCAGATTGATGAAAGTTGTACCTGCTTCCATTGCTTCTCGATTGGTATTTGCTCGAATTTGGTCAACCACAAGTTGTTCTTCACTATCTCCAGCCATCGTCGCCTTCAGTTATTGATCTGAATTTAAAATGAAATTATCGACTAAAACACGTTTAACATAATTATCTAATTTGGTAGTCCAGTAAAATTGGTACCCACATAGCAAAATATGCACAACTCTCTCTCTCTCTCTCCGATCTCAACTCACCTTAATCTTTCTACTCTTTCATTAACCTTATCTTAATTTATCTAATGTTTTTCACTAAGCATCACTTATTATCTGATAAATACACAAGTGATCATTTTATTGAAAATGGTGTAAAATAATCAAACATTATGCCAGTTACTTATGTAAATTTTCAGAGTTTATTATTATTAGTTGTTGTATTTATTATTGTTGCTTGTTATTATTAATAAACAAAACTAATTAAATAAATACTATTGAAATATTAGCCAATTGAAGATGATAAAAATACTATAAACACAAATGTTTTTAAATAAAATATACCACTTTAATTTATAGTTAATTTATGCAGTATGTAAAATATCGTCTGTCCTTGCTACATTTTGCTTTTTTTAATTCTTTCCTTCTTTAAGTTCCTTTCTTTGGCAGGCACCAGAATATGAAGGAACACGGTGGGGGGGGGGGAGAAGAAGGAGGAGGGGAGGGGTCTTGTAACAGTAGCAGTATCTTTTCTTTGAAATATTGCAGTATTATGAAGGTAGGATGGGGGTCATCCACGCACATCAACTTGCAATTGCAATTATAATTCAGTCTACCAAATCTTATCTACACTTTTCACATGGCCTTGAAGATAATTTTCCTGGGCTAGATATCTCCTTTAATACTTACTGGAAAATATTTATTTGCCATCCGACTGGAGGTCAAGATGAAATGTCTCTTAGGTTTGGCGCTATCGTCGTTGTTTGAAAACTTTTATCAAATACATTAAATATTTAAGAGCGTCCCGTGGTTTGATCAGTTAGGGCGCCGCTCGGCAGTGATGAGACTGCTGATTCGTGGGTTCGAATACCAGTAGTGCCAAGAGCTGGGCTATTGGCGTTTCTGTATCTTACGTCGCGGCGAGACGGCTGGCCGGCCATCCCCCTTTAATTGACTCTAACTAAGGTAACCCTGGCTCTGGCCCCTAACCACCACTTCCTGGGAATATTGAACATTAGATGTTTCTTTACCGTTAAAAATATTTCATCCTTTAATCTATATATTTAATCTTTCGAAAGATAAGCAGCGCAGAGATAATATGCAAATTATTTATAAAAAATTTGAAAAAGACATTTTTCTTTTGCAATCCTCATTTTTTAGCTCAGATTTTGGAACTTAACTTTTTATTTTTTCAGCTTTGGTGGTCAAAAGTAAAGTGTATGAGTTTAAAGCATAACATTCTAATTTCTACATTTATACAAAGTTTTTTATGTGGAATTTATGCTCCAGTTTTACAAAAATGGAAATTATATATTTGCTATTAAAATTTTTCAATTTTGGATTTTTGAGGTTTTCTATTTTTGTTTGTTCTTATTTCAGATAAAAATGATTTATTGTATTTTTTATTCAGATTTAAATTTGTTATTACTACATTACGTGAATGTTATTTTAGTACGTACAAGAATCATCAACTGTTGGGGTAGTGAGGAAGAACGTAAATCAGAATATTAATATATCATTATATTTGATTAAAGTAATTAATTGTAACGTACAACTTATTCTCAAATCTTGTCTTGTTTTGACAGTTTGCTCTATAGCTACTGCATATTATATTAATTTAGAGAGTGTTATGGCACTATCAATGTAATTTGTTGGATTTAGGTCTAAATTTGAAAAACAAATCCTTAAATACGTTCAGTAAGTCCCTACAGACCTCTTTAACAATTGTGTAAATAACCAAATTTTAAATTTTTCCATGAAAAATTTAAGAAAACGTTAACTTTTAAGTAGAAATTAGAGGTGATATTTCTTTGTTTGTAAACATGAAAAAAAATGTCTATTATAACTAGTTATTTTCTTTATTGCATTCTCTCCATTCCTTTTTCTATCTGTGGTGAGCCAGGCATGGCGCAAACCTTTAATAAATTCTGGTACGCCACATGTTAGTTTTTGCGCGTTTGTGTACCACTGGCGCGAAAAGAATAAAAGAAAAAATGTAAATTATAAGGTGGTTTTCGAAAATAGTTTTGTCTTAATAGAAAACATTAGCTCATTATGAAGCCTGTTTTAGTATTAATTTTATGGAAAGTATTATCAACATTTAGAAGAAAAAATTAAGTTTTTATGATTATGATTTTAAGTTAGAATTGCAGATGGTACAAACATTTTTTCTAACTATTTTTTTATTATTCAATTTCGGAATAAAACTCTTAATGAAAAACTTTTTTTTTTTTTTTTTTGCGGGAAAAAATTACTCACGGTTAATGTATTAAAATATGAAATAAAGTTTGAATAGGAATTCGCCTTATCTTTCCTTCGAAAGCATCAAACAAAAAGTGCGTGGATAAGCAACCGTGTAAGTATTTTAAGTTTCCATTTCAAACTATGCCTGACGTATAGTATCGCCAAGTCCTTCTGAGAATCACAATAAAAAACACCATAAAAGCGAACTGAAATTGGATGGAATTTTATATCTTTACAACAACTCTACAAACGAAATTCTATGTCATCTCTTTATATTGCTCTGGAATCAACTTGAATGAAAATGAGAGGTAGGATGGGTAACTAGACCATATGGCAAGGTTTAAGTGCATAGTTTTAAAACCTTCGTGTTTCTTTGGTTAGCTTTAAAGGTTTAAATTTGGATGATTTTTGCTATTAAACCGAATTATGGGTTTAGCTATTTTTTTGGTACTTGTAAGTTATCTCCCCCCCATGCTCGATTTGTCATCGTGGCAAATAGCATGAAGTCGCAGTAAATTCATTCTGGCTGAAAAAGCAATAATTAAATTGTGCAAAGTATTGGTAATATCTACTGAAATAGATACTATTAAATATATAATTTGGCTCATGTAATAATTATTGATACAATTTATTTTTTAAACTAATTTATGGCAGGATTCTGAAGGATCGCCATTATAAAGTTAAAGATCACCTGAAGATCATGGCCCCCAGCCTTTTTTAGTTAGCTTTGAGGGGGCTAACTAACGAAAATATCACGACCTAACCTAACCAATCATCAAGGGCGTACAGTTAACCTAATGATTGGTTAGGTAAGGTCATGATATTTTTGTTAGTTAGCGTTATAAGGCTAACTAAAGAAGGCTGGGGACTCTGATCTTCAGGTGATCCAAAGTTAATGTAAGTTGTATAACAAATCAACAACCAATGTCCATCAAACATTCTAGAACGAAATGCTCGTTTGATTGTTCTGCGTGCGTGCTATTTGCCACGATGACAAATCAAGCGTGGCGGGGGGAGATAACCTACAATTACCATTTTTTTTTTAAGTTTTAAGAAAAGATTAGTCAACGTCTGTTCAGTATTAATTCAATTTTGTTTTGAATTTTAAAAGGTTTTAAGGCTGTTGGTACCCAATGCTAATGAGTAATATAGTAAATATTGATTAACCTGACCTATATGTTTTGATTTGGACCCTCGTATAGTGTAAGCTCAATAATGATCTCTGACATTCAATAATGATCCCTGGTATCTCGCTTTCAAAGATGGCATGTACGGCATGGTAATATAAGTTACAGGCTACCATAAGGAAATTATTCATTCGGTAGTAAGTGTTTTGAATTAAATCCGTATGAGTTGATGCAATGCAAATTTTATTAATAAAAACAGAGAGAATTTTTCCTTTCGCGCTATATGAAGCCACAAAGTTTAGAAGACTTGAACAAAAGTTAATGTTCTCACGTTTTTATATGCAGTAAACTTACCAGGTATATATATATATATATATATATATATATATATATACACACAACAGGGTGTCCATTTTGTTAGTTAAACCAAGAAATGTAAGTAAAAACTAAATAAAAAGGAACTATAATTCAGAGATACACGAAACTAAGTGATATGAGAGCCAGAACATCTTAGTGTTGGGCTAGCCTAGCTTATCCTAGGCCCAGGCTTAGTCTTGTGAAGATGGCATTAAGCTTGTAACAGTGTGTATTCGTCTGGAAATGTACGTGAAAACTGTATTCGTCAACAGTATCAGCGTGAACTTAGTGAACGTTTTGGAGTAGGAAGCGTTCCTAACAAACCTTGGATATGGAAGATGGTTTAACGGTTCCGAAAAAAGGCATTGTTGTGGAGCAAAAGCGCAGACAAACATCAACCGTGGTTACAGAAGAGGCAGTCGTAACGTGCAGGACATAATGCAACGCAGTTCTTCCAAATCTTTACGCAAACTCTCACAGCAAAAATGAATAACAATGAGAAGTTGTGCCAGAGCAGTAAAACAACTGAAGTCGCACCTATATAAAGTGTATACTCCGCAGATACTGTGCCTACCAAATAGCGAAAGGCAGCGCGCGAATTGGCCATGGTTTTTTCAAATTGTGAAACAAGAGCCTGACATCTTGGAGGATATGATTTTTCTTTCCGGTGAGACATGGTTTCACTTCACCAAATGCACAACCACGCGTATACGGTCCACCGTTGAAGCCTCCTTCACCCGAAAAATTGGAAATATGGTGTGCCATTTCGAAATGTCGGAATGTGAGACTCATTTTCTTCCACAAAAAGATTACGTTCATGAATTACAATAACATCACACACGAGTTCTTGGGCTGCCTATGGAGGATGAAATCCACAGTGGCTGGTACCACCAACAAGACGGTGCAACAAGTTACATGTCTCGTCAGACACTGGCAGCGTTGGAATTCACTTTCCATAATCACATAATTTTAAGGGATTATGGCCACCACGCTTTTCTGATTTATCATCATCGGATTACTTCCTGTGGAATATATATATATATATATATATATATATATATATATATATATATATATAACCAGCCATGAGTGGATCCTAGGGTCTTTGTTGATGTGAAACATTATAACATTATTATATATATACTTCCACCAGGATTCAAACCAAGCACCTCCTGAGTAGAAGACGAAAGTTCTACTACCACGTTACAACAAGGTAAAAATTAATGAAACAGTGAATATTTTATGGCAAGCATGAAGTAAAGACACTATTTTTTCAATTATTAAAAAAATACACACGCAAACACCATTTCTCCTCAAGTCAACTCTAAATGATTACATTTTAGAATTCGAACAAAATATTCCGAAGTAAACCTTTCAGAATGAATGAGTGAATTGAAGGAATGAAAATTCTCTCTTGATAAAATAAAATATTACAGTTTTATAAAAATTACAGCATGACACTAATTTTAACATAAAACACGCAAATATTAATTGAACTATTGATATTTATTTTATTTTATTTGGTTCTTAACAGGTAGGCTTTACTGGGCTCTCCGATTCATTAAAAGACAAAATATTCCTCGTGTCTTTTACCACAACAACAACAAAGGCAAAACATATTACTTCATAGGTAGTTAATGGTATCTGAAGTATAAAGTATTAATTCATTTAGAATGTGCAAATGATATTAGAATATTATAGAATATGTTATATCTTAAATTTTAATTTCACTTATATATGTATATTGCAAAAGTTTCCCCAGTAGGATTCGAACCCAGAACCTCTTGAGTAAAAAACAAGGTCGTTGACCATCAGGCTACGACAAAGCAAAATTTTGTACAACGTTGCATATATTTCAACACTAAGGAATCATAACAAGTGAGCTTACTGAGGTCAAATCCTGGTAGAGGCATTTTCGCATTATCCAAAATCATCGTGCGTGTTCATGCATGATATTCCATATATATATATATATATATATATATATATATATATATATATATATATATATATATATATATATATATAAACTTGTCTTCTACTTTATTAACTTTTAATTTGCATTTTATTTTTTTTTATTTTTTATTTTTTTTTTTTTATATATATCGAAACCTGACCATAGGCAGCAGTGTGTTAAAACCCGGGCAGAGTTCCAGTATAAATTTGTATTTTTATAATCCATTTGATCTTGTGCTGAAAATCGATATTTTTCCTTACAAATCTGTACGCCTCACTGGTAATCCTTTAAGGTTTTAATTTTTAATTTTTTTATTTTTACTTCTCTGTTTATTGTACAGTATATGTATGTATGTATGTATGTATGTATTATTGTATATATAGATATGTATGTATATATATATATATTATATATATGTGTGTGTATGTATGTTATTTATTTTTTCTTTTTTTTCTTTCTGTAACCTATATATAGGCTTAACCTTTTTATGTACTTCAGTGTTCCTGAGGATGTCATTAGACGAAAGCGCTTGAGCACCATTTTGTGTTTCCTTTCCTTCGTGGTTTTATTCATCATAAATATTTTTCACGTGTTACTTTCGTGAAATAATTTTCATATATATATATATATATATATATATATATATATATATATATATATATATATATATATATATATATATATATTGCAGCGAAACGCCTGTGGGAGGGACAAGAGAAAATACTTTGATATCAGTTCTTGAGTAAAGAAGTTCTTTAAAGAGTTAAAGATTGGTTCTGCGTCAGGAATAGATGACCTATCGATTGAGCACTTAAAATATGGTAATGACACGGTATGTCTGCATATATCATTGCTCTTATCAGCCATGCTTACTCATAGCTATATCCCAGCAGAGTTCATGAGGGTATATATCTTGCCCCTGGTCAAAAATAAGTATGGAGACATTCTGTCCAGCAATAATTACAGGCCTACTGCTATCGCCTCCTGCTTCTCGAAACTACAAGAAAACTCTTGTTACTCCAATTAAATTATTACCTATGTACATCTCCTAATCAGTTTGGTTTTAAAAGGTCCCACTCAACTGACCTGTGTATCTATGTACTTAAGGAAATAATGTCTAAATACACTGACAGTAATTCAACTATTTATAGCTGTTTCCTAGATATAAGGAAGGCATATGATAGAGTGAACCACAATAGTTTATTTAAAAAAAATAGAAGACAGGAAGGTTTCCATGTACATATTAAATTTATTGAAATTTTGGCATTCCTACCAATCTTTTACCGTCAGGTTGGGCAATGTACTATCCGAATGTTTTGGCTCCTCTTGCGGGGTGAGACAAGGCTCCTTGCTCTCTCCTATGCTGTTTAATGTGTATATTGACGGATTAATTGTTTCACTTAATGAGGCAACAGTGGGATGTTGTATAGATAACACAAGGATAAATAACTTAGTTTATGCCGATGATATGGTGTTAATAAGTCCCTCTGTTAAAGGTCTGGATCGGCTACTAAAAGTCTGCGAAGTGCATTCGCTGAAACATGATATTCTTTTTAATGTTACAAAACTAAGATTATGCAATTTCATCCTAAAAGCTGTAATCAGCCAGCTGATATAAGGTTTAAAATGACTGGTGAAGTAATTGAGAAAGTACAAGAGTTTAAGTATTTGGGTCAAACTATCACCAGCTCCTTCAGTGATGACTCAGATATAAGAAAACAATCTCGAAGCCTTTGTGCTAAAGCGAATATGACTATAACGAACTTCCGGTTTTGTACAAGTGAAGCTAAAGACACTCTCTTTCGTACTTTCTGCAGTAATATATACGGGCAGCAACTCTGGGTGAATTATAAAAAAGGTTCTGGCAGAACCCTAAATTTGCTGTACAATAGGTCTTTTAGACTCTTACATAAATACCCCCAGATGCTAAGCTTCGCAAGCGTTTGCCACCCGCAATGTCCCGAGCTTCCCGGAGGTAACAAGACGTGCTCAATACAGTCTAATGCAAAGAATTAAAAAATCAACCAACCCGATTATCCAAGCTATCCATGAGTCCTGCCATTTATCTTCTAAGCTATGGAATTCATGGTACAAAAACGTCTGTCTGTGGCTCTACTTAACTTTGACATTACTGTATTATTTCTAATCAATTGTATATATTTCTATCCTTAGTATGTGAACTTTCATTGTATTATTAATACTTGTCATATGGATTATAGTCTGCCAATAAACTTTTTCATTTTCATTTTCATATATATGTTTGCAGGAAATCTTAGCATGTGAGATGAACAAAGCCCAAGCATTGAGGGTAAAAAAGGTAAACTTTATCGGGTCCTGGATAGCCAAGGTTCCCGACAGGGCCCAATTAAGAAAATGTTTTAAAGCTTTTTAGTAACTTTTTGTCAGTGACTTAATTCTGATCTCATTTGCGTGTTATGCATTTATTTCAATAAAATTATACAAAAATATATATATATGAATGACCTGTCTGAAATCAGGGTGCAGAAGTCAACATCATGCTATACCTAAATATATGTGATTGTGTACCGGGCCAGAGAAAGTGATGTTTAGGTCCTGGAGATAAATGCAAGAATTTATTCTGAAATGTTGTGTGGACAAGAGAGTTCAAAAAGGTAATTTGAAGGTGCAGCCTAAATGATGCAATAGAGATGTAAGAAAAGTAATCGGGGATCGAAATATAGCCTACAAGAGATAGAAAAAAGAGCGTTTGGCAACAACACTTTAATAATAATTATATAGATTTACACAGCACGATTAAACGTTTATTTAGAAGTGCCAAACGCAAATCTGAAATTCAAGCAGCTCGTGAATGTAAAGAAAACCTTGAGATGTTTTACGATTGTTTGTAATAGAAATCTTTAATGTGACAATGATGGGCCATTGGTAGATTCAAGCAGTAACCTAATAAATAAATATAAGGAGAGAACGGTAATTTTAAATAATCTTTTTACATCGGTCTTTACTACTGAGGATGCTATTTCTGATCCAGAGGCTATTAACATGTTCAATAACGTAAGTGAGGTTCCATTGCTTAATGACAACTGTTTATCCGGAAAAGATTACACGTAATATAAACAGAATAGAAGTTAATGAATCACCGGATCCAGACCTTTTTTATTAACCAAAACATTTGAAAGAATTAAAAAACTAAATACAAGATCCTTTAGTTCAAATATTTAATAAGTCTTTACTGCAGGGAGCTTTCCCTTTGTATTTTAAAAAATTAGCTGATGCAACTCCAATCTTTTAAAAAGGGAATAAGTAACAAGCGCGAAATTATAGGCCTATTAGCATAACTTCTAATATTAGAACGCTTTTGGAATTCGTTGTTCGAGGCCGCATCGTCGAATATCTTCAAATCAGTAATCTTATTAAAGAAAATCAGCACAGAATTCAGTAGAAATAAATCTCGCTTGACAAATTTTAAAAATTTTTCCATGACGTTCATCAGTATTTATGATCGTAATAGGCCAGTATATATCATAGATTTTCAAAACACGTTTGATAAATTTGGACACGAACGACTGATAGAAAAAATTAAAGATCACGGAATGAGGGGTCAAGTTTTTAACTGGATTGGTAATTAGTTAACTGGTAGAAAATAATGGGTAACAATAAATGGGAAAAAGTCAGGGTGGACCAATGTCACGACCGGTGTTCCGCAAGGGTCAGTGTTCGGACCAGTACGCTAGTTAGGTAAAACAATTAACTTACTAGATGGAGATAACTTGCAGTGAAATCTTCTTATTAATATATTAGAGTGATCTCGTCAGTGGCAAATGCAATTTAACATACATAAATGTAAAGTCACGCATATAAGTTATCACAATAATAACTTCAATTTTCTCTCTCTCTCTCTCTCTCTCTCTCTCTCTCTCTCTCTCTCTCTCTCTCTCTCTCTCTCTCTCTTGCCCACGTTGGGCTTTCCATCATGAAAAAGAAAAAACTATAGTATTTGTCATTTATCATTACTTATTCGAACTATAGTGGATGTAATTTCCCAGAAGAGTTCCTTGTTCCATGCATGGTCTGTGTTTAACATATATATATATATATATTTTTTTTTTTCTAGAATATATATATATATATATATTCGGACCTTTTCCAGTTTGTGTACCGTTTTTCATATAATTTATTTTTGCTTTATAAGGCTAACTAACGAAAATATCATGACCTAACCTAACGAATCGTCAAGGGCGTACAGTTAACCTAACGATTGGTTAGGTTAGGTTGTGATATTTTCGTTAGTTAGCCTTATAAGCCTAACTAAAGAGATTGATATTATCACTCATTTTTTATCTGAAAAGAAAAACGGTACACAAACTGGAAAAGGTCCATATATTCTATAAAAATGGAAAAATTCCTCTATATAAATATTTGGATTATATATACACAGTGAAAGAAAAACTACGCATTCCGTTATACCAAAAAAAAAGAAAGGAGACTTTTGTCTGTAAAACCGCAGGCCCAGAAATACGTTATAGAAAATGGTTAATAAAGTTGAGAGGAGTTTGTCAATATTTTTTAATCAAGTAAAAAGCGAGTATGAAAAACTCTGCAGAAATATCGGGAGCATTCTGAGGCTTTCACCTTTATCCACTTCTCTTGTTCTTCTTGTGTGGCGTTCTTCTTGTTGCTCCGTAATACAATGAATGAAAGGATGAAAGAGCTTTCAGAATGAATAAAATTTAAATGGATAAGTATGCTAACAGTATTGGAAATGAGAGTTCATATATATACAGGGTGTCCCATAAGTCCGGTCTTTAAGGAAAATTTATGGTATTTTTGCATTATTCTCCCAACACTAATTTTTTTTTATAATGGAAGGAAAATAAAGTACGTTAGCAACCTAACCTAACCTAACCTAACTTGAAGCCGGCTAACTACGGCTAACGCCTGCGGCGGGCTGTTTTTACCGTAACCTAACCTAACCAAACCAAACCTAACCTAACCTAATACCAACACTAATTTTTTTTATAATGGAAGGAAAATAAAGTACCATAACCAAAACCAAACCAACATTATATAAAAAAATTAGTGTTGGGAGGATAATGCAAAAGAACCAAATTTATTTTAAGTTAAATTTACAAAAGTAAAACTACAACTACTGTAAAACAGATGTTCAAATCGATGTCTTGTTTTGGAACCATTTTTTGTTGTTGCAGGTAGAATAACACGTACTAGCTAATATGGAAATGAGTTCCACTCGTGAGGAAAAGGTCTCCGTCTTTTCCTCACAAATGTAACTTGATTCTCTATTAGCCATTGTGTGTCATTCTACCTGCAACAAAAAAGACCGGACTTCTGCGGCATGCTTGGAACCCCTTTTTATTTTCCAATGTTATTATACCCACATCTTATAAGAGAGGTGTCCGAGGTAAAATAGAAACAATGTAATCACTCGTATAAATTTTTATTTCATACAAATAAAATTTCATACACAACTGTCCGTTATTTTAGAATTCGTTTTCACTTTTCATATACGAGTATTTTAGGTCGTTAAAAAATTAACAATTCTAGATAGTTGTAACGGCAAATTTGTATTTTTAAATCTTATATCGAAAAATAAATAAAAATCGTAAAATAAAGAAGTGATTTTGTAGTGGTTTTAATTTCACGTGGAAATTAAATCTTTAAAACGAAGACCCGGACATAAATGAGAGCAAAATTTGCCCGATACTCGAGAGGCAAGAAAACGAACTGGTGTTTGACATCCCAGGAAGAGATTTTTTAGCTTTAACATCTTCTTCATTTTGAGCTTGTAAATCTTAATGTAAACATTTGAGAGCTGTTTCACTTGTTACATGTCAAAAGCTCGATTAGCTTAGAAAATACATCGCCTAATGAAAATCCTCTGAGAGGAAATTTTATTTTCAAATTTTTTCTTACGGAAAGGCAGAGTTTATTCATAGCAAAGTTGAGGTTTGACCAATAGAAGGTTAGTAGTGTTTGTACGAATGACACCATGTAATGAAACTATTCTTGATAGGTCATTCAGGTATTGGGAAGGAGGCGTTTCTTTAAACCTTAGATGTGACTTGGAGATAATAGTCAGTTGTAGTCATAGCCCTCAAAAGGTGACTTGTTGTAAAATCTCTGAAATCTGTGGCACTGTTTGATTTTAAAAACCGACTTTAAAGTGTCTCTGTTGTTCGAATAATTTGAATCTCGTTGCTTCATTTTTTCACACGCCGTTTCATGTTAAACGCCTTTCAATTTTTTTGGAAATGAGGTAGTAGCCCATCAGAAAAGAACTTTGTGAAAATAAAACTCGAAAGTGTCCGGCATTTTTAATGTAATTTTGTTTACATGTCCAAATTTTTAATTTGTAAGCTTGCTGAGTTCATTGTGTCTGCGGAAATAATTTTAAAATTTTTTGTGTTGAGCAAATATCTTTTGGTGACGTTGTTAATATATTGGCAGAACTCCATAGACGTAATGAATTTATTCTATTTTTTTGTAACACCTGACAAGATATTTTAATATTTTGGTATGTCGCTATGCATTAACTTTTCATTATTTAGTAAGGTTTTAGCTAAATTTTAATTTTTTTCAAAACTGGTACACAGAGGTGTCTTTTTATCATAATGACGTCACAGGTACTCGATATTCCTTATAAAGACGTATAACTTAAAGGTATTATCAAGGTCATGAGCGCATTTGAGACAGCACTATATTTTTTTGGTCCGGAGTTGTAGAGTACTTTGAAACACTTCATCTCTTATAACCATTTTTGTTTTTATTTTTATACGAACTTAAATACAACAATTTGTCAGTTACGACAATAATATACATACAGGGTGATTAAATTTTTTTTAACATTAATATGGGAAAGAATTACAGATGTCATCCAATCAGCACCACCAGAGATACGCCTTAGGGCTCTGGAAGCAACGTTTGACCGCTTTCATACATGCATAGATATCCGTGGACATCAAGAAGAGACTGTATGAAGCACTGTTTCCATCACAAAAAATGTTTACAAATAAATTGGAAATAAAAAATAAAACCCCATATAAATATTAACATTTTTTTAATCACCCTGTATATATATATATATATATAATATATATATATATAATTTTTGTTATTTCCTTCCTTTTTATTGAATTCTATGTTGAATGTATTTATTATGACAAACAATAATACTACAAGTATTTGAACTAGCGGTAACATTTAATTCTTTTAATTTTTTCCTATTAAAACTCAATTAAAAGTTTCATATATCGTTTCATATACGCTCACTTCTAACTCTATACATAAAATTAAGGGATCAAAATTAAGTCCTCGCATTTATTCATGAATTAAAAAAAACCCGTGGGGAGAATTCGTCATGATATTTATCTCAACTTAATTAATAGGTTCCCCAAAGGTCTGACATCGCCAAGTTAATTTTGGAATGAAAATACTTCGGACTTCTAATTAATACTTTCGCCTCATCAGTTAGGCTGAGACAGCGGTTCTGGAATGCATTTTGGAGATGGATTGGGCTCATTTTTCAATATTGTGAATGATAGATTAACTTGATTTTCGTGTCGCTTCAGCCTTGGAGACGTCAGATTATAGATTAAGTTTGCCTTTATTAGTTTTATTATTTTAATTTACGACACGATCACACAATTAAGAGGAAATTAGATCACCCTTCATTCGGTCGGTTAGGTATATTTACAACGTGCTGATGTGAGACACAGAGAGAGAGAGAGAGAAGACAGACAGACAGACACAGAGAGAGAGAGAGAGAGAGACAGACAGACAGACAGACAGACAGAGAGAGAGAGAAGAGAGAGAGAGAGAGAGAGTCTCCAATCATGAAACGGGTTTTCACAAATCAGGATTTCTCATTCTGGGGCCGTTAATTGGAATGTCATTAACATTAAGTGAGAAGTAATCGTATACTTTATGCTTCAAATTTTACATAAATTCAAAATTTATTCAGTAGATGATTTTCCTTTTATTACTTATTAATTAATGTACTAATTATTATTAATTAATATATCTACCTCTTACAAGTTATTTAGTTTTAAAGCTGATTAACTTAGAATAAGTTAATCAGCTATATATGGGATGAATTTCACAATTAAACACGTGACATGAATGAATGATGCAGGACCACAAGGAAAAAGAAAAATGATTCCATCCATGGGAATCATTTTTCTTTTTCTTTTTCCTTGTGGGTTTGCATCATATATATATATATAAATATATATTAGTGATATACCGGTTTCAAAATTTAGCCGATGCCGATTCTTTGCCTATATTTTAAAAACTCAATTTCCTTCATAAATTTTAATCTAATGTGAAAACTTTCAGTTTTCATATTTTTACATTTAAAATTTTTTTAAATGCTTTTCCTTAGACCACGATATACAGCACCAGAATTTGTTACTCCTATACCGTAGCTAAAGTGATGTTAAATAGTTTATTACTCAGTAAAATAATAAAATAATTTTATTTTACTTTCATAAATTGAATATCAATGTTTAAAGTAATTGGTTTTTCTTATGTTGAACGTATTTTCTTTCTTCAACAATGTCAACAACAACAACACAATTTTTTCATTAAATTTTAAAGTCCCTGGATGGCCAATTTGAATAAAAAAATGGGTATAAAATTTGGATGTATAAAATTATTAAAATACTTAAAATAAAGTCATCATAATGAAATGGTTCAATATATAAATTATAAAGTACAGTGCCAATTCTGCCGATGCCGATTAATCGGTACAACACTAATAATAATATATATATAATATATATATATATATATATATATATATATATATATATATATATATAGGGTGTCCCAATGTCCCAAAATGGATATACCAACACAAATATTATTTGCGGTTTTATTTTTACAGGTATAGAAAAATTAAAAAAAACATGTGATCAAGGAGGTTTTCAATTTTCTTAACAGTTGTTTACATATAATTTAATATGTAAAAAAAATTTGTTATTAAAGATTTTCATATGAAATGTGTGATTACTTACAAAAAATTATAAAATGAAACGAAGGCATACATACCTAGTAAATGCAAAAAACTTCACTTTTCTACGTGAAGGTCAGATTATGATAATAAAAACCCACTCTAATGGACAGAGTTTATTTCCACAACAGTTTCGATGTCCATTGGTACCCTCTTCGGGTGGATACAGAAAAACGTTTTTCTGTATCCACCCGAAGAGGATGCCAGTGGGCATCGAAACTGTTGTGGAAATAAACTCTGTCTATTAGAGTGGGTTTTTATTATTATAATACATACCTAGACATGAAGAGCGATTGTACTGTACTGTATTAAAAATATCACAATTTTAAGCCGTTAAGCATGTAGGTTACGTTCCATACAGGATGTCATTTTTAATTAAGACCTAATAGGATATTGCTACTATACAGTACATTCTAAGTTTCACCTCTCTGTTTAATACCTTGTTTTTGAAAATGAATAAGATAACGATTCCGAGAGAGAAAGCAAAAATTCTTACATTTACAGAGGAATACAAAGAACACCAAACAGCAACAGACCGGCTGGTCCCTACGAGGCTGTCTGCTTAAGAGGGAAGGTTAAAAGAAGTAAGAAAATAAGAAAATTTAATGACGAGTGAAAGTTCAAAGCAAAGCAGAGAAAAAGAGGTTGAAAGGTAGGAAAGAAATTTAAAGATAAAGTGAAGAATTTAAAGTACAGAGGAGGGAATCCAAGTGAAAATTCTACAGTACTTCTACGCGCTAACAAATGCTTCCAGCTAGAGGTTTAAGGCAAGATAAGCATCTAGTCTCTTTTTAAAGGATTCGATCGAACACTGGCTGGCAATCCATTTCACAAATTAACTATACGATTGAAGAAAAAATGTTTAGCTTCATTAGAATTAAAATGTTTACCTACTAATTTCAGACCATTACTGTGAGTTCTGTCTGCACTTCTTAAGGCGAAATATTTTTTCGCGTCGACATTATCAAAACCTTTAATCATTTTAAATACCTGAATTAAATCTCCTCGAATACGTCTTTTTACGAGTGAGAATAAATTTAATGTTTCTAAACGGGCAGCGTATGATTTATTTCTAAGTCTAGGAATCATCTTAGTAGACCGTGACTGCACTCTCTCCATTCTGTCTATGTCTTGTCGTAAATATGGAAACCAGAACTGAACGTAGTATTCCAGGTGGGGACGTACTAAGGAATTATATAATCTTAGCTTTGTTTTCTCCGACTTAAATTCAAATGATCTACCAATAAATCCTAAGATTCTATTTGCTTTCTGACCGCTTCGATACAGTGCTTACTCGGTTTAAGAGTGTCGACAACAATAATACCTAAATCTTTCTCTTCCGTAACATTCGTTAGTGTCTTGTCTCGCATAAAATACTTTTCTTTAATATTGTTTTCACCAATATGCAAGGTTTTATATTTATCAATACTAAAGTTCATTTGCCACATTTCTTTGGCCACTCTAGTAATTTATTAATATCTTCCTGAATCTGCAAACGTTCTGCCGCTGATTTTGTTCGTCCCCATAGTTTGGTAACACCCGCAAATTTTGAAATTACACCGTTAATTCCCAAGTCGATGTCATTGATATAAATAATAAAAAGAACTGGTCCCGGAATTGATCCCTGAGGCACGCCGCTAGTTACGCTTTTCCAGTTAGATGCTTTGCCATTAATGACCACTCTTTCTTTACGTCCACTAAGCCAATTTTCGATCCATTTGAGAACATTACCATCAATTCCGTGAGAATAAAGTTTAACTAATAATATGTAATACTTTATCAAACGTTTTTTTAAAAAGTTAAATAAGATCTACTGTTTTACTCTTGTCATAGATATGTACACTATCATTGAAGACATCGAACAAATTAGTAAGACAAAAACGATTACATCGAAAACCATGTTGAGAATCTTTGATTAATTTATTAATTTCTAAGTGATTAACTACTTTGTCCTGAACGATCGTCTCCATAAGCCTACTGAAGTCAGACTAATGAAACGATAATTTTCCGGAAGCGATTTGTCCCCTTTTTGAAATATTGGCGTAATGTTTGCAAGTTTCCAGTCGAACAGAACTTCTCTAGATTGTAGCGATTTATTATTATTATTATTATTATTATTAGTAGTAGTAGTAGTAGTATATATGTAAGAGGAGAGACTATTGCGCAGTTCATTTCGCTAAGTACCCTAGGGCATAGCTTATCTGGACCGGGAGTTTTATTAGGATTAATTTTACAAGTTATGGCCGAAAGTACTTCAGTTTCACTAATGGTAAAATCGTGAAGCTTTAAATGATCATCACTGAGCATGATTACGGGAACGGGGATGTTGTTCATATTTTCGTTAGTGAAGATGGAAGAGAAGAATTTATTTAAAACTTTCGTCATTTGTAAGTCATCGTAAATGTTTTCGTTGTTTTTGCCAATGAGTGGACCGAAAGTCTGCGAATTTACTTTTTTATTCCTAACATAATTTTAGAATTCCTTCGGATTCGATTTAATTTGGTTCACTATGTACAGCTCATAGTTGTGCTTACTTTTTCTAATAAGATTTTTGCTTCGTCTTCTCAATAGCTTGTAAGCATTTTCATTGGACAAATTATTTGTTTCTTTAAATTTAAAATACGCGTTCTTTTTTAACCCTTTCATGCCGTATGGGCGCAAATGAGACCATCAAATTTTATGAGATTTTAGTCATTCTGGAGATATAACACAAGTGGTTTTTTGTGGCATGAAAAGTAAACGAAAATCAGGTATGAAAGGGTTAACGTTGAGTTACTTTTAATTTCAGCATTTCCACCATTTAGGTTTAACAGACTTCGCCAGTCTCTTTTCAGGTAATGGGATATTACTTGATTTTAAATGTTTAAAATAATTATAAAAAGAAGTTCATGTGCCATTAATATCATCGTGCGATAGAACCTCAGCCCAATTATGGGTTGAAAGTTGCAGCTTCATGTCGCGAAATTTAGCTCTTTTAAAATTCAAAATAAATTCCAGGCTCTCCGAATTATGAACGTTAATTTCAAATGTTATTTGCATCTGATCACTGGTGGAGAAGTAGTCTCCTACAGAGATATTAGCAATTAAGTCTAGGTTTGTACTTAAAACTAAATCTAGATACGTTCTCTTGTGGTTTCCTTGACCATTTAAAAAAGTGAACTTTTAAACAAACCCTCGTACAGTTGACGACCGGAATTAGACTGTAAAGGACCACCCCAATCCCGCAAGGCAAATTAAAATCTCCCATAATTATCGCATCATATTCGCTACTTACATCAAAAATTAGGAAAGCCTATAACTAAACTTTTAATTAATTTCTTTTGTGAATTGTCTTTAATTTCAACAAACATCACATTTATATTATCAATTTCTGCAATGCTTTTAATTATTTATGGGTTTTAAATGTGACCGAACTTATACTAGTACTGTACCACCACCCTCCTTTCTATTCTATCATTGTTAAACATAAAGATAATAATTATTGGTTTTGTTTAACCTCCTTCGCAACACGTAAGGTCATATGACTAGGGGGGACCTTCAGCTTTACGTGGAATCCGAACCACGGGTCGCTGCATAGTCTGGACGCAGGGAACGGTCTCCCATCCAACTACTATCCGACCCAATGTCGCTTAACTTCGCTGATCAACGGGAAGCGGTGTTACGACATTGGCTATGACGTAACCCTAAACATAAAGAAATTGTTAAACATCTCATAACCAGAGATATGATATTTTCCGAGAAAATCTCTACTCTGTATTTAACCAGGATTCAGTAATTGCTACAACCACAGTAGCACCGCAGTAGAATCGCGAGGTTCTTCTGGAGACAATCGTTCACTGGAAGGAACATTTATGTTTGGCTGCTCGCTTTCATAGGAGTTACGCCGTTTTTTGCATGGAAAGCCATTGCAGAGCCAGCCATGCAATAATTTACCAACCCGAGCTGCTCACACGCCACTCAGGTGAAGACCATCACGCAAAAATTAATAGTTTTTATTAGAAAAATGACTCCACATATCGACGAATTCAACATTTCTCTGTTAGCAAAGAGACTTAAGAATATTATTTATGTAGATAGGTATTTGTGTATGAAAGTGGTTCAGTTGTTGCTGTTCAAAGACACTTTCAACAAGCCACCATCTGAAAGACAGTATACAAAGATGGGTTGATCAGTTTGAGAAAACTGGAATTGTACTGAAGGGGAAATCTCCCAGAAGGACAAAGAAATATCTTGAAAGAATATACGCAGTTCCTGAAGCATTTACCTGAAGTTCTAAGAAGTCATTTAAGAGAATGGCCATACATAGCTGAGTTGAACATACCGCGCTTCTGTGTCCATACTGCAGAATCTTTCATAAAGAATTACATTTTAAAGTTTACAAAGTGCAAGTGCTCCAGCAACTTTTAGAGGAAAACTATAAAACCAAAATAAATATATTCTTTAAGCGAAAGGATAGAATCAGATGAACACTTTCGACTAAATCTCATTTTTAGTGACGAGGCTACATTCCATAGTTCAAACAAAGTAAACCGCCATAACTGTAAGATTTGGAGTGAACACAATTCGCATGAAATCTGCGAGGGATTCCCCTAAAGTAAGTGTCTGGTGTGCTTTGTCACGTTCTTGCATCTATGGACCTTATTATTTGGCGAACGAACTGTAACTGGCAATTCTTACCTATGGATGCTAGAGAAATATTTTATTCCGCAGTTGTAAGGAACTCCCTGCTTGTTACAAAGAACAAACTTCCAACAAGATGGAGCACCACCACATTTTGTTCGAAACGTTCTAATATTTTTGAACGAAACATTTACAGGGCATTGGATTGGTAGGGGAGGACCGACAAAATGCCCTGCTCGCTCTCCCGATTTATCTCCTTTGGACTTCTGTCTTTGAGGCGTTTTGAAAACAAAAGTCAACAATAACAAACCAAAAGATCTTTAGGAGCTAAAACATCGTATTCATGATGCTGTCATATACATCCTTGAAGCTGTGTTGGAAAACATGTTTTCAGAATTTGAACGCAGAATAAGATTAATTATAACTAATGATGGAAGGTATGTACAAGTTTATTGACTGAATTAAATAAAGCTTATAACACTTCAGAATATACTGAAATGTCATTTGGATTTTGTAGCTGCTTGAACTAATAAGTATACAGGGTGGGCCGTAAGTTTCCATACATAGGAAAAATAAACATTTTTTTATGGACAACCATTTTATTTATATAATATGCTCTACATGGTTGCCATTGTTTTGAAAACACATTTCAATACGTGTTCCCCACTGTTGATGAACACGCATTAGCACAGTTGACGTTATGCTTGTAATGGCGTTGGTGATACGTTCCTTTAGATGATTTATGTCTCGTATCTTTTCCTGATACACCATGGCCTTCAAGTGCCCCCAAAGATAGAAATCAAGGGGGGTGAGATCTGGGGATCTGGGAGGCCACTCCACAGGACCACGCCGACCAATCCAAGCATCCGGAAACTGCTGATCCAAATATCTGAAACTAAAAACAAACGTTTAAATTTTCCTATGTATGGAAACTTACGGCCCACCCTGTATAATTAAGATTTGTTTTTGATATCTCTCTCTCTCTCTCTCTCTCTCCAGTATATATATAATTATATATATTAGTTTGTATGCAAAATTTGGGGCACACTTCCTGAACTCTTGAAAATGCTTTAACTGTGATGTGTTAAGAGAAGTACAAAATGCTCAGACATTGTATGCATAAAGCTGTTGCCATATATATGTATATATTTACAATGGAGTCCACTGTCTCCATCGAAACAGCCGCGACCAAGATGACGTCACATCGCACCCCTAAGTAAGCAACCCACACTCGGATTGAGAGACACCTCAGTCGATCTGGCACCTCGCACCATGCCAGAAGCAAAGGCCCCACGCCTCCGGCGCGTGTTATTTCATTATTTAACCACTGGGCATCCGTTCCTTTTTGTTATCAACCTTAATCAATAGTTCAAGCATTTTCTTAGCAAGCAATTCATTAAGCATTATAACTAGTGGTGCGTGGTTCGGATTCCACGTTAAACTGTAGGTCTAAAGTGGAGTGAAAAGCGTGACCTTCGTCAGAATGAACATTTCGGGCGGAAGCTAACCAAAGGTAACCAAAGATAACTATATATATATATATATATATATATATATATATATATATATATATATATATATATATATATATATATATATATATTAGGGTGTCACTTAAATGCAAAGTTTGAAATTTTCATGCTGACACCCCGCGAATCTATTCCATTGGTAAAAAAAACATGGTGACTGAAAAATCTTTTTATTTGAATAACTATAAAAGGTCGCCCCCGCCTTCCAAAGTTTAATGCTTGCGCGGCGTCTCCATAATCATTTATTAGATATCTATATATCTCTATATATGTGTGTGTGTGTATCTGTGTGTGTCTGAATATCTGAGAAATAAAGTGAACAATACTTAACGATTCACCGTTTCTCATTTCAGCACGTGATTTCTGGTGATGGAAACCCGGAAGTGTATATACCTATTAGGGGCAGCGGTTGATGAGGTGAAAGGATGCAAGTTTCCTTCCTACAGGCAAGCATTCGGTTACTTCCTTTACCTTCACCATGAAAAGAAAATGACAATACGTGACGTGTTGAGGAAGTCACTTCGAGCAGTGATGTCCTTCTGGGAGAAAGCTCACATTCCAACCAGACTCGAGACACACTGCGTCAGCAAACTGGATAAAGTCTTCGAGGAGTGGAAAGGACTCAAAAAACACGCCTCAAGGACGAGCGATTCACACAAGACGAAAGAAAAAGAATTCATTGAACGCCTCGATCGTCTCTTTGACATCGCCCACCCTGATTGTGAGAAATTGGTCAAGTACCCAGAGGATTGGGAGTTCCTTCAGCAGCAGCGCCAGAAAGGACGTCCAGGTTCAATGGCAGGTTTGGACATGACCCATCAGCGCCAAGTCAAAGATTGTACTCGACGTCGGGAGGAAGAGGAGAAACGAAGAAAGCGATCAGCAGCTGAAATGGAGGCAGTATCCAACGAAGCGGTTTTGGAGTCCTCATCCTCCAGCTCAGATGATAGCGAAGAAAAAGGAGCATGTGGTGGTTCGTTAGCGTCTAAACAAAGAGCAACGAAGAACATCATGACATCGGAATTGGCGGCAGCGCTTGATCGCACGCAACTCTCGTCAAGAAAGGCCACATATCTGCTGTTTGAGGCAGCTTCCAGCTTAGGGCATGATGCTAGCGACTACAACATCAATCGAGGATCCATTCATCGTCAGCGTGAAAAATTCCGTACCCTTAAGGCTCGGCAACTGAAGAGCGAGCTCCAAGGCAATAGTCCGTTGACTGTTCACTGGGACGGAAAACTCATGCAAGATCTGACGTCACGAGAATATGTTGACCGCTTACCTATTCTTGTATCTGGCTCCGGGACAGAGCAGCTCCTCGGGGTGCCAAAACTTCTGTCAGGAACCGCGCTGGCACAAACAAATGCCATCATAGATTGCCTGAATGAATGGGGAGTGACCGATCATGTCAAATCTATGTGTTTCGACACAACCGCGACAAACACAGGCCACCGTGGAGGAACTTGTGTTCTTCTGGAAGAAAAAGTTGGACGTGACTGTTACACTGCGCGTGCAGACACCATGTACTGGAGTTGGTGCTACAGGCGGCATTCGCAGCATCGCTAGATTCAGTATCTACCGGTCCAGAAATTCTGCTTTTCAAGCGCTTCCATGATTATTGGACCCGCATTGACCAGCAACAGTTCCAAACTGCGGACACAGATGCGTTCACCAAAGCAGCTATTTTTAAGCATAGAACGGAGCTCATTGAGTTTGCAAAATCACAAGCACTTCAAGTTCGTGATGACTATCAGGAATTCCTCGATCTTTCCGTCATCTTTCTTGGAGGAGTTCCATACAAGGGACTAAACTTCCGCGCCCCTGGTGCTATGCACCGGGCGAGATGGATGGCTAAGGGGCTCTATGCCATCAAGATCTGGCTCTTCCGAAGACAGTTTAAACTGACGAACACTGAGGAACGCGGAATTCGAGATATCTGCCTCTTTTCTGTTCTAGTTTACATGAAAGCGTGGGCAACAGCTCATCTGTCCATCGAAGCTCCGCTGAATGATTGGGAATTGATGAGGACGCTCCTTCGATACCCGCACAAGAAGATCTCTGATGGTACCACCAAGAAGCTGTCTGCGCACCTGTGGTACCATTCGGAGGAGGCAGTTTCTGGCGTTCTTTGATGAGAGGATATCGATGGAAGTGAAGTGCAGCATGGTTGCAGCGTTAGATCAAGAAGCCCCTCACATGCCGCCAAAACGACCTTTGGTTCTTGATACTATGTTCCTCAGTGACAGCAAAGGACTGGAGCAACTGATCACAAAGAACACCCGAGGATTCTTCTCAAAACTTCAGTTGCCAGATTGCTTTCTGCTCCACCATCCCAGTTCATGGACGTCAAACTCTGAATACGTGCAAGCTCGGGATGTGGTCTCCGAACTTGCAGTGGTGAACGACAGAGCAGAACGGGCCGTGGTTCTGGTGAAGGAGCTGAACGGAAAGTTGACAGTGAAAGAAGAACAGCTCCAGTTCCTCGTTCAAGTTGTCACTGACCACAGAAAGCAACACCCAGCTCCGAACAAATCAGCATTAGTGAGGACGCGAAAGAACTAATCACTGATCAGCGTATGAGCACCAATTATTCTGCTACTGTATATGTATTTTATTTCTCAAAGTTTTGCTTTTGTTGCTTCTCCATTTTGTACCATTATTCGCCAAATTATGTCTTCTATTTTGATTATATAATAAACTGTTTGTATTCTTTGCGTTTTTAAGTGTCTTACTTTCGTTATTTCACCAAATTGCCTTGTTTTTTATTATCTGGTTCGGCCCAAGCTGTGAACACTGAATAGCTGGTTGACGTCAACAAATGGGTCTTGTTTTCAGTGACGAGGGCGACCTTTAAATGATGACCAATCAGGACCAAATTTCTCTTCCGTATGTTTTACACCAAATGGAACAATTTTAGGGGGTGTCATAGGAAAATATCCATCGTTTAATTTTCCCCCTATTACCTAGTGACACCCTAATATATATATATATATATATATATATATAATAGGAATATGAAAACAAGAGATACGACTCTCAACATTTATTGGCCAAACGTTTCGGTCCACTCAGGGGCCATCTTCAGTGACTAAATAGTAGCATCTAAAAATAATCATAAAACTAAAGTAAATAAAAATGTCAAACTGTACGATAATAAAATCTAAAAAAAAAAAAAGTTAAAAAATTGTTAAAAACTATCTGGATTATAAAACAAAATAAAAGTAAAATTAAAACAAACTAAAATTTCAAACGTTAAGTTTAAAATTTAAAAAGGACTAACCTGGATGGTAAGAGTTACAAATAACAAGTGGAGAGAAAGGGAAAAAACAACTTAAGTTAATGCGTTGGTTGCGTTTAAAAGGTGTTGGTTGGTTAGGAAGTATGTAATTTTATCGAGGAAAGGCTATCGTTAAGTTCAGGATTTAATTTCTTGATAAAAAGGGATTCTAAAATTTTAAGATCAAGTGAATTAGGAGCAGACGACAAAATAACAAAGGAATCCTGGGGGCACGGGTGGTCATGGGTCTCTGAATGATGCCGAATAGCAGAGGATTCAGGAGAGGAAAGAGGGCGAGAAGTTCGATAAGAAAAACCCAAATGCTTCGAAATCCTAAGTTTTAACTGTAGGGCAGACTGCCCTACAGTTAAAACTTAGGATTTCGAAGCATTTGGGTTTTTCTTATCGAACTTCTCGCCCTCTTTCCTCTCCTGAATCCTCTGCTATTCGGCATCATTCAGAGACCCATGACCACCCGTGCCCCCAGGATTCCTTTGTTATTTTGTCGTCTGCTCCTAATTCACTTGATCTTAAAATTTTAGAATCCCTTTTTATCAAGAAATTAAATCCTGAACTTAACGATAGCCTTTCCTCGATAAAATTACATACTTCCTAACCAACCAACACCTTTTAAACGCAACCAACGCATTAACTTAAGTTGTTTTTTCCCTTTCTCTCCACTTGTTATTTGTAACTCTTACCATCCAGGTTAGTCCTTTTTAAATTTTAAACTTAACGTTTGAAATTTTAGTTTGTTTTAATTTTACTTTTATTTTGTTTTATAATCCAGATAGTTTTTAACAATTTTTTAACTTTTTTTTTTTTTTAGATTTTATTATCGTACAGTTTGACATTTTTATTTACTTTAGTTTTATGATTATTTTTAGATGCTACTATTTAGTCACTGAAGATGGCCCCTGAGTGGACCGAAACGTTTGGCCAATAAATGTTGAGAGTCGTATCTCTTGTTTTCATATTCCTATTGAGGATAAGGTTCCCGAAAAACATTTCTATCGTAACTACTATATATATATATATATATATATATATATATATATATATAAAACACCCTTGAAATCAATTAACCGTCGAATTTTCCTTTGCTGCTATTACTTCAAGCAGACTCTTCCTTCATCCTTGTACCATCTTCATTCGTTTCTTTGGTAACCGTGACCATTCTTTTCGATAAATTGCTTGCAACTTGGTACGATTCTCCGGACTTCTTGCATGGACCATCACTTCATATCTCTCCCAAGACGCTAGATAACAGTATGGTTCAGGAGTTGTGAAAGCCATTCCAAGACTTTCTTTCTTTTGTCCCAACATTTTACTGTACTTTTGGATGAATCATCGAAATGGCCATTGGTGTACTTAAAAAACGTACAGCCTTGTGATGAGAATGCAGAAATGGTATCTTCTTTATAATCCTCTCACGTAGACAGTTCTTGTGAAAATGTACATTGATGTACCTGCTGCTTCAAGTGGTGACTGCAGGTCATTGGCAGTAAGTTTAAGATTCTGGACGACATCTCTAACAATCTTCTTCGCACTTCTTGTGGGAGATTTTTGTTAGCGTTTCTCATCTCGGTAAGGCTGCAATTATACCAACTTTTTCCATTTTTTAAGAAATGACGCTCCGGGTCGTGTAGTGAGAGATAGGTCGAAACGTTTGGAAATTTTCTTGTAGCCTTCTTTAGTTTTTTGCACATTGACAGTATTCTGTTTCAAACTTTCCTTGTAGGACCTATCGTTGGTTTGACATTGGATTAGAGACTTAATACTTTCATGCCTTGGTCTTAGATTTCGACTTAGCATACTTGGCATGGGAGTGTATACAAACAAGCAAGTTCTAATAGTAGTGTACCGATTGATCGGCATCGGCACTGAGGGACTCGGCCATTATTTTGGCATCAGCATTGATATCGGCCAAATTTAGCCGATTCTCTCACCGATTATTTGAAATTTTAAAATTTTCATTACAAAAATCTATATTTATAGAAAATTGAACAGAAAAAAAACACTATTTATGATAATTTATACTCATTTCAAAGTGTAATTATAAAAAGTATTTTATATTCACGAAAAAGGCCAAACTCAATAAATTAAGTTGCCCATAAATTTACATTTTCTCTAACTCGCTAAGCTCTAAATATTATAAACGATTGTAATCGCCTACTCTATATTAATAATAATTCTGTATTAAGTTGTACTTTATATCCTAATTTATATATATTAAACCATCTTATTATGATGACTTTATTTTAAGTATTTTAATAATTTTATGAACCCAAATTTTATATCCATTCTTTTTATCAAATTGGCCACCAGGGACTTGAAATTTTAATGAAAATTTTTGTTGTTGTTGACATTGTTGAAGAAACAAAATACCTTCAACGTAAAAGAAAAACAATTACTTTAAATATTAGTATTCAATTTATGAAACAAATACAATTATTTTATCATTTTTCTGAGTAATAAAACTTTTTAACATCATTTTAGCTACGGTATATGAATAACAAATTGTAGTGTGTATACTATGAGCTAAGGAAAAGCATTTAAACAAATTTGAAATGTAAAAATATGAAAACTGAAAGTTTTCACATTACAGTAGATCAGTAAAATTTATGAAGGGAATTGATTCTTTAAAATATAGGCAAAGAATCGGCATCGGTAGTTTTTCGTGGAATCGGCAGTGGCATCACCATCGGCTAAATTTTGGAATCGGTACCTCACTAGTTCTAAGAGTTACTAATCTGAAGGGTACCTAAAATACTTGTGTTGAAGTTGTAAGAAACAAACATCACTATCTATTTATATGATGTCGGTTTATCTTCACTCATTATTTTACAAATACTGAATATGACAATATCTTTATGCATATTATGCCTAAGCATTTATACTTCTCTGGATGCATCACAATTAAAACATTTTCAAGAATTTATTAAGGGTGCTCAAACTTTTGCATGTAACAATATACCGTATATAAAATACCATTCAAACCTAACGAACTTAATTTGTCCTACACTTGGAAAACAGTAATTATAATTACTGAAATTAAAATGACGGGTGATATTTAATACTTTCTTGAATTTAAAGTTAAAATTTATCATCATTTATAGATATCCTATTTCTTGATCAGATTTTAGTAACATGTTCGCTGTTGGAAAATGAGGATTATGATCTATCCACAAAGCCACAAATACAACTGTATTAAGTTCTTAGCCTTCAGTTATTAAAAAAAAATAACTAATTTAATAATTATCAACGAAGTGGAAATAATAATTTGAAGGACGGGAATTAATTAAATTCAAATAATTACTTTTATGGCAGATATTCATAAAAAAGAATTTGTGTTGGTAATAAATAATAATAAAAGTTACGAATAAATCAAATTAAAAGTAGAAGTCTTTACATCTCTCTCTCTCTCTCTCTCTCTCTCTCTCTCTCTCTATTTATTTATTTATCTATCTATCTATCTATATCTATCTCTCTGATCGAGATCTTCCTTTTGGCATTCGTTTCAAGTTTTCTTTTGTGCTTTCACGTTATTTAGTGGTAAGAGGAGGAAAAGACTTCTTTTGTTGACTGTGTCTTACAAAGAGAAGATGAATTTTTCTTATGTAGCAGATTTCAGTATTGCAAAACAGTTTCTTTAAGAGAGAGTAGGATTGAAATCTACCAGAGAACATACGAAACCGCGAAGATTACTTAAATAAAATTAATTTAAATGAAACTTAAAATAATTTTGATTAAGAGCGACAGTCCAAATTTAAAATGAAGAATTTTGCGAACTATTCTCGGCTTCTTAATGAGGTGAATAATTCATTATTTAATTTCTGCTATTCACCAATTAATTTCAAGTATGGTAATTAACTTCATTTTTTTTTTAAATTTTAAGAGAAGTGTTGTAGAAACTGTTATTTTGTTTTAATGTAGTGTACAAATTCTGGATCAAGAAAAGATAAGCACCCCCAACCTTTTTTAGTTAGCTTTATAAGGCTAACTAACGAAAATATCACGACTTAACCTAACCAATCGTTAGGTCAACTGTACGCCCTTGACGATTGGTTAGGATAGGTCGTGATATTTTCGTTAGTTAGCCTTATAAAGCTAACTAAAAAAGGTTGGGGGTGCTTATCTTTACTTGATCCCAAATTTTAGCTTCAAACTTCACTTGCTAGCAAGGTTAATTTATTTGAAAAATCTTCGGACTTAAATATCAGAGTTATACGAGATACTTCTAGCCACTTCTGTGTCCTAAATAGTATGCGGAATATGAATAGATTACCTGACTTACAGTATATCTTACCTGGAATAGGAGAGTGTAGACACCAATCGACCGGGGAAGTACTCCGAGGGGAGGAGAACGTCAGGCAGGAGACAGCAAGTGCTAGAACTCCTGTTTCTCCTGCCACTCTCCTACTTAGCTGAGCTTTTTACGTGTCTCAACTACCCTGTGAGCAGTTCAACATGCCTACAAACATAGAGGCATAGAGGCGTACATTGTTTTCCTACTACTAAGGCAAACATCCTTAGTTTAACTTTGCTTGTTCTAATGATATCCGCAACAGAGAGAAGGCTTTCAGAAGGTATTGTCGCCAACCAACACTTGACTTTCAGTTCGCTTATATTTCTGCCCGGATCTGTGCAAAATCTGTTCTTCAACTTGCCGAAATTTCCTTCATCCGACAAAAATATGAAAACCTATTATAATTCTTCTCGCCCTTTCTTGCACCTAGCCAAAAACCTCTCCAACAGCTTTACTTCCTCTTTCCCTCCACTTTTTCATTCTGACGGTTCGGTTGCCGTCTCTTCTCCTGATAAAGCTAAACTCTTCCCTCAAACTTTCTTCTCCAACCTAACCCTGAACGATTCCGGTGCTGTCCCTCCATCCCCTTCCCCTTCTGATTTAAATATGTCTAAAATTAGAATCTCTTCCAAAAACGTTTTTTCTGCCCTATCTGGGTTCAACTTTAGAAAGACGTACAGTACTGATAGTGTCCCTCCGGTTGTTCTCAAGAACTGTTGCTTCTGTACTGACACCCTGCCTAGGCAAACTCTTTCGTCTTTATCTTTTACCTGTACTTTTCCTTCCTGCTGGAAGTTCGCTTTCATTCAGGGTGACCGCTCTCAACCCTCCAACTATTATCCATTTGTCTTCATTTCTTGCCTTTCTAAAGTTTCTGAATTTATCCTCAATAGGAAGAGTCTTAAACACTTCCATTCTCACAATCTTCTTTCAGATTGTAAGTAGGGATTCCGCAATGGACGCTCTATTAGTAATCTTCTTGTGTATCTCTCTGACTCTTGGACATCCTCCTTTCAGGATTTCGGTAAAACAGTTGCTATTTCGCAAGACATATCAAAAGGTTTTGATAGTCTGGCACAAATCCTTAACTTCTGTAGTGTTACCCCCCAATAAATGTAATCGTTCGTGGTGGTTGTTTCAATGATCCATCCATTGACCCGTTCGTGGGTGAGTGTGGACGAGAAACATGCACGTAGCACTACGGGTGGTAGCGTAACCATTGATGTCTTAATTCGGATTAGTTTTTCACTTGACTCCAACTAAGTAAACTAATATTGTTTATCGTTATATTAATTTCAGAATTCACCTTTAAACCACTAATATAAATTTAGTTATTATAAAACACCATTATTTACGAGTACTTTTGATCTTATGTTTTTTCACAGGTTAAACGAACTTTCACTTACGTTATGCAATTCATAAGGTTAATCCTTGACCGAAAATCAAGTAGGCCATCAGAAATGATATAGCCTCGCGCGTGACATAAATAAAAGCCTAGAGTTGGAATGTCCTTAATTCATCTTAAATGGAATCCCTATTTTCTACGGGCTCGAATCGTGGAATTGAAATAAAAGTAGCGAGGGAGGGCAAAAATGATTTTAAAATGGACAGACGACTCTGTCTGACTCTCCCATCGACTCAACTTCTACTGCCAACTCTTCTTGACAAACTCCTTCCTTTGCGATGCGCTGCCTTTCCATCGAGATGATTTCATTGTTCCATTCGCGCTTTACACATGATCTACCCTTCATATATTATTGCACCTAAAATTTAAGAAACAATAATTAATAGATGGTTTCAATAGTTTTCATAATTTCCTAATTTTCATAATTATTTAAGTAACTTATTTGGCCTATTCTACAATATTAAATTAATTAATTATAGAGATCTAGTATTATCTGAAAACTAAGGTTATTTTTAATAACATAATTGGACAAAACGGGAGGTGGGCATCACGTGACCGTCATACTTGTGCCTGATTGGCAACCACAGTATGAATGAAACGAAACCTGTTGTTCTGGCATCGTGCACAAAGCAACGTACGCATGTCCAAATTCATCTGAGGCCTATTTCCTAACTTTATAATCCCTCTAATAAATCTAACTTGTGTTTTCCACTTATACATTATAAATTATATTAGGTTATATTCATTAATAAACCCCGATTTTTACAATCTCAACACTTCCACGCTGCCCTCCTTCAGTTTCTATCCTTCTTCTGTGCCTTCATTTCTGATTTCCTTTCTGGCCAATCTATAGCTGCGGTTATAGATGGCCACTGTTCTTCTCCGAAAGTAATTAATAATAGCGTTCCTCAGCGCTCTGTTCTGTCGCCTCTCTTTTTTTTTATTATTGGTCTTTTAAGTCACACTACCTGTCCTGTCCACTCCTATGCCGATGATTCCACTCTTTAGTTCTCCATCGGCTTCACAAAGCATCCCTCTCAACAGTCACTCCATGCTTTGCATGAGACAGTTATGGTGCACCTGACCTCTGATATTTCTTTTATCTCTGATTGTGGTACAGAAAACCTTGTGGCTTTTAATTGCTCAAAAACTCAGTTCCTTCATCTGTCTACTCGTCACATTTTTCCACACGACTATCCCCTTATCTTCAACAATACACAACTCAATCCTTAGTCTTCTCTTAACATTCTTGGTGTTTTCTTTTCTCGTGATCTTTCCTGGAAAGATCACATATACTCTCTTTCTAAAACAACTTCTAAGAGGTTAGGTGTGATGTACCGCCTCCGCAGTTTCTTCACCTCCACTCATTTGCTGTCTCTGTACAAGGGTCTTGTCCGCCCCCTGTATGGAGTACGCTTCTCATGTGTTGGGTGGCTCAACTCTTACAGCTCTACCTGACCGGGTGGAATCAAAGGCTTTTCGTTTCATCAATTCCTCGCCTCTTACTAACTGTCTTCAATCTCTCTCTCTTCGCCGAAGTGTTGCCTCACTATCTCTTTATGCAGTTAAGTGGTTATAAATTTGATCACACAACTTTAAGAGATTTTATTCCTTATTGAGAATAACATAAGGTATAAAATTATTTTAATCTTAAACATAATTTGGGCATGAAATGGTTAAGGAGAGATTGCAGTACCAGACTTTCAACACATTATCATTCCTTTTCTGTCCAACTGTCCAACGCTAGGGTTAATCGGTATTCTCAATTCTTCATCTACTAAACCGGTGAACTCTGGAACAACCTTTCTCAATCCATCTTTCCACCTGGCTCTGACCTCCATTCTTTTAAAAGCAGTGTTCAGGCATCTCGAAGACCCTGTACCTCGATTTCGGGTCTCCTCCTCTCCTTTTATTGTGGGAGGGTGGGGCATTTTTGCCATAGCCCCTCTTTCCAGCATTAAAAATTATCTGTAATCATCACGTTTGGAGACGCATAGGCTTCGTATTTTAAATGGCTGTGTATGCCATTTTTTTTGGGGGGGGGGAATTTGTTATAAAGTAGTTTAACGAAAATGAAATGTAATGAATGATACTTAAAGAATATTATAATCGGTTAGTTTTGTGGGAGATGCCTCTATGTTTGTGAACCCTTCGTTTTAATTGCTGAACTGTTTGTCCAACATAGCTGGCGTTGCAGCCAGAACACGTAAATTTATAAACAAGGAAAGGATAAATTTTGGTAGTTGTTTGTTGAGTATGCTTAGTTTTTTATACTTCATTTGGTACAGAAGAAAATTTTGCTAATTTGTATCTTAAAGTTTTATTATGATATTTATTGTTATTGTATTAATATACGATTTAAAAAATAGCCACTGAAGGTGGAAGTTTTGTTTCAGAAACCTTTTGGTTCGCTAAAGAATAAATGTTTGTCTTCTGTGCCTTGGCCTGCTTTCCCTTTATGGATTGAGGTTCCCCAGGAAGAGACTAGCTTATAGTTTATATATATATATATATATATAACAAAAAATTTAGACCACATTTCTAACACCTGAAATACTTTCGTTCAATCTATTCAATTAGATATGCTTTAGGTTTTAAAATCTGGATTTTAATAGTGCAAAAAACAGGCGAGAAACGTCTAATAAAGATAAAAATTAATGTATTTCTTGAGGTTACTTCGTCTAATTAGCTGTTTTATGTATCACATGTTATAAAAAATTTTATCTATTGAAATTAACAGGAATTTCCTGTTTTTACATTTGTTACATTAATAACACTGGGGGACAAATTTCAACTTTTTGTCGATTGAATTAGATTTGACAGTTAGTTCTAGGTAATTTGGGTGCGCTGAGCACGAATTTTTACTCGGTTTTGCTCTATCAGGTCCTGATTTTGCTCAACACCCCTCCTCTTTCGTCGTATTCATAAAAAGGTTTTTTTCTCAATACTCGCTGTCTTTTTGCAGTTACACATTATGCAACTAGGTTTTTATCTAGGTATTTGTACCTATTGTTATGGTATTGTTGTATTATGTATATTTTTATATGTAACACCCTAAAAATATTTTTAATTTTGTCATTTTTAACCCATTTTAATATTAGTAAATTAAGCTAAAAATATCATAGAATTCTAAAATTTTCTCGAGCGTTCCTGTTCTCTGTAGAGTATTCTAGAGGGACAACTAAAATATATAAAAGCGACTCGTTTCCAGAGTTAATCAGTCAATTCAATCAGTCAGTCAGTCAGTCAGTCAGTCAGTTGAGTTAGTTAATTAAGTTTGGGCATTAACATAATTTTGAATTGGCATATGATTTAGTGAGTAATTTTGTCATCGTGATTTAATATAGTTGATTTAATTAGACGTAATTTATATTGTACCTACTCATCCGTGTTTCTAGTTTAATTTCATAGATTGTAAGTACCTATTTCATAATAAGTACCTATTTAAACTAATTTTTGTGTTTATATTTCAGATTTTCTTAAATTTATATGAATTAAGGGCTTTAAATACCTTTACAAATTGGCAGAACAAACAAGCAATATGTCATCAAGCACTAGAAAGTTCAAATGCAAAAACAACCCTGATTCCTTCTGTTATATATGTGGAAATTTTACACTTCCACATCAACGAGCAAATATAACTGACTTCGTAAAAAGAGCTTACTTAGCTTATTTTGGCATAAAACTGGGGGACCAAGATAAATCGTGGGCTCCACATAAGGCCTGCACTATATGCATTGAAAGACTGCGACATTGGACGAAGGGTTCGGATTCAAAAATACCTTTTGTAGTTCCGATGGTAAGTTTATGATTTCATAAAACTACGTAATTTAATCACTAGTATACTGTAACTTACCTAAATGTAATTGTAACTTAGGTACATAAACAAAAATTTACAGAAAATGTTTATAAGAATCTCAAATATTGCATAAGGTTGAAACACATAGAAATGTTAAATGTTTGGGTAATAACTTTTGATAAAATTCATAAAAACAAGTCTCTCGTCGCTTTTGTTAACGCTTTACAATTTTTTTTCCATATCAGGTGTGGCGAGAGCCTACTAACCACGAGACCGATTGCTACCTTTGCTTTGTCAAGACTTCGGGCTTCACTAAGAAAAATAAACATTGTATCGAGTACCCAAATTTCGACACCGCGATACGACCTGTGCTACATTCAAATGAGATCCCCATTCCAAAATTTAAGGGTCTGCCAACTCAAGAATTAGTTGAAGATGTTCCTGAAAATATTGTTATGCACTTTGAGGAGTCAGACACCGATTTTGACCCCAGCGTATTTGAAAGTCAAAACGATCCGCAAAAGTTTAACCAGGCCGAGTTGAATGATCTTGTAAGGGATCTAAATTTGCCAAAAAAGGCTGCGGAAATTTTAGCTTCAAGACTTAAGAGAAAAACTTGCTTACTTCAAACACATACATTTCATTTTACAGAAAAAGAGAAGAAGAACTTGTTAAATATTTTAGAACAGAGGATAGTTTAGTATATTGCTGCGACATAGTTGGTTTGTTAAAGAAGATGGGGGTTGAGTCTTACGATGCAAATGATTGGCGCTTGTTTTTAGACAGTTCGAAAAGAAGTCTTAAGTGTGTGTTGTTGCATAATGGCAATCTATACGGCTCGATACTGATTGGGCACTCAACAAAATTAAAAGAAAAGTATGAACATATAGAAAAGGTTTTAAATCTTATCAAATATAGGGAGCACGAGTGGATCATATGTGTTGACTTAAAAATGGTTAATTTTCTGCTAGGACAACAAGGAGGGTATACTAAATATCCCTGCTTCCTTTGCTTATGGGACAGCAGAGCCAAGGAAGAACATTATTTCAAACAAATCTGGCCAGCACGAACATCACTTACTGTCGGAGAAAAAAACGTAATTAATCCACCTTTAGTGTGCAGAGATAAAATCATATTTCCTCCTCTGCATATAAAACTAGGCCTCATTAAACAATATGTAAAAGCTTTAGATACGAACGGCGAGTGTTTCAAATACATAACTTCAAAATTTCCAAGTTTAAGTTATGAAAAAATCAAGGCGGGAATTTTCGACGGTCCACAAATAAGAACAATGATTAAAGACAGCAATTTTCCTAATGTCATGAATGAACGGGAAAAAAATGGCTGGTTCTCATTCGTGGACTTGATAGAAAACTTTTTAGGCAATTATAGGGCAGATAACTACGAAGAAATCGTAAAAAAACTTTTAAGGGACTACAAAGAGTTAGGTTGCAATATGAACATAAAAATGCATTTTTTGAATAGCCATCTTGACCAATTTCCAAGTAATTTAGGTGATGTAAGTGACGAACAAGGGGAGAGATTCCACCAAGATATAAAAATTATGGAGGAACGGTACCAAGGCCGCTGGGATTCCCACATGATGGCTGATTACTGCTGGTGCTTAAAAAGAGACATGCCATCAACAAGCAAATACGCTAGAAAGTCTTACAAAAGAAAATTTTTGCCACAGTGAAAGCTTCATATCTGTTTGTTTTTTTATTTTAAGTCATTTCTATCGTTATAATGTAATTTTACTGTAGTTTGAACTGCTTGTATTCATGAAACTTGAAAAAAAAATGTAACACATGACTTAATTTTTTAGTCCTAATTTGAAAAATCTGGAAAATGGCACATAGGCTGTCGACAAGAATCAGGACCTGATAGAGCCAAACCGAGTTGAAATTCGTATTCAGCGCACCCAAATTACCTAGAATCAAGTGTCAGATATCATTCAATAAAATACGTGTTGCCCAGTGTTATCCATCCAAGCCAGAGCACAGCCATACGCATTCACTTAAAAATCTTCGTCGTCAAACAGTTAGATAATATTACTATACTGGCTAATAATTCACCGTGTAACAAAAAAAAATTTTTTCTTTGTTTCTGGGCAATAACCTTTATTTTATGATTCATTGTGCTTCAAATCACTGGAAAAAAGCTGTCAGTGATTTTAAACTTCGGGTTTGTTGTCAGTACATCGATTTTGTTGAAATAAGAATATTATTTTTTAACCCTATATGGACATCTGCGACAGATCTGTAAACGCTTCAAAATTTACTATATATTTACCGAAACAAGTACATTTTAACTTAAATGACGATATCGTCAAATTTGTAACGGTTCAAGGAGTTTATATCACGAATTGGCAACTCCTACTGCAGAAAACCGAGCTTTAATGAAAAAAATAAGTTAGTGCGTCAGTAGAAGTAAAAGTGTGTGGTTACGCAGTTCGTTTTTTATTTTTTATCACTTTATTTGATTAAAGGTAAGTTGAATAATTTTTTATTGCTCAATATATGTTGTTAGAGTGGCTGAAGTAATATAAAACAATTCTGATAAACTGAGCACTAGAATATTTTATTGAAACGTAACAATATTGATGGCTCTGACATCCATGCCTTCTTTGCCACGTGGTATAAGGTTGTCCAATTTGTATTATATATATTACATTATATATATATTATATATATTATTATATATATTATATATATATATTATTTATATATATATCATTATTTATATATATATTACATTAAAAATCACATATTTATGTTCAAAGTACTCTAAATGAATGTTTAATATAGGTAAAAAAAAATTTAAGACAAAAATAAGAATTATGTCCATATAGGGTTAAATTAATCCATTATTTTTACTTTTTCAGACGTGTGACGTGTGACGAAGTTACTGTTATGGCTGCTCGTGGTTGCAAATACCCAGCGGATTCCTTCTGCTACGTGTGCGGCGAGTTCTTCGCAAAGACGGCTAAAAACACTGCTTGGACAGTTGCACCCGTGCAAAGGAAGCCTATCATGCCTACTTCGGAATGCCAGTCGGTGACCAAGACAAACGCTGGGCACCACATGTCATCTGTGACTACTGCCGCCGCACTCTTGAAGGTTGGTTTAGAGGAGAGAAGAGGGCAATGCGTTTCGCTATCCCCCGTGTCTGGCGTGAGCCCTCAGACCATCTCACGGACTGCTATTTCTGTATGGTGGACCCAACAAAACGAAGAAAGGGGAAGAATGCGCCTCCCATTGAGTACCCTGACATTCCGTCATCTATTGCACCTGTTCCCCATAACGCGACGGACCTACCTGTGCCACAGCCTCCCTTGAGAGATCAATCTTGTCCAGCAGAAGAAGCAAGCTATGATGATTCCGAGGAGGAGCAAGGTGCGTCATCTGCTGCGCGCCGTCGACGCCGGGTGGCCGGTGAAAGGTGCCCCTACTACCCCAACCAAGAGGACATCAACGACCTCATCAGGGAAATGGCCTTGACAAAGTCCAACGCCGAGCTGCTCATTTCCAGACTGAAGCAGTGGGACTTACTGGACGACAGCGTTCGAATTACTTCCCAGAGGAAGCGGCATCGCGGCTTTTCAGTGTTCTTCACTCTTAGAGATGGGTTGTGCTACTGCCATGACATCAGAGGACTCTTCGACGCTGTGGGCATTCCCTGCAACACCTCTGACTGGCGGCTCTTCATCGACAGTTCATCTAAAAGCCTCAAGGCTGTTTTACTGCACAACACAAATCAGTGGCCCTCGATTCCTCTGGCTCATTCAGTGCACATGAAAGAAGAGTACCAGAACGTCAAAATCCTGCTGAGTGCACTGAAGTACGACCAATTCAGCTGGGAGGTCATTGGCGATTTCAAGATGGTGGCCTTCTTGATGGGGCTTCAGGGAGGCTTCACCAAGTTCCCTTGCTATCTGTGCCTCTGGGATAGCCGAAATACAGCCCTTCACTACGAGAAGAGGAACTGGCCCCTCAGGACCGGCTATGAGGTTGGGGCCCATAACGTGAAGCAAGAGCCGCTGGTGGAGCCAACGAAAGTGCTGATGCCACCCCTGCACATCAAATTGGGCATCATTAAGCAGTTTGTTAAACAGCTGGATCCAGAGGGTGAGGCCTTGAAGCACATCCAGGAGCTGTTCCCGAAGTTGTCGGAGGCGAAGATCAAAGCAGGAGTATTTGTGGGCCCTCAGGTGAAGCGACTTATTGACTCCGACAGCTTTCCTGAGAAGCTGTCTGAGGTTGAGCGGGCAGCTTGGACAAGCTTCGTTTCTCTAGTCAAAGGTCTCCTCGGAAACCACAAGGCAGAGAACTACAGGGAAATCGTTGACGAACTTGTGGACACGTACCGGAGCATGGGCTGCCGGATGTCGCTGAAACTGCACGTACTACACGCCCACCTTGATGAGTTCAAAGAAAACATGGGAGACTACTCAGAAGAACAAGGTGAAAGATTTCACCAGGATGTCAGCTCTTTCGAGGAACGCTACAAGGGACAGTACAATGAAAGTATGATGGGGGACTATATCTGGAACCTTTTGCGTGAGAGTGAACTGAAATACAATCGCCAATCTCGTAGACAAACTTCTTTTTTATTAAACTACTAGCTGAATTACCCGGCGTTGCACGGGTGAAAATTTAGATTTGAAATGTATAGATCAGTATTTTTTTCAGCAAATTATTCAGTAAGTAGACAAAAGCTGTGATGCGAGAAATAAAAAAACATTTAATCAAACAAAGCTTTATTTGAAATTAGAATTTACAATACTTCTTTATATACAACATTGCATGTTTTTCCAAAAGGAGAGTATACATAAAGATTGTTAGCTGTTCCTACTCTAGAGCATCCTACATACAGTTGACCATGAGAGAAGCAGTCTTCTTGTAATTGTAGCCCAACAACTTTCACTGTTTGTCCCTGTGATTTGTTGATCGACATGGCAAAACTTAATCTTACTGGAAATTGTAAGCGCCTAAACTGAAACTGCATCTCTGATGTTATTAGAGGTATCCTAGGAATAAAAGTATCTTCACCCTTGCCACAACCAGTTTGAATTTGTGCTTCAATGACATGAGGCTGTAATGCCTTTATTATTAATCTGGTACCATTGCAGAGCTTAGGCTGATCTAAATTTCGTAGAAGCATTATAGGAGCTCCAACTTTAAGTTGTTAGTTGGTGAGGAGGCAATCCTGGAAATTCCAAAGAATTTAGAAACTCCGTTGGATAGTTGACAACTTCATTTTGATCGATAACTGTATCAATTGATTTGTAAATATAAGGATCCCCTGGAATATTTTGGAGTAGTTGTTGGTTGATAGAATTAACTGTCACATTTTTCGGTGCCAATATTGCTCTTTCAAACAGCCAAGTAAAGTCTTTGTGGTGCTAACTAAAGTTAGTAAATACTTTTTCTGTTAATTCATTAACACTTTGGACCACTGCGCTGATTGTAGATATAATGACTTTGTTGTCAGAGTCCACAGGAACTTTTCCTTCGCCAAGCTGTAGCAAGTTCTGAGCAAATAGACCTGAATTGCTATCACCATAAATTCTTGCTCGCATGTTAGTTGTAAGCTTCAAGGTTTTAACATTGTGCCACAAACAGGAAGATTTAAGGCATGCTCGAATTTCATCAGTTTTTGTTCCCTTAGGTATAACTGGCCGAGTCTGGCGAAAATCTCCTGATAAGACAACAGTTACACCGCCCATCAATGTCTTCTGGTTTCTCACATCTTGTAGAGTTTTGTTCAGGGCCTCCAATGCTTTTTTATGGGCCATTGTACATTCATCCCAGACTATAAGTTCACATCTTTTAAAAACCTCTCCCATGCCAGAATTTTTAGTAATTTTACAAACAGCTTCATCATTAGTAGCTAAATCCAAAGGAAGTTTGAATGCAGAATGAGCTGTGCGACCTCCAGGCAACAGTGTAGCAGCTATACCAGAAGATGCTACTGCTACAGCAATTTATTTTGCTTGCGAACTTTGGCCAGTAATAAATTTGTGAAAATGTTTATCCAGTACCACCAGGAGCATCCAAAAAGTAGATGCCTCCATTCTGCTGAGAGATACTATTCATTATAGTTGAATAAGCAGTTCTCTGATCAGGCAACAACTTGGGCTCATTTCATTTACATATTCAGTTAAGTAGTTGATATCATATGATGTTTCTCTTATAAGCTCTGTAGCTAAATTGTTGACTTCTGTTCTATTGGTTCGTGGGAGGCCAAATGAAGGTATTTGTTGTCCATCCATTGATGCTATTTTATCTTCTATGTCAATTAAGGCTCTGTTGTAGATTTCATCTGTGTAAACAACGTCAATATGCGGGTTGGCAAGTTGTGCTTGGTGCTTATAATCTTGTGCCAAATCATCTTTGTATTTGTTCCATAATTCTAAAGGGTTGCCCACATCACAGGTTTTTAGCAGAATTGCAAATAAATCTCTTAGCCGCTTTGGGGATTGGTATATGGCTGCTTCTCTAAGTGGCATCCCATTGACTATCATCTTCTAGCATTCCACGTTTGTAGCATGCCTCTCTAAATGTCGCACAAACATGACCATCAACTGTTCTATCATTAAAAGATCTAGGCCCTTTAACTTCATGCAGCAACATTCTTAAAAAGAAACACTCATGCTGGCTGGGATGAACAGTGTAAACTCTGCCTAAAGCACTGTCAAATCTTACATCTGGATGACCTTCAACTTCGCTTCCTCTCTTTCTTCTACTCCATTTTTTGTTGTTCCATGTGTAATAAGATGGTAACTGGCGATACAATAAAGTTTGAGCAAACACATCTTCTTGACATAGTTTAAAAAAAGCTGTAAGAGTAGTATCTCTAGGAGCAAGAGCTTGATGGGCAGCTGTTTCATTAGTAAAATAAACTCTGTCCATTTTCTAAATGAACTGCTAGTTGCTGTACTGCAGGATATCTTCCATGAAAGGGAAAGCTAAAAATTCTCCAAAAGGCTTCATTGCTGCTTAAGTAACGACCTTGTTGATAGTTAGTCACTTCATCAGGTACATTTTGTTGTTGTAGAGCAAACATAGCTGCATCGGATCCCTTGTTAACATACTTGCACACATACTTGATAGACTTGACAGAATTACAAAATTCTACATTAATATGAGCATTAAAAGTTTTAGTCAAGAGAGGGCAGTAAGGAACTATCCATCTATTATCAATTTCATTTCGTTTAATTCTCGTTGTAAAGCCTCCATCATCAGGTTTTCTTCTGCGATATGAAGGATAACCATCTTCTCCTGTTTGAGTGTCTTTTAAAAATGGTTTTGGGTAACGTTTTGTACATTTATTTTCTTTCATGCAAGGTGAATTGAAATTTAGAGAACCACATGGACCATGCACCATTTGAGTTTGAACTATTTCAAAGAGGTTTTTGTCTGTGTTAGGGTCCGGAAGTTCAGCTGAGATAACAGAATCAATTTGATTAGCTTGAATTTTGTTGGTCAGCCAAATCAAAATATGAGCATGAGGCAATCCTCTTTTTTGCCATTCAACAGTGTACATGTGGCATCTAACTGGGCCAAAAATGTTGGATTTTGTCATTAAATCCATCAGTTTTAATAATTTTAAGCGAAACACTCTGGCTGTGAGGTCATGTCTGTGAATGTATGTTTGTCCAGGTAGTAACTCATCCTGAATTTCCTTCCATTTAGCATTGCATATAAATGTTATAAATAGGTCAGGTCGACCATAAGTGCGAACATATGTCATTGCATCTTGAGTTTTTTCATGCATGTAACGTGGGCTGCCTGTAAAAGTTGACGGAAGAATGCAAAGTTGGCCAAGCTCTCCTCCAGCTACATCATTGTTGATGCCATCTCTTAGATGTATATATGAATCACATCTTAATTCTCTCTGATGAGTTCTAATGTAACATAATCTTTCTGCTTCTATTTTTGCATACATATCAACAGCAAATTGATGAAAAAGGTTTCTAGCCAACAGAAGATGATTTAGTGAATTACTGTGAACCATAAATCTGTAAGCATAGAAGTCCATGCAGGAAACTGTTTTGCTAGAATGTACACCTGCTTGGAGAATTCCAAAGTGATATCCATCTTCTCCATAGACAAAGAGTAAAGGATATTGCAAAGCATCATAAGATCTATGGGTTTCATTGATGAATTGCAGAGTATTGTCTCGACTTTTAAGCACAATGTCTCTTTTGTCATGTTCTTACCAGTAATGATCACAGCAACTTCATTGCATTCTGGGAGATTAAATCGTCTAGCATGTTCAGTAGGAGGTCTCTTGTCGGCATCAATGATGATTTTGTATTCTGTAGCAGGTACATTTTCTAGAGCATATTTAAAACTTTGAATGTAATTATTTGAAGCATGAAGCATGTCTTGAAGTTCAACAATTAGTTCCAATCTTGTTGCTGGGTTTCTATTGTATCTATTTTGTGCTTGATGTTGCAAATCTCAACAAAGTACGGTACAATTGAAGATACCTTGGTTCTTCATGAGGTAATGTTTGTAGTGAACCTATTCTGTGATATATTTGACCTTGAACTTTAAATGTAGGCATGAATCCTCCTTCAATAATGATATTAGCTCCAAATGAGGTCATTTGAAATACAGAATTGTATGCTTGAATATTTTGTAAGAAGTGTTTAGATTCAGATGTAGTGCCTGTAAGTAGAGTTTTCAAAGGTTCTGGAGGTTCCGAAAGCGCAGGTAATTGAACTTTTCCATTAGTACAACACATTCCTGGTGATTCTTTATCCCACTTTTTAGCACCAAACTTATCACATATTTTAGACATTGATCCAATAATAACCACTTTGTCAGATGCATAATTATATTGTGGATTATATAGTTAAAAGCACTTAAATTCCACTGCCAAGCATTGAATGCTCGAGATGGTGTTTGAGCTTGTCTTGTTCTTTGAGCCTGAAGTCGTACATCATGTTGCTCCTCTGTTTCTTGCTCTCTGTAAGTTATTTGTCTTAATTGTTGTGCTTGAAGTCTGATTTGACGTTGTTCAGAAGTTTCTTGTTGTCTATATCCAGCTTGCTTGATGATTCTGCCTGAACTCTGGCTTGGTGCTGTTCAACAGTTTCTTGCTGTCTTTGAGTAGCCTGCTTTCAGCTTGAGCTCGAAGTCTAGCTTTACGTTGTTCCAAAGTCTCTTCCTGTATTTGAGCAGCCTGTCTTGCAGCTTGTGCTTGAAGTCTTTGATTGCGTTCTTCTTCTGTTTCAGCTGCTCTTTGTGCTTGAATTCTTTTAGCGGCAGAAGACTTTCCATATAAAGGGCGTTTCTTGGGTGGCATAATCACCTGTATCACTAAACAATAATTTGCAATTCACAAAGTTACTAAATCACTTATGAAACCATTTAGCACTGTCCTGGAAAATTTGCTCCGCTGGAATATTTGCTCCGCAAAGTTTACGAATGCCAGATTTTCACTAAATTCTTTAAAAATTTCTATTTTATGTTTTGTATGTTTATTAAAAAAATTTATTACAAAAAAATGACGCAATAATCATTAATTGTCAATTTCGTCATTAAATACTACACCAAATACAAAATAAATAGCACCATTAGATTCCTTGTAAAAAACTGGTTATTATGAAGTTATTTTAAAATTTGTAAGTTCAACCGTTTGGTTTTCTATAGCGAACAACTAAACAAATAAACAAACTTCCTCTTTATATATATAGACTAGCTGAATTACCCGGCGTTGCACGGGTGAAAATTTAGATTTGAAATGTATAGATCAGTATTTTTTTCAGCAAATTATTCAGTAAGTAGACAAAAGCTGTGATGCGAGAAATAAAAAAACATTTAATCAAACAAAGCTTTATTTGAAATTAGAATTTACAATACTTCTTTATATACAACATTGCATGTTTTTCCAAAAGGAGAGTATACATAAAGATTGTTAGCTGTTCCTACTCTAGAGCATCCTACATACAGTTGACCATGAGAGAAGCAGTCTTCTTGTAATTGTAGCCCAACAACTTTCACTGTTTGTCCCTGTGATTTGTTGATCGACATGGCAAAACTTAATCTTACTGGAAATTGTAAGCGCCTAAACTGAAACTGCATCTCTGATGTTATTAGAGGTATCCTAGGAATAAAAGTATCTTCACCCTTGCCACAACCAGTTTGAATTTGTGCTTCAATGACATGAGGCTGTAATGCCTTTATTATTAATCTGGTACCATTGCAGAGCTTAGGCTGATCTAAATTTCGTAGAAGCATTATAGGAGCTCCAACTTTAAGTTGTAGTTGGTGAGGAGGCAATCCTGGAAATTCCAAAGAATTTAGAAACTCCGTTGGATAGTTGACAACTTCATTTTGATCGATAACTGTATCAATTGATTTGTAAATATAAGGATCCCCTGGAATATTTTGGAGTAGTTGTTGGTTGATAGAATTAACTGTCACATTTTTCGGTGCCAATATTGCTCTTTCAAACAGCCAAGTAAAGTCTTTGTGTGCTAACTAAAGTTAGTAAATACTTTTTCTGTTAATTCATTAACACTTTGGACCACTGCGCTGATTGTAGATATAATGACTTTGTTGTCAGAGTCCACAGGAACTTTTCCTTCGCCAAGCTGTAGCAAGTTCTGAGCAAATAGACCTGAATTGCTATCACCATAAATTCTTGCTCGCATGTTAGTTGTAAGCTTCAAGGTTTTAACATTGTGCCACAAACAGGAAGATTTAAGGCATGCTCGAATTTCATCAGCTTTTGTTCCCTTAGGTATAACTGGCCGAGTCTGGCGAAAATCTCCTGATAAGACAACAGTTACACCGCCCATCAATGTCTTCTGGTTTCTCACATCTTGTAGAGTTTTGTTCAGGGCCTCCAATGCTTTTTTATGGGCCATTGTACATTCATCCCAGACTATAAGTTCACATCTTTTAAAAACCTCTCCCATGCCAGAATTTTTAGTAATTTTACAAACAGCTTCATCATTAGTAGCTAAATCCAAAGGAAGTTTGAATGCAGAATGAGCTGTGCGACCTCCAGGCAACAGTGTAGCAGCTATACCAGAAGATGCTACTGCTACAGCAATTTTATTTTGCTTGCGAACTTTGGCCAGTAATAAATTTGTGAAAATGTTTTCCAGTACCACCAGGAGCATCCAAAAAGTAGATGCCTCCATTCTGCTGAGAGATACTATTCATTATAGTTGAATAAGCAGTTCTCTGATCAGGCAACAACTTGGGCTCATTTTCATTTACATATTCAGTTAAGTAGTTGATATCATATGATGTTTCTCTTATAAGCTCTGTAGCTAAATTGTTGACTTCTGTTCTATTGGTTCGTGGGAGGCCAAATGAAGGTATTTGTTGTCCATCCATTGATGCTATTTTATCTTCTATGTCAATTAAGGCTCTGTTGTAGATTTCATCTGTGTAAACACGTCAATATGCGGGTTGGCAAGTTGTGCTTGGTGCTTATAATCTTGTGCCAAATCATCTTTGTATTTGTTCCATAATTCTAAAGGGTTGCCCACATCACAGGTTTTTAGCAGAATTGCAAATAAATCTCTTAGCCGCTTTGGGGATTGGTATATGGCTGCTTCTCTTAAGGTGGCATCCCATTGACTATCATCTTCTAGCATTCCACGTTTGTAGCATGCCTCTCTAAATGTCGCACAAACATGACCATCAACTGTTCTATGATCATTAAAAGATCTAGGCCCTTTAACTTCATGCAGCAACATTCTTAAAAAGAAACACTCATGCTGGCTGGGATGAACAGTGTAAACTCTGCCTAAAGCACTGTCAAATCTTACATCTGGATGACCTTCAACTTCGCTTCCTCTCTTTCTTCTACTCCATTTTTTGTTGTTCCATGTGTAATAAGATGGTAACTGGCGATACAATAAAGTTTGAGCAAACACATCTTCTTGACATAGTTTAAAAAAAGCTGTAAGAGTAGTATCTCTAGGAGCAAGAGCTTGATGGGCAGCTGTTTCATTAGTAAAATAAACTCTGTCCATTTTCTAAATGAACTGCTAGTTGCTGTACTGCAGGATATCTTCCATGAAAGGGAAAGCTAAAAATTCTCCAAAAGGCTTCATTGCTGCTTAAGTAACGACCTTGTTGATAGTTAGTCACTTCATCAGGTACATTTTGTTGTTGTAGAGCAAACATAGCTGCATCGGATCCCTTGTTAACATACTTGCACACATACTTGATAGACTTGACAGAATTACAAAATTCTACATTAATATGAGCATTAAAAGTTTTAGTCAAGAGAGGGCAGTAAGGAACTATCCATCTATTATCAATTTCATTTCGTTTAATTCTCGTTGTAAAGCCTCCATCATCAGGTTTTCTTCTGCGATATGAAGGATAACCATCTTCTCCTGTTTGAGTGTCTTTTAAAAATGGTTTTGGGTAACGTTTTGTACATTTATTTTCTTTCATGCAAGGTGAATTGAAATTTAGAGAACCACATGGACCATGCACCATTTGAGTTTGAACTATTTCAAAGAGGTTTTTGTCTGTGTTAGGGTCCGGAAGTTCAGCTGAGATAACAGAATCAATTTGATTAGCTTGAATTTTGTTGGTCAGCCAAATCAAAATATGAGCATGAGGCAATCCTCTTTTTTGCCATTCAACAGTGTACATGTGGCATCTAACTGGGCCAAAAATGTTGGATTTTGTCATTAAATCCATCAGTTTTAATAATTTTAAGCGAAACACTCTGGCTGTGAGGTCATGTCTGTGAATGTATGTTTGTCCAGGTAGTAACTCATCCTGAATTTCCTTCCATTTAGCATTGCATATAAATGTTATAAATAGGTCAGGTCGACCATAAGTGCGAACATATGTCATTGCATCTTGAGTTTTTCATGCATGTAACGTGGGCTGCCTGTAAAAGTTGACGGAAGAATGCAAAGTTGGCCAAGCTCTCCTCCAGCTACATCATTGTTGATGCCATCTCTTAGATGTATATATGAATCACATCTTAATTCTCTCTGATGAGTTCTAATGTAACATAATCTTTCTGCTTCTATTTTTGCATACATATCAACAGCAAATTGATGAAAAAGGTTTCTAGCCAACAGAAGATGATTTAGTGAATTACTGTGAACCATAAATCTGTAAGCATAGAAGTCCATGCAGGAAACTGTTTTGCTAGAATGTACACCTGCTTGGAGAATTCCAAAGTGATATCCATCTTCTCCATAGACAAAGAGTAAAGGATATTGCAAAGCATCATAAGATCTATGGGTTTCATTGATGAATTGCAGAGTATTGTCTCGACTTTTAAGCACAATGTCTCTTTTGTCATGTTCTTGACCAGTAATGATCACAGCAACTTCATTGCATTCTGGGAGATTAAATCGTCTAGCATGTTCAGTAGGAGGTCTCTTGTCGGCATCAATGATGATTTTGTATTCTGTAGCAGGTACATTTTCTAGAGCATATTTAAAACTTTGAATGTAATTATTTGAAGCATGAAGCATGTCTTGAAGTTCAACAATTAGTTCCAATCTTGTTGCTGGGTTTCTATTGTATCTATTTTGTGCTTGATGTTGCAAATCTTCAACAAAGTACGGTACAATTGAAGATACCTTGGTTCTTCATGAGGTAATGTTTGTAGTGAACCTATTCTGTGATATATTTGACCTTGAACTTTAAATGTAGGCATGAATCCTCCTTCAATAATGATATTAGCTCCAAATGAGGTCATTTGAAATACAGAATTGTATGCTTGAATATTTTGTAAGAAGTGTTTAGATTCAGATGTAGTGCCTGTAAGTAGAGTTTTTCAAAGGTTCTGGAGGTTCCGAAAGCGCAGGTAATTGAACTTTTCCATTAGTACAACACATTCCTGGTGATTCTTTATCCCACTTTTTAGCACCAAACTTATCACATATTTTAGACATTGATCCAATAATAACCACTTTGTCAGATGCATAATTATATTGTGGATTATAGTTAAAAGCACTTAAATTCCACTGCCAAGCATTGAATGCTCGAGATGGTGTTTGAGCTTGTCTTGTTCTTTGAGCCTGAAGTCGTACATCATGTTGCTCCTCTGTTTCTTGCTCTCTGTAAGTTATTTGTCTTAATTGTTGTGCTTGAAGTCTGATTTGACGTTGTTCAGAAGTTTCTTGTTGTCTATATCCAGCTTGCTTTGATGATTCTGCCTGAACTCTGGCTTGGTGCTGTTCAACAGTTTCTTGCTGTCTTTGAGTAGCCTGCTTTTCAGCTTGAGCTCGAAGTCTAGCTTTACGTTGTTCCAAAGTCTCTTCCTGTATTTGAGCAGCCTGTCTTGCAGCTTGTGCTTGAAGTCTTTGATTGCGTTCTTCTTCTGTTTCAGCTGCTCTTTGTGCTTGAATTCTTTTAGCGGCAGAAGACTTTCCATATAAAGGGCGTTTCTTGGGTGGCATAATCACCTGTATCACTAAACAATAATTTGCAATTCACAAAGTTACTAAATCACTTATGAAACCATTTAGCACTGTCCTGGAAAATTTGCTCCGCTGGAATATTTGCTCCGCAAAGTTTACGAATGCCAGATTTTCACTAAATTCTTTAAAAATTTCTATTTTATGTTTGTTATGATTTTTAAAAAAAAATTTATTCCAAAAAAAATGACGCAATAATCATTAATTGTCAATTTTCGTTATTAAATACTACATCAAATACAAAATAATAGCACCATTAGATTCCTTGTAAAAAACTGGTTATTATGAAGTTATTTTAAAATTTGTAAGTTCAAACCGTTTGGTTTTCTATAGCGAACAACTAAACAAATAAACAAAACTTCCTCTTTTATATATATAGAGAAGATAGAGAAGAAGAAGATAACGCTAGAATTTTTGTATCAATTCTGTATCAATTCTCCGTAGCAATACTCTTTATCAACACTCTGCATCACTGCACTGTATCACTGTCTGTGTATTAACATATTATAATACATAATTATTCCCTACTCGTTTCCTTCTTTTTATTTTCATTTCTAAAGACGGGGCCTGGAGAACTTCATTTTTCATCATTGATTTATCATAATAATTGTGTTAACATCAATTAAAATTATACTTAACAGGATTCATTTGATTTAAAAGCAGATAGTGTGAAAAACCCTTAAATTAATAAGCAAAAATGGCAAAAAATCAATAAATCGATCTCATGAACTCAGAACCGAAGTCTGAACTTGGTGACTGCTCATATTTACTTATTTATGCCCTAAAAAATCAGAAAATAATAGTTTTAACTCATGGACAAATTTTGTGTTACACGGTGTTATAATCTACTGGAAATTAACTTAATATTTTAGAATCTGTAAATTTCCTTGTTCAGAAATCATCTCTCAACGGACAGTCATCATTAAAAGTTTATATTGCACGATAATCAACCAACAAATTACTTTTTACACGTCTATCACCCACATTGTTTGGCTCTCTATCTTTCCCAATTTTTCTCTGTCATAAGGGTGTCACTTCTTTATTATTTCAGTTTCAACAGAAAATTTTCTAATTTATACTTTAAAGTTTTATCATCGTATTTATTCATAGCATAGTTTTGATTTTTTTTTAAATTTAGCCACAGAGGATGGAAACTGTTTCCAAGACAGATTTCTCAAGAATTACAGCTTGTCATTTACTTTACTTAATATATATATATTTCATTTGTTCGTTCTCTCTCCTCATCTTGCGCGGTATGTTGTCCTATACAAGCGTCGTTCTTTACGTTAATTATACTGAAATGTTATCCCGGACCCCAGACTTTTTGCCAGATTCGGACGCCACTTGCAGATGGCCAAATTTCATTGCCAATATATTTTTTTTAATGTTAAGTGACAACCTAACCTAACCTAACCCAACCCCTCGTTAAGTTGGTTAGGTTAGGTTAGTTACTTAACATTAAAAAAAAATTGCCAATGAAATTTGGCAATCTGGCAAGTGGCGTACGAATCTGGCAAAACGTCTGGGGTCCGGGATAACAGGAAAGTACCATATATATATATATATATATATATAATATATATATATATATATATATATAATATATATATATATATATAATACAGGGCGTCCAAAAAAAATGTATACACACTTTAACAGCTGATAGCTCAATTGATGTTTCTTTCTTTCCAAGTTAAACCCATTAGAATTAATAATGGCAGTCAGACTAAGCTTTGAACAAAGGAAATTCATTCTAAAATGCTACTGGAAGTGTGAAAACGCAGTTGAAGTGCAAAGACAGTTTAGGAGGGAGTTTCAAACAGATCCACCAACGCGACTTACCATCACTCGAATTAGAGATAAGTTTGAAGCCGATGGAACTGTTCAGAATGTCCACAAGAAGCGTTCCGGAAGACCACGGACATCGACAAGCCCACAAAGCAAGAAAGAGTACTGGAAACGTACACCAAAGGTCCAAGAAAATCTGTGCGGCAAGCGAGTCGTGAGGTAGGAATTTCAGAATCGTCTGTCCAACGCATTTTGAAGCGCTGTCAATGGAAAAGTTACATTCCAAGATAGTCCATGCTATTCATGAAGATGATCCGGACCGAAGAGTGGAGTATTGCGAGTGGACTTGGCACGATGTGGATTGTGGATTGGACGAAGGGGTTTCGTAGAATACCCTCCGCGTTCACCAGACCTCACACCACTAGACTTTTTTATGGGGATACTTAAAAGACAAAGTCTACGCTATAAAACCTGCAACAGTCGCTGAATTGAGAGCAGCCATTGAACGAGAATGCACACAAATACCAAACGAAATGTTTCGTGATGTTTGCGATTCCATTGCTTCGCGTTATCAGCAGTGCCTGGACCAGAAACGGACGTCAGTTTGAAAACATGCGTTGACAAAACAATTAAATAATGTCTGTAGATTCTACTACATTTTGAAAATGAAATGTATTTTAATAAAACACTGCCTTTATAATTATTTAAAGTATGTATACATTTTTGGGACGCCCTGTATATATATATATATATATATATATATAATATATATATATATATATATATATATTATATATATATATATATATATATAAAATAATGCATATAGAAAGTTTATGTGGAGGTCAGATATCATATTTTAAATTATATTACACTATTCTTGCAGTGACTCGTATAAAGAAATGGCACATATAAAAGTAGTTCTCCAAGTATTGACCATAAAGTAGCGATATTTCGTAGATTTTTCCATATATATATCCTATTATTTTCCATTTACGAGGCGAGGAATTACGCTCATAAAGATCATCTTCACCCGATGCGAAAGGTATTCTAAACTTGCACAACAGACACCCGTCAAGAAATAAACCCAGAGGATTAAGCGACAAAGATATTTCAACAATTATGAGACTATGTGTCCACCAAATTGTTTTTACCGGCAATAAATGGTATTTATGTGTATGAAATTTCTATTTATTTCTTTGTACTTTATATTATATATATATATATATATATATATATATATATATTATATATATATATATATATATATATATATATATATATTGGGGGGGGTTGCTTCAAGGTTATATTAAAAACAATTTTGGAGTATCGATTTTTGGTTTTAGTGAATTCTTCTTTTTCTTAAATCTTAAAAAGTTAAATCTTGTAATAAAAACAGTTACAGTGTGTTTATATATATATATATGCTGGTCTATTATGAGAATATATAATAGACATACAGTAGTTATTTTATTAGTTTAAACTCATAATCGGTAAATATTAAGTTTTGCGGAGACCAGTTCTTTTTGACAAAGTCGGGATCTGTTGCAAAAATCCTGATTGGCCGAAATTGGTCACGTGAGAAATAACTGACCAATCTAAAACGACCGTCTAACCTACTCTAATCTGGTCTCGCGGAACTTAATATTAGCCTCATAATATTGTACTCCTTGTATGGTTTTAGTGTCATTTCTAAGATATAAAGACTAAACAAAATGAGTTTTTGTTCTCCGACTGCAGGTCATTGGCGGGTGAACTGAACTGTCGTTTTTCCGTTGTCATCTTGGTTATTTCAGCATCTTTCGAAAAATTATATCCTTTTCAAAATTTTGTTTAAATCAACCTGAAGATATTGTAACAAGGAGCTATTGAAGAATAGGGACCCCAGCCTTCTTTAGTTAGGCTTATAAGGCTAACTAACGAAATATCACGAACTAACCTAACCAATCGTCAAGGGCGCACAGTTGACCTAACTATTGGTTACGTTAGGTCGTGATATTTTCGTCAGTTAGCCTTATAAAGCTAACTAAAGAAGGCTGGGGGCCCTGATCTTCAGGTGATCGGAAACTTAATATGTCCCATAGGGTTGCTTCATACCCAGATGATTAAAAAAAGTAGAGGAGAAATAAGGAAGCATATGAAGGTGGCCATTTTGTAATGAAAAATTATTTAAACACACACACACAACACACACACACACACACACACACACACACACAGTTCTGGGTCTTCCTTGGTGAAGCTCTGAGAAACACCACTATTAATAGCTTTAGGAGAAGAACAGTGGCAGCTACAGATCGGCCAAAAAGGAAATCAGAAATGAAAACACAGATGGGAGGATAAAACTCGAAGGAGGGCAATTTCGAAGTTATGGATCTGTGCCAGATTGTGTTTAAAACTCTAGATATGTCTAGAGCAATAGCAAAAGTTTCACCGAAATCCCGAAAGAAGAATGACCAAGAGTCAGAGATACATACAAGAAGATCACCAGCAGAGCGTCCCTTGCGGAACCCATACTGACAATCTGAAAGAAGATTGTGAGAAGAGAGGTGTTAAAGAATCTTCTTATTACGGATAGACTCAAAAACTTCAGAAAGGCAAGAAATCAAAGCAATTGGACGATAGTTGGAGGGTTGAGAGCGGTCACCCTTCTTTGGGAGAGACTGAATGAAAGCAAATTTCAAACAGATATGAAAAGTACCAGATGAAAGACAAAGAAGAAAGGGTTTGCCTCGGCAGGGTGTCAGTACAGAAGCAGCAGTTCTTGAGAACAACCGGAGGGACGCCATCAGTACCGTCCGTCTTTCTAGAGTTGAGCCCAGATAGGGCAGAAAAAAACATCGTTAGAAGGATTCTAATTTTAGACATATTTAAGTCAGAAAGGGAAGGAGATGAAGGAACAGCACCTGAATCGTCCAGGGTTGAGTTGGAGGCGAAAGTATGACGGAAAAGTTCAGCTTTATCAGGAGAAGAGACAGTAACTGAGCCGTCGGAATAGTAAAGAGGGGTAAAAGAAGTAAAGTTGTTTGAGAAATTCTTGGCTAAGTGCCAGAAAGAGAGAGAAGAATTATAAGTGGATAGGTTTTCACATTTTTGTCGGGTGAAGGAATTTTTGGCGAGTCGAAGAACAGATTTTGCCCAATTCCAGGCAGAAATATAAGCTAGGTGAGATTCAGGAGTTAGATGAGATGGCTACGGTATCTTCTGAAAGCCTCCTCTCTGTTGCGAATATTATTAGAACAAGCAAAGTTAAACTAAGGGTTTTCTTTTGTATTAGTAGTAGGAATAGAATATGGAATGTATGCCTCCATGACTGAGAGAATCACCGCTGTGATGCGCTCAGCGCATTCGGAGGGACTCCGGCCACAGAAGCATTAATCATTCCATGGGAAATCAGAGAAGTGCCGCCTAAGAGTCTCTCAGTCAGCAGGGCCGAAGTGCCAAGGCCACCTCTTCTTGGGAGGATCCAAAGGCCGAACTGAAGCGATAGGACAGGAAACAGATATAAAATTGTATTCAGAGGAGTCCAACGGGGAAAAGTGTTTGACAGATTAAGAAGAAGGATGAGAGGCGAGAAATAAATCCAGAATGTTAGGCCTATCTCCAAGGCGATCGAGTGTACGAGTAAGGTGCTGTACAATCTGCTCTAGGTCATTCAGGATTGAGAAATTGTAAGCTAGTTCACCAGGGATGTCAGTGAAATCTGAGGAAAAGCAAAGTTAGTGGTGTAAATATATTAAATTTTAACTGATGACAACTTTTATCAATGTTGTTAGTGTAGATGTGGAAATATTGGTGTATAACTGGAAATGTAGGAATCACGTTGACGATTACTAAAACTCGCTCAAAATTTTAAATCTTTAAAAAAAAAAAAATTAAGAATTGAATTTTAACATTTGTTTGTTTTTGAATTTGCATCTTACGTCGCATTACTCAAATTACATAAAAGAATTTAACTCCGAGAAGATCTGAATCCTTCAAAAACGCATATAAATTCTTATATTAAACGTCATATGAAGATTTCCTATATACCCCAGTTGTTACTTAAACGCGGACCAGCAAAGACATATAGACGCGGTCTATCCACATGTATCACTCACGTAATAGGATTAAGTCTGAGACAAGAGGGATTTCTTATTTATTCACAGAAAAAAATGAATATTCCCATCACAAATTAATTCACTTTCTTGTAAAAAAGATGAAAAAACATTGTGGTAATTTTGTATTTTGTTCAATGTATTGTCAAATCGTAAAAAAGGATTTTACAATGTATTGTTATTGACAATGTTTTACGCCAATTTGTATTTTAAGATTCAAAGTCCCGTTATAGAGATTCAAGATTCATATTTCCTTTGAATTATTTTTAGCTTTGATTGTTTAGATCTTGTGAGGAGCTATTGGGTTTTTCAGCATATTCAAAGTACAGTACTTCCCAATCGTTGCCAAATGGATGAATTTTATATTCAAATGTCAGTCAATCAATACTTTTTGGATCAGTTAACCAATACTTGATCAGTATATATATATATATATATCGAACTTCAAATTATTTATATGGAGAGGTATCCGTAAGCTATTCGGAACCAATAAACATTTCGTCGACGTGGAATTTCATTGATACTAATAACCTGACTTAACCTAACCTAACCTAAGCCTGAGCTAACTTGGATTAATCTAACCCCAAACTCAAGTCAAAATATGGTCAATCCGCGAGAGTGATTCAATCACGTAGAAAACGGGAAACTAAACTAAAGAACTTGGAGTAACTAAAGTATTTCATAATTAATCCTATGGAAATAATTATTGCGTTTACAAATGACATCTAAATGCGAAGAACGCCGCGAAATGCACCCCTCCACACCCCACCCACCCTGCTAAAAGAAAAATTATTCAAATGAAATGATGAGTATGCGTTCAATTTTTTTTAATTATATTGGACAGAAATTACACGTAACTCGAAAGGAAATTCAGAGAGGGAAATTACAGCGGGTCTCTTTCTACTTTTTAATTACTTCCATGTTTTTGCCAGTCGACAATTCAACGAAGAAATCCAGACGACAAATTTAATTCGTATTTAAACGCAAACAATCCGCATGCAGGAATGGAAGCCTCACACGGGTATTAGTTGAAACCACGATCGAGTAGCGCTTCGTCTTTCGAGAAGTTTCACAATTCCGTAACATGCTGCGAATACGATGTAATGGTAGTGGTCAAAGTTCTAATTTCTCTCTCTCTCTCTCTCTCTCTCTCTCTCTCTCTCTCTCTCTCTCTCTATATATATATATATATATATATATATATATATATCTATATATATGTGTAATGTTTCAGTCCAACAAAGACCCTAGGATCCACTCATGGCTGGTCCACCTAACTGTGGTTGTAGTTGTGTATTGAGCATGTCCTCCGTGGTTGCGGAGGGGACCTACAATTTTACGTGGGTTCCGAACCACAAAAACCTTAATTTTACTACCTTAAAACTATACCCAATCATCAACATATGCGTCTAATCGATTTTTAAACATATTTATAGACGTGCTACTAATTACTTCTACCAGCAAACTATTCCACCTATTTACTATTCTGTGCGTAAAAAAGTTTTTTGGCAACTGCTGTCTGGAATATATATATATAATATATATATATATATATATATAATATATATATATATATATATATATGTCGTTTGTAAATACGCTTTTAAATTTTAAAAGGTCAATAGAACATATGATGCCAAATCTCCTTATCACTCCTTTTCAACCATAAAATAAATAATATAAAATAATATATATAGGCCTATATATATATATATATATATTATATATATATATATATATATATATATATATATATATATATAGGCAAAACAACGAAAATATCACGCCTAAACCTAACCAATAGTGAAGGGCGATTGACATTGGGGGCTTTAGTCTTCAGGTGATTCATATATATATATATATATATATGATAGTTTCGGAAACATTTTGACCGAGGAACATAAAATTAAAAAAAAAAAAAACCTAAAAAATTACAAATTAGTAATATTCTGTTTTCCTTTAGTTATTTTATTCACGTTGGTAAAAATTATAAAAAAAATTATAATAAAAAATTATAAAAAAAAATCGATTCATTATCAATCACTAATATTTATCCTTTTTTGTTTTAACAAATCTTATATATTCTGAGGCGAACTTTTTTTCCCCAGAAACTACAAAATTGTTTTATTTACCAAAATGTCTCTATAAATTAATTATTAACTGTATCTTTTTACAATTTCGTTGACAGATCAATCCGAATTCTAAAATTGAATTTGAAATAAATCTGCATTTGACAAACTTCGGTTTGTGAACATTTTTAAAAGAAGGAAATTTATCACCAGTAAATAAATTCATGTCTTCCTTTTTCTTCTTCGCACTTTTTCACGAAAAACCTTTATACATCCCACTTTTTTACGTCTTTTATATATATATATATATATATATATATATAATATATATATATAATATATATATATACGAGGTGCAATCAATAAGTGCCAGGTATTGTTTCATTAAAAGCAGTAAATAAACTCTGTGTGTGTTTGTGTGTGTGTATATATATATATATATATATATATATATATATATATATATAAAGCGCCTCGGTAGTGTAGTGGTTAGCGTCGCTGAGTACAAATCCATCTGCCCTGAGATCGAGACCCGGTGACAGCAGGCAGCGCGCATCAAAACCCAGCTGTCATCCTTCCACACAATAAAGATTGGTTGGTTAGAGAAGTAGGTACCCTGGGTCGCCTAGTGGTTAAGACACTGGTGGGGCGTGGTTTGGATTCCACGTTAAACTGTAGGTCTAAGGTGGAGTGACAAGCTTGACTTTCGTCACAATGAACAATTCGGGCGAAAGCTAAACCAAGGTTAACCAAGATAGATAGATATATAATATATATAATATATATATATATATATATATATATATATATATATATATATATATATCTCGCCACTTAAAAACTCGTTAAAATATATATTCATACCAGCTCCCTACATTTTCCTACTTTTTCTACTCACGGGAAATAAAATACTGCATTAATAAACCAGATATACCGAAATTTCCGTCACATTTACAGAACAGAATTATATATATATATATATATATATATATATATTATACGAGAAATACGGAAATAAGAGTGTCCTTAAGAATGGCTCATCCTAATGATCCGTATTTATTCGCGCGATGGAATCAGACATTAGATGGGATCCTTATTCCGAAAATCGATATAGGAAATGTTAGTCGAAGGTCTTAAGGGCCCTAAATTGAGAGATCCGCTTCCATTAACGTTCAGAACCAAAAATATATTTCATTTATTGACACGTATCAATTTCAAATATTATAATAAATATTTGCGAAATTAAGATAAATAAATAAAAATAAATATAATATAATATATATATATATATATATATATATATATTATATATATATATATACACAGGGCGTCCCAAAAAAATGTATACACACTTTAACAGCTGATAGCTCAATTGATGTTTCTTTCTTTCCAAGTTAAACCCATTAGAATTAATAATGGCAGTCAGACTAAGCTTTGAACAAAGGAAATTCATTCTAAAATGCTACTGGAAGTGTGAAAACGCAGTTGAAGTGCAAAGACAGTTTAGGAGGGAGTTTCAAACAGATCCACCAACGCGACTTACCATCACTCGAATTAGAGATAAGTTTGAAGCCGATGGAACTGTTCAGAATGTCCACAAGAAGCGTTCCGGAAGACCACGGACATCGACAAGCCCCACAAAGCAAGAAAGAGTACTGGAAACGTATCACCAAAGTTCAAGAAAATCTGTGCGGCAAGCGAGTCGTGAGGTAGGAATTTCAGAATCGTCTGTCCAACGCATTTTGAAGCGCTGTCAATGGAAAAGTTACATTCCAAGATTAGTCCATGCTATTAATGAAGATGATGATCCGGACCGAAGAGTGGAGTATTGCGAGTGGTACTTGGCACGATGTGGATGTGGATTGGACGAAGGGGTTTCGTAGAATACCCTCCGCGTTCACCAGACCTCACACCACTAGACTTTTTTTTATGGGGATACTTAAAAGACAAAGTCTACGCTATAAAACCTGCAACAGTCGCTGAATTGAGAGCAGCATTGAACGAGAATGCACACAAATACCAAACGAAATGTTTCGTGATGTTTGCGATTCCATTGCTTCGCGTTACCAGCAGTGCCTGGACCAGAACGGACGTCATTTTGAAAACAGGCGTTGACAAAACAATTAAATAATGTCTGTAGATTCTATTACATTTTGAAAATGAAATGTATTTTAATAAACACTGCCTTTATAATTATTTAAAGTGTGTATACATTTTTTTGGGACGCCCTGTATATATGAAAATTATTTCACGAAAGTAACACGTGAAAAATATTTATGATGAATAAAACCACGAAGGAAAGGAAACAGAGAATGGTGCTCAAGCGCTTTCGTCTAATGACATCCTCAGGAACACTGAAGTACATAAAGAGTTACAGCGTATATATAGGTTACAAAAAAAAAATATATATACGGTGTATATATATATATATATATATATATATATATACAATAAACGGAGAAATAACAAAAAATAAAAAATTAAACGATTGTGGGAGGAGCATACAAATTTGTAAGGAAAAACTACCGATTTTAGCACTTTGCCCGAATCCAACAAGATCAAATGAATTGTTTCCAACCAATGTTATAGTTAATTAAAAAAAAATAAATTGAAAAATAAAAATAAAACTTATAAGAGGAGCATACAAATTTATACTGGAAATCTGCCCAGGTTGATTGGAATAATGCTTCAGTTTTGTTTCACTCTAGCAACATTGTTAATAGAAATATTCTTGAGTCTGCCATTATCCACCTTACAAATAACTTCAACATAAGCAAAAGTCTTTTTCAACTCGATCCCGTTGTTTTGAATTCGTTCAGAAGGGATTTAGACAAGAAGGGTAGAGTGCTAAACCTTTGGTAAACTTGTATGCTTCTCTAATAACTTTTATTTTTCAATTTATTTTTATATATATCGGACTTAGACAAGAAGGGCAGAGTGCTAAAACCTGGACAGATTTCCAGTATAAATTTGTATGCTCCTCTTACAAGTTTTATTTTTATTTTTCAATTTATTTTTTTTTTAATTAACTATAACATTGGTTGGAAACAATTCATTTGATCTTGTGTTGGATTCGGGCAAAGTGCTAAATTCGGTAGTTTTTTCTTACAAATTTGTATGCTCCTCCCACAATCCTTTAATTTTTTTTATTTCTCCGTTTATTGTATTTATATATTATATATATATATATAATATATATATTTTTTTTTTTTTTTAACCTATATATATAGGCTGTAACTCTTTATGTACTTCAGTATTCCTGAGGATGTCATTAGACGAAAGCGCTTGAGCAACATTCTGTGTTTCCTTTCCTTCGTGGTTTTATTCATCATATAAGGGGTTCCAGAAAACCTTAGCCCCCCCCCCCCATTTGCAGCTTACATGTTTACTTATATCGAAATAGTTTTTAGTGATTATAAAAATATATAAAATTCTTTATTTATTGCAGGTATTAAAATTACTCTAGCTGATAAAGTGATAATATAATGACTTCTCAATTAATTGGTGATTCGGAGAGGCAACGTGTGATAGATCGCATACGAGCAATAACATTTCGGGAAGCTCGTGATGCTGGAGCCACCTTTATAACACGTTCATGGGTTGCCAAAAAGTTGCGAAGAAGTGAGGACTTCGTCAAAAGAAATTGGAATAAAACTTTGGATGAATGTGAAATGGATACAACCAAATCTGGGCGCCCAAATTTGCCATTCTCTCAGGAAACAAAGGACATCATTGAAAGCGGTACGCGTAAGCGGAAAAACAGCTGTGCTAAACTTTCCAGAGAGATCGAAGTGTTCAGAGGAAAGATCGTTAGTGGTGAGATCATTCGACTGTACCGTCATAGGCAAGGTTTAAAGCCTTCGCATGAACTTCCAAAGCCAAGAAAAACTCAACTTAACATCGATGACAGAATGTGGTTTGCCCATTATCTTGAAGATTGGGATGTGGATGATTTCACGCATTTAGCTGTCTCCGATGAATTTTTTGTTTACGTAACACGTCGGCCTAACTACCAAAATGATCGAGTGTGGGCCACAACACCAGATGAAATCGATGACAATGAACATTATCGCGAATTATTAAAAAGTCCAGACTGTGTTGGTGTGTTTGTTTTGTTCACTGCAAAGAAGCTCATGTGGGTGCTGAAGCCAAATGGTCAGAGTTGGGATGGACAGTATTTTCGTGATATTATTCTATCCCAGCATGTCATTCCTTTTCTAAGAAACCCAAACAATGTTATGGATGTCGATTAGGTCACACTTCTGCACGATAAGGCCCCCTGCTTTAAGGCATTAGCCACTCAACAGTTGTTGCGGAACTATGAGATCGATTTCTTTGGAAATGAAGAATGGCCAGGAAATTCTCCTGACCTGAACGTCTGTGAACACATTGGATCAGTTATAAAGGACAAGGTTGAATGTCTCTTGTTTTAAGAACCCGCAGCAAATCGATTTTCGAAGGATACAATGACGCAACACATTGAAACTGTTTTAGCAAATTTGCGTAACGATCAAGATCTATTCACGTCACTTTTGGCAAGCTACCCAAAGCGAATTCAGGCTGTCTTGGAAGCCAATGGCGGGAACACCAAGTTTTAATTGTTTCTCATTAAATGCAGGATTAAATTCTCTTTTGTAAGTTATGTTTAGTTTTACTGTACCTCTAATTCATTAGGCCATGGGCGGGGGGGCTAAGGTTTATTGGAGCCCCGTATATACTGTATATCGGGTGGCCCCCCAAAAAACGCATTGATATTTGAACATTAATAACTTCAAAACTATGCAGTTCACGCTTCCAAATTTTACATAACTTTTACCTCAATCTATTGATAAGCCATCATAAAAATTTCAGACCTCTCCATAAAATACTTTTTCCACAGCTGAGGGAACAATGAGGTCTGGTGAAAAAAATGAATATCATAAGCTGAAAAAATTTTATTATTCACATCTTATCAACAAATATGATCAATATGTCCGCCGTCCTGCTTACAAACTAATTTAACCTTTTCTTCTACGACATGATGCATTTTCTGATTTCTGCTAATGTTATTTTGTCCCAACATTCGAGTATTTTTTTCTTTAATTGTGTTTCTGTAAACTTTTCTGTTTGGCCTTCATAAATCTTCTCTGCTAGAGTATTCCATATGCTATAATCCATGAGATTGCAATCAGGTGATTGCGGGGGTCAGTCGTTTTTTCCAATGAAGTTGACTACATTCTGTTGTAAATAATCCTGTGTGAACTTGCTAGTATGAGCTATAGCACCATCTTGTTGGAGTATGAAATCGTTTCCATAATACAGACGCCGACAATCAGGCAAAAGATTCTCCTCTAAGAGATTTACATAGGTTTCTGAATTTATTTTTTTATTTTTTGAAATGAAATGAGTTTTCGTCTTTCCATTCCACGATACACCTGCTAATACCATAATTTTTTTGGAAAGCCGACTTGTCTGGTGGTAAAGTTTTGCTGGAGGAATGTCTTTCTTACGCCGACCATAAACAACATCGTTCCGGGAGTTTCGAGCAATCTCGATGGTGCAATCTTTTTCATCTGTAAAAACTATTTTTTAACATCATTGGACGAAAATCTATCAATTTTCTACAACGAAATTTTCTTTTACCTCTTACATTGCTGTCACGTCTTGAAACACGGATCCTTTTAAGTGCTTTAAGTCCTACCGTTCTCTGCATTCTTTGTATGGAACTTCGAGTGATACCTAAATTTCTTGCAATTTTGCTCTGAGAACAGTGCGACCCAGGTCGATCCTCTTGAGATAGGTTCATCATTTCGGTCATTGCTATATTGTCTTCAGTGTAAGCTGTTTTAGGCCGACCACTTCCACGCTTCCGTGCCGTCGAACCGGTTGCTTTAAGTTTTTAATTATTCTATTCACAGACGTAACATTACGAGTTATTCCTGAAAATTCCCTCAAAATTCTTGCCCTAATCCATCTTTTTTCCAAGAAGCACTTTTCAATCATCGCTTTTTCACCGTTAGTTAGAACCATAATTTGAAGGGTAAGTTTATAAAAGAGTATTTAAGATGGGCGTAGCCTATATCATCTGACGTTTTCCAGAGACTAACAGATTATCCATAGGCTAAGGAAACTACTACAAGTCTTAGAATAGTTGTCAGGTATAGCTATACACATTTGGGATTCAGGATATTCATTTTTTTCACCGTACCTCATTGTTCCCTCAGCTATGAAAAAAGTATTTTATGTAGAGGTCTGAAATTTTTATGATAGTTTATCAATAGATTAGGATAAAAGTTATATAAATTTTGGAAGTGTGAACTGCATATTTTTGAAGTTATTGATGTTCAAATCTCAAGGCGTTTTTTTTGGGCCACCCGATATATATAATATATATATATATATATATATATTATATATTATATATATATTATTATATATATATAATATTTTTTTTTTTTTTATTTATTATTATTATATATATATACATATATATAAAAAAATGGATCACTTTAACATATTGCTTCCCAGGAACCTCTCTTTAACATATTGCTTTCCAGTGTATGTCACTTTAACATATTGCTTCCCAGTGTTGATCACTTTAACATATTGCTTCCCAATATTTAGGATAAGGAGTACGATAAAAAATGTTCGCTTTAATAAAATAAAGGCATAAAAAGTAAATCATAACATGTTA
>JAJOZX010000151.1:342500-417500 GCA_023014485.1 Bathynomus jamesi
GTAATAATAAATGCAGTAATTATGTCAAAATATTAGAATCTGTATGTATAGAACAAGAGGATAATTTTAATTTGTGGGAATGTACTTGTAAGCGGACCCTGTAATAAAATGCCCTTCCAGTGTCGGGAGAACGGTATCTAACCTAGGTGCGAATTTCTCATTGGTTTCTGGATTGTTTCCTAATCGGCTTTTTTCATTCGTTTTTCGGTTTATAAGTTCTGTATAATAAACAATAATGTAATAACCAATGTATTAATAAATTTATAATTTCTGTAATAAATAATTATGCAATATTAAATGTAATAAATTTAATAATAAATGTAATAATTATGTAAAAAATATAATAGAATCTGTATGTTTAGAAGAGGAAGATAGTTTTAAAAATTTGCGCGAATGTACTTAATGAAAATGCCCTTCCGGTGTCGGGAGAATGGGATCTAACCTAGGTGCGAATTTCCTAACGGTCGGTCCCTGAACTGCTTTTCCCTCTTGTTTTGGTTCATTCGTGTTTCTGTATCCACCCGAGGAGGATGCCAGTGGGCGTCGAAACTGTCGTGGAAATAAACTCTGTCTATTAGAGTGGGTTTTTATTTTCAACAGACATTAACTTAAAATAAAATAATAAAAGTATAAATAGTACACAAAGTTTGGTTATTTGGATCATTCTCATTCTGTAGCTGAGAAGTAGATTGAAATTGAAAGAGAATGCAGAAAGATCATTTCTAATTTTAAGCTATTTCCTTATATTATTTGCAAAGAAGATATACTTTGGGACGTTTAATTAATTATGGTCAAAAGCAATGTGATGCCATGAATAATAGGATTCTCTGTTAGGTACATTTCACAGGTTAAGTGAAAAGACAGTTATGGCCGAAAGTTTAGAATTTCTCACAAATTTCTTGAATATATAATTTTTGTGCCATTTTGTTCCATTTTATGCCATTTTTGTGCCATTTACTACATTCTAAAGTTTAGAAAATGAAATTTGTTATAAAATGAACCTTGCCTCATGATGTGAAATACATGCTAAAATATATTAAAATAAAAGGATTACAGAATTAGTTTTCATCTTCATACTGATAAAAAGGGCTATAAACCGATTTCAAAAATGCAGAACTTAGGTATTATTCTGTATTTTGTACATATTTTTAAAATAATTACGTAAAATATAAACTTCATACATTTCATTTTATATAAAACTTATTTTTTTAATAATATTTATTATTTTATATAATTATATTAATTTTATGCATATTTCTTCAAATTATCTTTAAAAATGTCACATTTTAGACAAAATAAAATCATAATTCGCATAGTAATCAATTAACATTACTTTTGTAGGTTTGGCCCGCGAAAGACTGACATTCATAATCATCTATATCTATAGTAGGCCCTATATATATACACAGCTTTGTAAATTTTTTCTATACCTATACCTCTTTGAAAGTTTATTTCCATACCTTTTCATATATTTTTATGGCGGTTTGACGTAATTTATAATTTGTTACTTGTTACGAAAATAACAATGAATGTTCTTACATTTACTTTCTTTGCTCCGCAAAACTTACCGAATAACAGTTATTGCAATAACAGGTAATGGTTGTACGCATTAATCTTAATAATGAGAAACATGCAAGATAACAATTACAGAATAAATAATAACGCAGTTACAACTTACAGACAATTGGGTCGAGTAAAATATACGAAATATATGACATATACATGGCACGAAATTACAGGGGAAATAAATGAATGGTTTGGACGCGGCGAACAGCTGACGAAAGAATGGTTCGTGAATATGAAACTGCGAGAGTATTTTGAGGGGTTCTCAATGCCGAGTCTCGGCGAATGACTGGTTGACGAGAGATGCTCTTTCTGGACTCTGTGCTTGTTTTTTTCTTATGACGTCATTTGGGAGAAATCTTTGGCGGTTTTCACGAGGTGGTTAATGACTCCAGTTGGTATTTCTCTGAATCCGAACATTCTATCTCTGGTCTCTTTGCAGTTACACGGTCATCGCTATCAGTTCGCGATGACGTGCAAAACTTTAAAAATCTTCATTTTGTTTGTCAACGTTGACTCCAGTGACTATACGCAAACATTTGAAAGACCTTTTTTAATTACTCTTGGTGTGGGCCTACTGTCGTTACTGATCCGATCTGATGGTAAATGAGGGGTAGTTGGGGGTGATGGCTAGAAGGCGTCGAAATGAGGGGGGGGGTGACTAAGTCGTCCTCGAGAAAAACGGGTTTATGCCGGTCGATCGACATGACTTCCCTGCGTCCATTTCGACTCAGCGTGAAGGTCTTGTTGCCGCAAAGGAGAAAGAGATAAGGATCATCGTAAGGGGACTGACAGAGCGAAGGACTCTCCAGAGAGTCAACGTCGGCTCATACACCAGTTCTGCTGCCATACGCTTACGATCGGATTTGAGGGCGGTACAATTCCCAGAACTAGGAAAGTGCGTCAATCCAACGAGGGCCAAAAGTCCTTGTCATCAAGTCCGCCTTCAGTTGTCGGCGAAATCGGTCAAATGATTCGGCCCTCGTGTGGTAGGCCGTGATGCGTACATGCACCTAATACCCGCGTCAGCTCCATCCATAGGTCGAACTCGAACTCCTGCCCACGATCCGTGATGGTGGTGGAGAGAAAACCAAATCGAGAAATGCTGACTTAAGGAGCAGGTGGCTGATTCAGCGGTGATGTCGCGCGCAGGGATGGCCTCGGGCCATCGCTTAAAGTGGTCAGTTATCATCAGGAGGTACGTGGAGCCATCAGAGCCCATCACGACATGAACATGCGTATCACGACATTAGTAGAGTCGCGGTGGTTTATCTTTATAAATGCTATCTTTATCATGAAAATAAGGAGATATAATTACAGTTAGGCTAGATTAGGTTAGGTTAGGTAAATTTCGTAATGCTTGGTTAAATTTATTAGGTTTTTTAAATTGGGTAAATGTCGCGATACAGAACTGAATATGTGAAAATGTCGTGGTTTTGAAGGTTAGCCAGTGTGTGTGTGTGTGTGTGTGTGTGTATTTGTGAGAGAGAGAGAGAGAGAGAGAGAGAGAGAGAGAGAGAGAGAGAGAGAGAGAGGGAGAGATTTGTTACACATTCACCACATATTTTTCCAATAGCTGTAATTTCCTTTGCATTTCATTTTTCTTACTTCCCTGCTGTTCATTTTTTCTCACCTCAGTCAATGCGTTACTTGATAATAGCAAATCCTTGTTTGAGCTTTCTTACTATTCCTTTACTAATCGAATATACCACCGTTCTCATCCAAGATGAATGAATGAGCTCAAGAAAAGTTAATTTCTACTTCCACGCTGCAAATTTAGAAAATGCGAGAATTTTATAGCAAAATCTTTCATTATTAAGAACCAAACATTCATCTTTATGTTCACACTACAAGAAGCAATTTTACTGTAAGAATTTCTTGCTTGCTTGCCCGCTTAACATAATGTGCACTCTCCTATCTTTCGTGTCTCAGCCCTACTTTATCAACTCCTATTTTATCCACCATTTTTTGTTTATATCACTCATAAATTATGTCTCTTGCAGATGGTTTAACTTCTATACTTTTATTCGATAGCGTTGATTTAAGGAGATAGATACAGATATCATCCGTAACATGGTATGTACCCCAACGGATAACCCAGTCATAAAACTCGTTTTGGGAATAACGTTTAGTCGATGTTGTCCTAATGTAGTAATTAACTTTACTATCCAGATTCTGACGGAATTTCCGATAATTGAGTTACGACACTTTTGACTCCATTTTATGAACACGTTTCAAACATTGATAAAGTTACTCGTGTTCGTATTTCAACATAATTCAATATAACCATTAAGGCTTTTTGGAAGCTCATCAGTGAAATTCGGAATGCACTTAGAGGGTGTGACATTTAGTTCCGGGTTTTAATAATGATGGAAGTCATTTAGTTTTTTATAAATTTCATACTCTGAATAAACAAAGTAAAATAGTAAAATATTTTAATGTTGTTTAAAAGGCATTTCAAATGTGAATATTAAACACACGCCGCACGCACACACACACACACACACACACACACACACACACACACACACACACACACACACAAAATGCATTTGGAAAAGATTAGAAAAGGTAGTCATTAATAAACAAGGATTCAGAGGGACTCAAAACTGCGTTCCGTGCTATTAAAATCCTATCTTAACCCGAGGAATCATCACCGAATTCCATAAGAGACCATTCAGACAGAGCGAAATTTTAGCGGTTTGACTATGTTCCTCTCATTCATATTACCTTTCATAAAGCATATGCGGTAAATGTTTTAAGTGCAAAAATTGCTACGAACGCGTGTGTAGTTCATTACGGCTGAGAGCAACCATGCTGTATTATCAAAGTTCAAAGAATATCGAAACCCGTATTCATTGCTTATGCTATTTTCGTCAGTCTGTATTGCAGACCAGGGTTGGCAATGCTTCGACATTGCCAGCTCCAGCTCCACTCCGCTCCAGGATGTCTTGATCCGCATTCGCTCTGGTTGCACCTGTAAATTCTTTTACCTGCTCCGTGCTCCACAGAGCTGCAGAAACGCTGCTCCAGGCTCCAGATGATTCGCTCCGAACTCCGCTCCAGTTTTGACATACTGTATAATTTCTTCCTCCTAAACCAATGGTTTTGTTCAGCTCGTTAGTTTTCTCTTTGATATTTGATCATATCATAAATTTGTCTCTCACTCTCTGATTTTAGTTAATTTATTTTATATCAGTAAATGAAGTGTCGTATGAATTAGAATTATATAGACACTTCAAAATTACAGCTCTTTTCCTAAAATTACCAAAAGAAATGAACCGCGAAATTTTGATTACAAATATTTGACAGAATGTATGATTACATACATTTATTTGAGAGAGATTTGCTTTTTAATTAAAAATTAAATCCTTATTACGATTAAAAATCAAACAAACTGAGCTCATTCTGAAATTAAGCTAAAATTGTGATAAAGAAAAATAAGTTTTTCAACTCTCTACACGAATTTAACCGCGCTATTTTGTCCATAATCATTTCTCCAGCCTTTGAAAAAAGCTTTTCGTTTTCTACGAATGTGTCTGGAGTACATTAGAGAGATTTGACTACGCTACAAAAAAATAGGCAGTGTGGACTCTTAATTTCCAATAAGTTAGGAGATTTTAATAGAAATTTTCTCTTTTTTTTCCATTTCGAAAATTGCAAACTCTGAGTGCAGTGATGAACCAAGGGAATTTTCACTTTCAGTATCACTGTCACTTATCGCTAAGGTGCTCGAGTTTGCTTGTCACTTTACAAACGCGTTTTTCTTGCTGCTCTTTTGCTCTTTCTGTCTTATCTTTTCTTAAGTTAATGTGTTCTTCCTCAATAGCTTTTATTACGCTTTCTTTATCGTTTTTACTAAAAAATCGAGCTTTAAATATGGGGTCAATGTATGTAACCATCAGGCATTTGCTATCCAATTCCAAAGATCCTAGGTGGTTGCTGATCATATTTAATATGTACAGTAACTCTTTATTAATTCAGTATCGTCTACTAGACTCTGACTTAAATGCAGCTCTCGCTTAAAAATATTTCCATATTTTTATAGAAATTTTGTAATGTTCTTAGATAACAAAAGTGTTACCTCACTAAAGAAATTATCCCACTACATCTGTGAATTATTACACACTCTACCTCACCTCTGCCAAGTTGCCTACGAACACACACACACGCACACACACTCCTTACAAAACTTTTATATTTTATTTGCGAGTTCAAGATTTTCTACCTCGTTCCCTAATTTTAGTTCGTTCGGGGCTGTGTGTATATATATATATATATAATGTCGTCGGATACAGAATTCAGAGAGTACTACAAGTTTACAACATCAAAATTACAACGGCTAGAAAAATAATGGGAATTATCTGGAGGCGCTTCCGCAGCACAAAAGCAAACATCATGCTCAAATTATGGAAGAGCCTAGTCCAACCAATAATTGAGTATTGCTCAGTACTCACAAGCCCATACAGAAAACGAGACATTGCGAACATTGAAGCTATACAAAGGGCTTTTACGTCTAAGATAGAAGAAACGGAAGGTGAAAACTACTGGTCTCGACTACAATCCCTGAAACTCTACTCTCTCGAAAGAAGGCGAGAGCGGTACACATTAATATACATATGGAAAATACTTGAGGGCTTTGTCCCTAACCTTAGAAATGGAATAGAAACAAACTGGAATGAGAGAAGAGGCAGATTTTGTACAGTCCCAGCTGCTGTGGGACAGGAGGCCATGAAAACGAGGATGGAAAATACCCTCAGAATACGAGGCCCAAAGCTTTTCAATGCCCTACCGAGAGAAGTAAGGAATCTTCAGCACATCAACCTGAATAACTTCAAGAACTAGCTGGACAGATTCCTGTGCAAAGCCCCTGATCAGCCATGCGTGGCTGGCTACGAGGGCAGGAGGAGATCAGACAGCAATTCCCTCCTTCACCAAATCCCGCAAATGAGGCAAAATGCTGCAGGTCGATCCTGAACCGTCGTTCGAACCCACACAAAGTAACACACAAAGTATATATATATATATATATAGTGTATATATGTCATGGAGAAAAGTATAGAGCCACTTGTCCCTATTATACGATTTAAGATTATATTCGTGTTCTCTAAACATTTGTTTGTAGGTGTCATTCAGGATCCTAAAATTCACTTAAACCAAATTTACTTCAATTGTTATTTAGTTCGCAATTTACTTACGAACATTCGTTCTGAAGGAGGATTTCCTGAAGCTACTCGAGTTTTCCTTGTGACTGTAATTATTTACATGGTTATAAAACCAGTGTCATATTTGAATTCCGTTTAAGAAATATAGTATTCACCAATCCTCATGCGCACAGAATAAAATGGTACAAGAATAAGGTGAATTATTGGTTCGTTCGTGTATCATTTTGTATACAGTAAATTGAGTAGTACACTTTTTTAAAGACTTTTGTTAATTTTACAGAATTTAACTTTTCTCTTCGCGAATTTTTTTAATTATAGGATGTATTTTGAACAGGAACTAATATTATTTTAAATATTTGAGCACTTCTAAACCTCAAAATCCCTGGAAATTGGAGAAAATGTGGATTGACCTCAGACGTTCTGCTGACACATTCTTATCTTCGGGAAGAGTTGTCCCAGCGAGCCATATGGCAACCGCGTAAAGTTTCCAGAAAGGTAATACAGAGGACCATTGGGACATTTCCAAAGCCCACTACGACCTGGGAGATCCAAGAAGTTGAGGAAAGGGTTTTCATAAAAGATCGACGACAATTGTAGACTCAAATCGGGGCGGAATTAGAGGAACAGACTGAAATTTCTGTATATGCGCATGCTATCAGGCCTACATTAATAAAGTAAAACCTTCATGGCAAAATTAAATGCATATAAATCAGTCATTTATAAGTATGTTTTGTACTAGGGAACTAATTCCCCATGTGTAGAAAAAGTACAGCAAAAATTTCATGCTTTATTTTAGTTAATAAAAAAATACAAACCTTTTAAAGTGTCAGATGTTTAAAAAATCATCCGATACAAAAAAAAAAAAAAAACTTATAACACCTGAACCAAATACACTTAAATTTTTTCAAATATATCAACTCAATAACAGTTATTACTATTTCTCTTTGCCACCATTCGTTTAGATACACCCTGTAATATATATATATATATATATATATATCCCCGCAAGGGGGTTCTAAGCTCGTGCTCTTGAGTGCTCTTTGTGCTCATTTGTACGTGCTTGTTCCTGGAGGTTTCACGTGCGCCCTCCCGGCCCTAGCACCCAAAGATGATGGGGCTCGACCCTGCAGTCCTTGTCATCCTTGGTCTTTTTCCACTTCGACTGTCCCCTCCACCCTTTCTTTTTCCTCTGTCTTTCCTCTCACTTTTTCTTTGTTTTTCCACTGAGATATGCCCTTTTAAATAGAGGCGAATCGGTTCTTCCCGAACTTAAAAAAAAAAAAAAAAAAATATATATATATATTAGTGATGTAGCGGATGTCATTTTTTTCACATCCGCGGATGCGGATGCGGATGAGGATGTTTAATTTCAACATCCGCGGATGCGGATGCGGATGTCTACATTTTCGTTATTTTTTAGGATATATTCGAGATTTGTTGTGTTTAACGTATATAATAAGTTATTATATAGAGAGAGCTATAGCTATAATGTAGTATAATTGATTAATTGTACAATAATTGCTGTACCTTTCTCTGAACATATAAAATAATATGAAGCATCTAACTAATATAGAAATCAATTAGTGAATTCGTCTGCAAATAAATTCGTTATATTTTGTTGAGTTTCAGCCACAATTAGAAACCATAATTGTGTTACCAGGATGCGGGACGTGAACCCAACTCAAATGCACCCCACCGACCTCTTTCCTCAACCTCCACCCTTATAGAAAGAGATCTTTAATTAGCTTGATAATTATTTATATTAAGTTTAAAGTTTTATTATGCATATTTATAAATGAGTAATTAAAACAAAGTAAACTAAGATGTTCATCGTTTAATGTTCAAACTTAATTATAGGAAGGTTATGCTTAAGGAACATTAATTTTTCTGCCTTTTCTGCTGCCAGTCTGTTTCTCTTTTCATCATATATTAATCCAGCACTGCTAAATAATCTCTCGCTTGGTACGTTTGTTGGAGGACAGGCTAAATGTTTCCTTGCAAGTTTACTCAAGTATCGATAGATATTCTGCGTATTTTTCCACCAACTAATAGGATTGTCACATGCAGCCAGGCGTTTTTCTTGGTGATAGCTCTCGATCATTTTTACTATATCTTTTGACATCGCGTAGGTCTCGTCATTGCTGCTTGACTCAAGAAACTGAGAGACAGATTCTGTGATAGATTTGCTTGTTGAAGGTGTTGGTTCTGTCACTGAAACTTTTATTCTTTTGGTGGGTGGCGAAGCGACAGATTCAAGAGATTGAAGCTCTTCAACTACTTTGCCAAGTGATGATTTAACTCGTTCTAATGTACTAGGTGAAAATAACTTAGCTTTGTAACGTGGATCTAAGTAGGTTGCAAGAGAGTAACTTCACACAAGAACAGCCTCTCGTCTTGTCGCTTGCATCACTTTTGCGCACAATGAACTAGTTCTATTAATATAGTAGAATTTGATAATTTCCACTTATTAATGACATTTTATCTCAACGGTCCACATCCGCACGACATCCGCAGTCCAAAGTGCGGATGCGGATGCGGATGCGAGAAAATGTGCGGATGTTCCGCGGATGCGGATGTGACCTACATCACTAATATATATATATATATATATATATATATATATATATATATATTCCTGAACTTCATAAGAAGTAAAACTACAATTTTACAGAAGAAAATATAAATAACGTCTAATGTTGGTAATGTTTATGAGCATTTGAAACCTGACTGTTACGATGGGAAAGAAACAAACGTGGACTCTAATTTTTTGGATTATGTGCCAACATCAATTAAAGCGAAAAATTTAAAAAATCTAATTTGGGCTAGGTAGCGTTCACAATATATATATATATATATATATATATATATATATATATATTATATATAATATATATATATATATATATATATATATATATTATATATATCGAGAGAGAGAGAGAGAGTCTGAAAAGTCACTCCCTATTTTTAAATTCTGATTGCTCCTAAACGAAAAGGGATATGAAAACATTTCTTTAACTGAAATGAAGCTTATTTATTACCGTTTACTTTATTACAAAATTGGAAAGCTTTAATACAACGTTAAAGTTACAGCAGTCACAGTTTCTTCTGAACGTGATGTTGATGGGCTCCCAGATCGCTTTAATTCTTTTACAGAGCCCGTTGTCATTAATTTTATGTGACAGTTTTTGATGGTTTTCGGGTCAAGGACAGCATTTCTGTCGTGGGTGGCTCTCCACTATCTTTGGGCTTGAACGACTGATTGCCATACTTCGTATCGTGATGCAATTTTTGCTCGTTCTTCATTACTTAATTTTCCAGCCATCGTTTACCTGTAATATAAATGGTAATAAGCGTTAGGATTATAAACAGTGAAAGAATGGTTGTAATATCTCCTTTAGGTTAGGAGCAATAAGAGTTTAAAAATAGGGAGTGACTTTTCAGACATTCTCTCTCTCTCTCTCTCTCTCTCTCTCTCTCTCTCTCTCTCTATATATATATATATATATATATATATATATATATATATAAGTATAAGCTCACTCACCAATTTTGTTCTTAGGAAGAAATCTCAAATTAACAATGAAAAGTAGAACCAATGGTTTTTATAAACATTTTTATTTTGCAAAGCTTTCAGTAACTGCTGTAATCATCTCACATTAATAAATAAATACCTTAAATATTTAAATATCCTGAAGTGAGTCATTAACCAAAAACTCTCATACAAAAAGTAGCTCCTCCGAATTAATACCAAAGTTTTATAGTTCAAATCTCAGAACCAATTTCAAGTTTTATATACATACATATACTGTATATATATAATATATGTTAGGGGTCTGCCGATTAATTGGTATCGTTAGTGGGTAGTAGATAGTATCGGTACTTTACCGACTTGCTATCAGTGTTCAGTATACGATATATTTAAAATTCATATTACGAGTAATTCTTCAATACATTATTGAAATACTTGAGACAAAATAGGTAATTCAATCTATTTTTAGTAAAAAAATATATCAAACAATTCTTGTTTCTTTTAATCTTTATCTTAAAAAAGATAAAAACTTACAAAAATTATTTTTTATTTACTGATTTACTGATATATTCAGATATTTTCAAAGTGATCCTAAATTGGGCTTTTTTATGACGGTGCCATTTCTGCATATTATACCAAGTAGATCCAGTAAGAAACAGTTACAGACTGAATATCTGCACATCTGATTAGATTTTAGATTTTTGGGTGAATGTTATACGTCAAATCATAAAACATCGCAGAAAATTGTATTTTACCTAGCCCCGCCTTCTTTTATCAGGTGATGTAAAGGGTGTTCGAAAAGTCCTGTCACCCCCTACAAAATGTACATATTGTAATACCAATTTTATTTTTGTGTGATTAAATGTATTTATATGTGTTAGGTGTAATTTAAGAAACAAGTCACTAGCAACAATTACTTCAATTACAGTAAATACAGTTACCAACTACAGTTACTAATCAACAATATCTATCTGTGTGTGCACCATCATTTTCGTTTCTGGATGTCTGTATCGCTTAATTCATTAACAAATGACGGGCGGTATGGTTTCATGCCGAGATCTTTTGTCATGTGATCTCTCATTGTGGACATGGGGACTGCAAGTTCTTGTGATCGTTTTTGAAGTGATTTTTTTCGGTGAACGAGCCACAGATGCAATCACACTTTTACATTGTTCTGCTCGCGATTAAATGTATTTATATGTGTTAGGTGTAATTTAAGAAACAAGTCACTAGCAACAATTACTTCAATTACAGTAAATACAGTTACCAACTACAGTTACTAATCAACAATATCTATCTGTGTGTGCACCATCATTTTCGTTTCTGGATGTCTGTATCGCTTAATTCATTAGCAAATGACGGGCGGTATGGTTTCATGCCGAGATCTTTTGTCATGTGATCTCTCATTGTGGACATGGGGACTGCAAGTTCTTGTGATCGTTTTTGAAGTGATTTTTTTCGGTGAACGAGCCACAGATGCAATCACACTTTTACATTGTTCTGCTCGCGTTGTTGGTCTTCCCGACCGTGGTCTGTCCTTGATGGAGCCAGTTTCAAACAACCTTATTGAATCTTGTGTTGAAATCATTCTGGATATCATGCATCGTTTTGCCAGTATGTGACAGTATGTGACCTTTCATGAGCCCATGTGCTCATCACTATCCTTTCCTCCAGAGTGTAAGTGAACTGGTCTGCCATTGTCCACACACAACTCTAATACCTGGAAAATAAAAAAATGTCAATGAATCACATATAAATTCAATTAATCACACAAAAATAAAATTGGTATTACAATATTTACATTTTGTAGGGGGTGACGGGACTTTTCGAACACCCTGTAGAGCAAACAGAGGACTACTTTATACTTTACTTGAAGTTTAAAATCTGTAAGCCTTGGACAATTATGCCAAACTTACTGTAGTTGTTTGGTCTTTCATTCATAACGCTGAAAATAAATAATATATGTCCAGAGGGATTCTGAATGGACCTATACCCATTGAGTCGACGAGACATAAAATCGAAACTCAAAGAACTAACTTAACCTGACTTAACCTAGTGTAATATAACCTATGTTAACCTAACTTTACCTAAGCTAACTTAATCTAACCCACAATAACTTGTCGATTTTTTGTCGATAACGATCAGGTGTCGTTAACTCGATTCAGGTCATAATTAATTTAAAATTCTGTTTTTGATAAAGCGAAGGAAACTTGCACAAAACAAATATTTCATTAATCACACCAGCACTGGAAGTTACTTTGCCACCAATTGCAATGCCCTTGAGCCACCTGAGCACAACTTCATTAGCAACAGTGGACAATGTTTCTATAGGAATTCCTTCAACAGCAGAAGTTATGCGGTCTTCTACTGTCAATCGACAAAATTTCGAGGCTTTGTTGCATAAACTTTGTATTTCATATATTTCATAGAAGAAACCCACTGAGATCAGGTCAGTCGAAGGCGCCCAAAGAGTTGGCTCGCATCTCCCAACCCACTGATCAGGAAAGGGCTGAAGAAAGACCTCTTGGACCCCAAATGCGAAATGAGGTAGCGCTCCATCCTGCTCAAAGATAATTTCATCAAAGCCATAGGATTCCAACTTCGACAAGGCAAACTGTTGGAGCATTTTATAATAATTTCCCCCCCACTCTTAAACATTTCACAAATACAGTTTTGATATATTTTTTATATTCGTGACATACCACATTTCACGCTGAAATGTTGGTTTTCATGTTCTTTACATGTATTACCTTGCACAGTCAGTTTTGCATATGGATTATATTTTTGGGGGAATGAAAGTGTATATATCACGAATCGGTTTCGTATCTCGGAGGTTTCCTGGGTATTTCATCTAGAAATATCAGTTATTTTAATTGAGAAAACATTACAGAATTTACGAATATAAATTCGGGTTTTATTCGTGAAATGTCTACGAGTGCGTTGTTGTTCGTCCGTCAGCATCACTGAAAAATAAATCCACGGTGATTTTTTCGGTGGTGAACACCAAAAATTAAATTTCCGTGCACCTCGCTCATGTTGATAATGTACTCTTGAGTTTTCAAGTTTCCGGAGCTACAGTTTTGCCTGTTAACTTTCCCACTTACTCAAAATATCGGCAAACAACTAAGTTAGATGTTGTCCAAAAGAGATAATAGATCGGGCTTAAAATGATAAAGCCAGGTTTCGCTCATTTCCACTCTTTGGTCTTGAATTATATCGCGTAATTCATGACAATCTAAATTTTGCATGGCTTCATTTTATTGTATTTCTTGAGCATTCACTGAATGGTGGACTAACTTATGTCTACTTCCAAAGATGCACGCAGATGAATTTGATCTGACAAACAGAAAACGCTTCCTCGATCACTTGCTGGTTATTTTGTTTTTGAACTGACGTCAGATGTCCATTGTAAGTCAAACTGTAGACCATAAAACTAATGCCTTCTCTTGCGAAGACACAGAGCAACCAGATAATAAAGAACAAAACTGATACGAATGATATTATAGAGGGAATCACTATATTTTATTTAAAAATAGAGGACAAGAGAGGTTCCAATGTATATATTAAAGATATAGAAGTTTGCGCCTCGGTAGTGTAGTGGTTAGCGTCGCTGACTACGAATTCATCGGCCCCGGGATCGAGACCCGGTAACGGCAGGCGGCGCGCAGCAAAACCTAGCTGTTCATCCTTCCACACAATAAAAAAAATTGGTTGGTAGATAAATGGGTACCCGGGGTAGCCTAGTGGTTAAGACACTGGGCTGCTGGTGGGGCGTGTTTCGGATTCCACGTTAAACTGTAGGTCTAAGATGGAATGACAAGTTTGACCTTCGTCAGAATGAACAATTCGGGCGGAAGAAAAACCAAGGTTAACCAACGTTACTCACCAATCTTTTACGGTTAGATGGGAATGTATTGTCTGAGTGTTTTGGTTCCTCATGCGGAGTTAGGCAAGGTTCCTTGCTCTCTCCTCTTCTATTGAATGTGTATAATATATTGATAGTTTAATTACTTCCCTTACAAACTAAGCAAAAGTAGGGCGTTGTATAGATAATATAAGGATTAATAATTTAGAGTCTTAGACTATGCCTCCAGTTAAAGGGCTGGATCATCTTATAAAATTTGTTATAAAATTTGTTAATTATAAAATTTGTTATAAAATTTGTTAATTATAAAAATTTTTATAAAATTTGTTAATTATAAAATTTGTTATAAAATTTGTTAATTATAAAATGTTATAAAATTTGTTAATTATAAAATTTGTTATAAAATTTGTTAATTATATTCACAGAACCATGATATTAATTTAAGTGTTACAAGAACAAAAGTTAAGCATTTACATTTCATAGTTCAAATCAGTCAACTGACATTATTATTTAAGTGTCTGGACCAAATTATCACCAACTCCTTGAGTGATGAATCATACAAAACAAATCCTAGTTCCTCTGCTAAAGCAATGATGATTATAAGGAACTTTAGATTCTGTACAAACGAAGCTAAAGACGCCATTTATCGTATTTTCTGCACAAACATTTATAGACAGCGATTTTAGGCTAACTATGAAAAAAAAAGTTCTGGCAGAACCCTACATTTGCTTTATAACAGATCTTTTAAACTGCTGCATAAGTTAGCTCCAAAATGTTAAGTTTCACACATGTTCGCTAACCACAATGTCTCAAGCTTCCCAGAGGTAGGAAGACATTCTCAGTACAGTTTAATGCCAAGAATTAAAAGCACAGACAATCTAATCATCCAAACTATTCATCACTGCCGTTATATGTCTTCTAAACTTTAGTTTTAGCCTTTAGCTCCACTTAACATCGTTATTATTATTTTTTATTACATTTTCAGTCTATTTTTGTTTTTGTTTTTGTTTTTTATTATTACTATATGTATTATGAAAATTATTTTTTGACAAACAAATTTATAATTTTCATTTTTATGCTATATATACAGTTTATGCAGAAGAGAGGGGTCAAGGGCGAACGCCCACAAGAATGCCCCCACCCAAGTGAAGGAGAGGGATAGACCCGAAATCAAGGTTCAAAGTTTTCGAGGTGCCTGGACACTCTGCGTTTGAGTAGATGAAAGATTGAGAAGACTGATTAACCCTTGCGTTAGAAAGTTGAATATATATATATATATATATATATATATATATATATGCGTGTGCGTGTGTGTGTGTGTCTGTATTTGCGGAGTGGCAATATACAAATTAAATTTCCAAATCGCCCCTCTCATTACGGGAAACGGACAGTTGCCGTGTTATTTTTGTATCTATGAAAAGGTGATAGGTAATCATGCGTACTTTTTTACTGACCCTTGGTTGATAATTCACCTGAATGTTTGCTCTCTCTCTCTCTCTCTCTCTCTCTCTCTCTCCTCTCTCTCTCTCTCTCTCTCTCTGAGACTGAGAGAGATACATTTTGAGGCACTAAAATCAGAAAGTTTACTGGTTCTTTTCTCTCTCAATATATTTTTTAAAATAAACGATATATATATATATATATATATGTGTGTGTGTGTGTGTGTGTGTGTGTGTATCTTTAAGATACACACCAATATAATCGCAACACGAAAGTCGTGTAGCAACTTTAAAGCTGTCGCCTCAGATTCAGATTTTTTATTGAAAATCATTAAAAAGAATAAAAAAAAGAGATATAATGAGGCTTAAATTAGGTGACGTTACTCGTATTTACATCTGGTTAAATGTCACCTACAATTCTGAATGTGAAAATGTCGCGACTTCTACCAAAACAACGGCTGTGTGTGAGTGTGTGTGTGTGTGTGTGTGTGTGTGTGTGTGCGTGCGCGTGTGTGATCTGAATTTGTATCTTTGAAAATCAATACACACACAGGCTCTGTCTACATTTTTTTATTTTAAACAAACTTTTATTTCAAAATTCTTTAACGCACAGAAAACCTCATACTTAATTCTTTACCAAAAAAGAAGACACAGTAAATTGTGTAGTAGTCAGACTCTGAGCACAACTTCCATACTAAATATTCCTTAGAAGGCCTCTTTAGCTACAAAAAAAAAAAAAAAAAAAAAAAAATGTAGATATTGTTGAAAAATGGAAAGAGAGAAAGAGAAACGAAGATAAATTAAGGAACAAGATAGAAATAAGTGTAAAAATGGAAGGAATATAACTAATGGATAACGCGACAAGGAGCCAGGAAATGGATGAATTGAGAGGACATTTTATAGAACATTATTACATACCCAAAAGAAGGCAAGTATATATATATATCAACAGTCAATGTGTGTGTGTGTGTGTGTGTGTGTGTGTGTGTGTGTGTGTGTGAATAAAATGGATAAAGTGCCGAAACTTTAGGCAAAGCAAATGTTCGCCCTCGTTTCGCAAGTGGGCATAAATTTTGAGTGTGTTGCGAGATTTTCGAATGAATTTGGAAACCCAACAAATATTTCTTGGGTATAAAAGAAAAGAAAAAACTTTGAACCAACCAATTATTGAGGAGGCGTGCCCAATAAAAAGCCTATTTGCAATAAGTAATATATCAAAGTTTTCTATTAGGGCTCTTTCCATTACGTTATTTATACTAACGTTTTTTATTTACTGATTTAGGAAAGTTTATTATATTGACCAGTAGGTTCACAGTCCCTAATATATATATATATATATATTACAGCACAACGATCCTTGAGATAGGGTTTGCTTTGGGAGTGTTCTATTTATTTTGTTGACATGGAGAGAGATCACAGTGTCGATATGAAACGTGATTTCCCTTTTCTGTTTTTATGCTGTTATTTTTATGCTGTTAACCTCATCTTCAGTGGTTTGAATAAAAACATAGTATGAAGTGGTCAACGGAAATTCTTCAAAACTTGTAGAACTTTTAAACAGGGTTATTCAAAAGTTATTCAAAAATTTGTTAGGGGTGCGGGGGGCATTCGTGAAGAGGTATGCGCATGTGTGATAGTCTTTCGTGACATATATATCACTAAGGCACTATTTTGTAATTAATTTTTTCTCAATTTATATTTATATTTATTTTTATTTCTTTATTCTTTTGTGACCTGTTTCATAAACAAGCCATTTGAATTTATATTGAATGTCGGCTGAAGTGCTAAAAGTGTCAATCTCCCATACAAATGTTTGATCCTCCCACAATTTTTTTTTCTATGCTTACTATATATATGTATATGTGTGTATATATATATATATATATATGTATATATATATATATATATGAATATGTATGTATGTATGTTTATTTTTGTAACCTATATATTGCCTTGATCTGTCCTTTCACTCCAGTGTTCCTGAGGATGTCATTAGACGAAAGCGCTTGAGCACCCCTTTGTGTTTCTTTTCCCTTCGTGGTTTTATTCATCATATATATATATATATATATATATATATTATATATATAATATATATATATATATGCCTATTGCTGTCGCTTCCTGTTTCTCGAAACTACTAGAAAAACTCTTGTTTCTCCGATTAAATAATTATCTATGGACATCTAATCATTTTGGTTTTAAAAGGTCTCACTCAACTGATCTATGTCTCTATGTACTGAAAGAAACAATATCTAAATACATTGACAGTAATTCAACTATTTATAGCTGTTTCCTAGATATTAGTAAGGCATATGATAGAGTGAACCACAATATTTCATTTAAAAAACTAGAAGACAGGAAGGTTCCCATGTATATATTAAATATATTGAAATTTTGGTATTCCCACCAATCTTTTACCGTCAGGTGGGGCAATGTACTATCCGAATGTTTTGGCTCCTCTTGCGGGGTGAGACAAGGCTCCTTGCTCTCCCCTATGCTGTTTAATGTGTATATTGATGGATTAATTGCTTCACTTAATGAGGTAACAGTGGGATGTTGTATAGATAACACAAGGATAAATAACTTAGTTTACGCCGATGATATGGTGTTAATAAGTCCCTCTGTTAAAGGTCTGGATCGGCTACTAAAAGTCTGCGAAGTGTATTCACAGAAACATGATATTCTTTTTAATGTTACAAAAACTAAGGTTATGCAATTTCATCCTAAAAGCTACGAGGGTACTTCAATAAGTATCCGCACTTTTTATTTTAGTGATAATATAGTATATATAATATATACTCGTAATAACGAGCCAAACTGAGATCTATAGGTTTATTTAGACTAGCAACAGTATAGGCTTATTTGGGCTACTCGTAGCTGTCACATATCATAGGAGTAGTGAGCATGGCTGCGCCGCTTTCAATTTGTACTCTGGAAGAGCAGAGATCCGTCGTTCGTTTTTTTGTGAGCAGAAGGTGTGAAAGGAGCTGAAATTCACACGCGTTTATGTGCTCAGTATGGGAATAATGCGTTACCACGACGAAGTGTGTACGAGTGGATTCAAATGTTCAAGGAAGGTTAGACATGTATGACAGATGCTCAGTGCTCAGGACGACCGTCAACATCAACCAGTGGTGACAAGCAGGAAGAAACCAGAGCCATGATTTTCGATGACAGAAGATTAACAATAAAAGAAATTGCATCTTCATTAGACATCAGTTAACGGTCAGCTTATTCGATAGTTCATGACATTCTTGGCTTTCACAAGGTTTGTGCAAGATGGGTGCCCAGACAGTTGACAGAAGAGCACAAGCGTAATTGTATGGACGTCTGCTCTCGTCTTTTGGCGCGGTATCATAATGAAGGTGAAAACTTTTTGGAGCGCATTATCATTGGAGATGAAACCTGGATCCATCACTATGAACCAGAAAGCAAACGACAGAGCATGCAATGGAAGCATTCACCATCTCCCGTTGCAAGGAAGTTCAAAGCGTAGCCGTCAGCAGGTAAAGTTATGCTAACACTGTTTTGGGATACACGAGGCCCTATCCTTGAACATTATCTTGAGCGTGGAACTACAGTAACAAGTGCATCGTATTCTGACATGCTTCGGAATGAGTTAAAGCAAGCAATTTGCACAAAACGGAGAGGGAGATTGTCGGAAGGTGTTATTCTGTTACACGACAATGCGCGCCCTCATACCGCTGCACAGACTAGAAAATGCCTTCAAGAACTTAAATTTGAAGTTCTCGACCATCCAGCCTACAGTTCAGACCTGGCACCTTCGGATTTTTACCTGTTTGGACCACTAAAAGACGTTTTGAGAGGTCAGCGATTCCAAGGCGATGATGACCTGAAGGAGGCGGTGCATGACTGGCTACGCACACAACCAAAAACATTCTTTTGTGATGGCAATAGGAAGCTTGTAGATCGCTGGACTAAGTGTATTGAGAAACAGAGAGACTATGTTGAGAAGTGGTGTGTTTATAATCTATCAGATGTGAAAATAAAATTGTGAAAATAAAAAGTGCGGATACTTATTGAATTACACTCGTATAATCAGCCAGGTGACATTAGGTTTAAAATGAAAGGTGAAGTAATTGAGGAAGTACAAGAGTTTAAGTATTTGGGTCAAACTATCACCAGCAACTTGAGTGATGACTTAGATATAAGAAAACAATCTCGAAGCCTTTGTGCTAAAGCGAATATGACTATAAAGAATTTTCGGTTCTGTACAAGTGAAGCTAAAGACACTCTCTTTCGTACTTTCTGCAGTAATATATACGGACAGCAACTGTGGGTGAATTATAAAAAAGGTTCTGGCAGAACCCTAAATTTGCTGTACAACAGGTCTTTTAGACTCTTACATAAATTACCCCCGAGATGCTCAGCTTCGCAAATGTTTGCTACCCGCAATGTCCCGAACTTCCCGGAGGTAACAAGACGTGCTCAATACAGTCTAATGCAAAGAATTAAAAATCAACCAACCCGATTATCCAAGCTATCCATGAGTCCTGCCGTTTATCCTCTAAGTCCATAGCTTAGGCCTTAGAGTCTAAGAACTAAGCTATGGACTTTTTGGTACGAAAACGTCTGTCTGTCGCTCCACTTAACTCCAACATCACTATTATTTCTAATCAATTATATATATTTTTATCCTTAGTATGTGAACTGTCATTGTATTAATAATATTTGTCATATGGACTATAGTCTGCCAATAAACCTTTTCATTTTCATATATAGTCAACAACTAAGTGGATTGAAGAAATCTTCAAGTGCAGAATAAACAAAATAAGCAGGAACGAGCCAACCACACGCTTCAACATTTTCTCTTTATTCAGTTTGCAAACGTTTCGAGATAACAAATCTCATCATCAGTGCCAAACCTATTAAAATAAATTAAAATACAATTAAAACAAAACTATTCAACATTCAATATTCAACTCGACAAAAGAAAAATGATCATTCGATGTGGATTTTAATTTATTAATATAAAGAAATTCTCACTCACTCTTTTCTGAAACTCAAATATATTTTTTTAGGCAGAGAAACTGCAGAATTGCACTCCATGACGTGGTCTAAATTCAAAGAAAGGTCACGTTTATTCAGTAACTGACCAGTTCTTACGGACCGTCCCATATATGCTGCATAGAACGTGAATGAAGCGTACGTTTTGAGGCACCTCCGTAAGATATGTTGCTACTGCACCTATAACGAAACTGACAAACAATTCATGGGCGCGTATTGGCGGTTAGTTGGTTTTTGAATTTGAACAATGATTCAATTTTAAATTGTTTAAAACAATATGGAAATCAATTTGAGGATAATAAGATGATAACAGTGATATCAACTTTTTTTTTTTTTTTTAAGTTTTTCACATTGTAAACTTAAGGTAGAGAAAAGAAGATTTTATCTTTAGAAACGATTGAAACCAGACGCTGTTGATCGATATTCTTCATTTAAGAATTTTAGAATTTGATTCTGAATCAAGGATTGGAGGAAACCATTATTTATAAAAAAAACATGTTAAAAATTGTAATTCCATGTGAAAAGTCTTGAATGATTATTATAATTTATATATTCTATAAATGAGAGTTGGAACAGCAGTGACAAAATTGAAAATGACAAAAATTGAAAAAAAATCAAGCCTACCCCGGACAGTGTCGGTTCACGAAAAACAGAAGACCCAAAACTGGAATTTTTCCTAGATAACTTTTTCAAGTTCCATCGTGAATCAAATATTTGGTTTACGTGGAAAGCGTAGTTTAATAAGCCACAAAAATACCAAAGCTGGGACTAAGACGAATATCTTAACTTAATCTATTTATTGAACAAACTTGCTAACGTTTCGGCTATCACAGTAACCATCTTCAGACCAATCTATAAATGCCGAAAAGGAAACATGGGTATATAAAACAGGTTAAAATACACGATGATTAAAACATTATACAACTAATTTTTTAATAAATATTAAGATAAAAATTAAAGATTAAAATAACGTAGACACAGTAGAGAATTGCGAGGTCATTACTGTATTGATAGTTAATAACTCAAACGGTAACTAAACAATCAGATCAGATAAACAGAACATGGCCTACCATTATAGAAACACAGAAGTTCTACCGATTGTTCATCCATGTATCTTTTATAGAAAAGTGGTTTAAATGTAGATGGGCAGTCCTGTAGCCATCGAGTTTCGTGGCAAGACAGGAATGTATTAGCAAGGGTGGGTCCTAAGGGGTTACCCATGGCAACACCATCTATCTGACTAATAGTACTTTATTAAGCAAAAAGTGCAGTCCTTGACTGCCAAAGAAAGAAGTTCATAAAACTGGACTCTATTGATACCGTTAATGTTATCCATAGTCCTAAATAAACTATCTACACGGATTTTTATAGTTTCATTCAGGGGGATGTTAGTAAATATTGATTTAACGTCGAAACTAGCCATGACACAATCATAAAAATTAGTCACAAATTCCTTTAGCAAAGTTAAAAGAATCCTTAACTGTATATTGGTCAGTGGTAATGGGTGCTAATATGGGAACAAGAGATTTGGAAAGATTGTAATTAAAAGTCCCAATTGCTGACATTATAGGTCTGGTGAGACAACCTTCTTTGTGAACTTTCGGTAATCCGTACATACAGTAATTCCCGGGTTGGCGCCTGACACACATAGTTTCAAGTAAATATTATCACCCATTATGCCTAGAGATTTCAATTTCCTAAGATATCTGTTGATCTTGTCCTCATGTTGAAGGATAACTGGGAATGGGTTACCATGAATTTTTTTTAAATTTAGTACTGTGTCATTTAGAATTGTTGACATTTTATCAAGATAATCATCTTTGTCGATTAAAACTACACCAGTTCCCTTATCAGCTCTCATTACTACAATACTGTCATCAGAATATATATATCGAATATATATATCGAAGGATTGCCCCTTTACAAGTCCCTAGTCAGGCCTCATTTAGAATATGCCGTTCAGTTTTGGTGCCCGTACTTGCGTGAGGATATTGATAGGTTAGAAAGGGTTCAGCGTCGTGCCACGAAACTTATTCCGTCATTGCGCAATAAGCCTTATGAAGATAGGATTAAAGAGTTAGACTTGTATTCACTCGCTACTAGAAGATTAAGGGAGGAGCTTATTGAAGTTTTCAAAATCGTTAATAACATCGATAACGTAAATTTTGACAAACTGTTCACTTTCGATAATAGTAATACTCGCAATAACGGATTTAAGTTGCGTGGCAGACGTTTCATTACTAATATCGCTAAAAACTTCTTTACGTTTAGAGTAATTGATAAATGGAATAATCTTCCCGCGTCAGTCGTTCATTCTACCAGCGTTAATATGTTTAAGAACCGTCTTGACAGACATTTTAAAAGTATTAACGTTGTTTAAAATTAAAAAAAGAAAGTTAACAACAGGAGCTCTGGTGGTGGTGCTCGAGGATGAGTCTGTTGACGATGAATGCCAGCTTGTGACATGCCAGCGTGTGATGCCAGCAATAAAAAAAAAAAAAATTAGGCTAACACGAACGTAGATGTAGCTCGTAGCGTAAACTAACCCACTTTTTGTTTAACTGTACCTACTTTTTTTTTTTTTTTTTTTTTTTTTGCGTGTCTGTAACTCTCTTTACTTGCATGTTTGTAGTTTGCATGGTATGACAGTGAGTTAAGACTGTGTTTGCATGGTTTGTAAGCGTTCTTATTTTACTTCTTTTCATCTTTCACCCCTCTCCTATTTTCTCCGACTATTTTTCTGACTTGTTGGCAGTGGCCGGCGGATGATGATGGTGAGACTTTTTTCCTCTTTTTCTGAATGAATGTTAACCCACGAATGATAGGTGTTGCTCCTTACTTAACCCCTTATTCTCTTCTCTTCTCTTAACCCCCTACTCTTTCCTTTCTCTCGGGCTAGCCTTAGAGTGGATCTTAGGGTCTTTGTTAGCCTTAGCTTCTGTAGATCTGTAGATCTGTAGATCTTGAGATAGATAAATTTATAGATTGCTCTGAAGAAGGTTACTGTGATAACCGAAACGTTAGCAAGTTTGTTCAATCAAGAGGTTAAGTTAAGATGTTCGTATTTGTCCCAGCTTTGGTGCTTTTATGGATTATATATATATATATACACACACACACAGAGACAATTTTTCTTTTCGACTTAAAAAATAATTAAAGTTGCGCTTACAAGTTAATGTTAAAAAAAAACACTTATTTATAATTGGAATATCTTGAGAGTTTCGATGCTTTATACACATCGTCGTCACGCGAACATTCATTCAAGAAACAGTGGAGGACATTATTGTATTTTAGATAGTTAATATTTTTAACATTAATAAATAATACTTCTATTATTAACTTGAAATTCATCATCCTCGTAATTGCTACCTATTTCAGATATATACAGTGTGTGTGTGTATATATATATATATATATTTTTTTTTTTTTTTTTTTTTTTTTTTTTTTTAGTTCGGGAAGAACCGATTCACCTCTATTTAAAAGGGCATATCTCAGCGGAAAAACAAAGAAAAAGTGAGAGGAAAGACAGAGGAAAAAGAAAGGGTGGAGGGGACAGTCGAAGTGGAAAAAGACCAAGGATGACAAGGACTGCAGGGTCGAGCCCCATCATCTTTGGGTGCTAGGGCCGGGAGGGCGCACGTGAAACCTCCAGGAACAAGCACGTACAAACGAGCACAAAGAGCACTCAAGAGCACGAGCTTAGAACCCCCTTGCGGGGATATATATATATATATATATATATATATATATATATATATATATATATATATATATAAAACCTTTGGTTTACTTTCGCCCCGAATTGTTCATTCTGACGAAGGTCAAGCTTTTCACTTCACCTTAGACCTACAGTTTAACGTGGAATCCGAACTACGCCCCACCAGCAGCCCAGCGTCTTAACCACTAGGCTACCCATTTATCTACCAACCATTTTCTTTATTGTGTGGAAGGATGAACAGCTGGGTTTTGCTGTACACCGCCTGCCGTCACCGGGTCTCGATCCGGGGGGGCAGATGTCTTCGTAGTCAGCGACGCTAACCACTACACCACCGAGGCGCATAAGCCAATATAATACTCATTTAAGCGCGTGAAATAATATGAACACTAAAAATCATCGAGGAAGAGAAAAACACTAACAACCAAGCGCTTCCGTGAGTATTTAACAACACATTTGCAAGGTAAGAGGTGAAAATGTGTTATTAAATACACACGAAAGCACTCGGTCGTTATTATTTTTAATTTACCTTGGGAATTTAGTATATATATATACATATATATATATATAGTGTCCAGAAAATTCGGTCTTGAAAATTCGGTCTTGAAAATTCGGTCTCAGAAAATTCGGTCTTGGAAATTTCGGTTAGGTTGGGTTAGGTTAGGTTAGGTTAGGTTAGGTAAAAAAAAATTGCCCCCGAACTACTGTAATAATGCCCTTGAAGTATTTCATTCCGCATTGAAATCATCAGTTACAAGCAGACTAAAATTTCACATTCGCAACGAGGAGACAAGTCAAGTAAAAAGAAAAAATATAAAACACTCGACTCGCTCATCGAAATACTCTTGCAAAAAGTATGTTGAAAGTGATGAAATTGCCTTCTTAAAATCTGTTGCTCATAGTTTAATTTCATTTTAACCTTTCTTTTCGAGTCTCAAGACCGAATCTTCCAAGGCCGAATTTTCTGAGACCGAATCTTCTTTTATGTTTTACTCATTACTTAGGGTATCTTTTTTAGTTTTAAGGTTTATACAACCAAACAATTCCTTTAATGAATCTTTTCAAATTCTCGTTTATGTTTTCATTATTGCTGGCAAATGGGATTTAAATATTTTTTGCTATCTGAGCCCATAGATTTACCTCAATTTTCCAAGACCGAATATTCCTAGCACCCGTATATATATATATATATATATATATATATATATATATATATATATATATATACAGGGTGTCCCAGGAGGAAATGTCAAGAATGCACCATTTCACTCTTTGGGTATTTCTAAGTAGAAAGTATTATATCGAAATGGGTCTGATTCCCAACCGTTACCCCGCTGATAAACGTTACTCTTCAAGAACCCCCAGACAAAAAAATCTAGCGGAGATAAGTCAGGCGAACGAGGGGGCCATGCCACAGGTCCTCCACGTCCAATCCACCTTCCGGGAAACCGTTGATTTAAGTATGTAGTAACCTCCCTGCCGTAGTGAGGTGGTGCTCCATCGTGTTGCATCCACATCCGTTATCTGAATGCAAGAGGTTACATCATCAAATAAAAGGGGAAGGACGTGTTCTAAAAAATTTCTGTATTGTACAGATGTTAGGCGGCCCTCAATGAAATGTGGCCCAATGAGGTAGTTTTGTAGCAATCCGCATCAAACGTTAACAGAAAATCTGTTCTGAAAGTTACTTTCAACTACAGCATGGGGGTTGTCGTGAGCCCAGGTGTGCGAATTTCGAGTGTTGTTAATTCCATTCCGTGTGAACATTGCTTCATCTGTGAAAAGGATGTTATTCAATGATTGCCGATTAGTTTGTAACCAATTACAAAATTGCAAGCGTTGTTCATAATCTGCTGGTAAAAGATGTTGCACCCTTTGGAGATGGTATGGATACAAGCCATCGTCATGTAGAATTCTCCATACCTGCATGCGTGGAACCCCAGTTGTCAATGATATTCGCCGGACACTCGTACCTGGACTCCGCTGCACTGCGTCCAACACTTCTTCATCTCTTCGTATTTGCTGACGCTCACTCCTTGGCTTAGGTAATGAACCTGTCTCTCTTAAAGATCGAAACGTATTTTGTATTGGTGTGCGGCGATTTGGATAACGTCGCTGATATTCTGCAACGGCTGCGACAGCATTTCCATTGCAAAACCCATACACAAATAACATGTCTGCGTATTCTTCTTTCGAGAAAACTGCCGGCATGGCTTGAAATGTTGCTTGAGCACTGCACCTCCACGTTTGCAGAGTACACAACACACCCTGAAAAGAAACGTGACTCAGTGAGCAGGTGTTAAGACGTACCTAAATAAATAATGTGAGGATCTGCACAGTTGCCAATGTATCATTAAATGTCATTGAATATTATCTAAGATCGGCTTTTTATTATGTTTTAGTTACCCAAATGTAGAGGCCTGTATCTCGGTAACGGTTGGGAATCAGGCAATGTCGATATAATACTTGCTACTTAGAAATACCCAAAGAGTCAAATGGTGCATTCTTGACATTTCCTCCTAGGACACCCTGTATATAAAACGAAACTTTCAAACAAAATGCAAATTTGTTGCAGTTTATATATACAGTGTGTTTCAAAACTCCGGAATCATAGGAAATATTTTTAATGTTGACAAATGTGTATATATATATATAAATATAGAATTGAAAAATAAATATGCCTATGATTCCGGACTTTTGAAACACTGTTATCGCTAGTATATGAATTATTTATATTTACAAGTATTTTACGAATGTTTACAAAACTTTTATGTTGTATATTCCGTATGTTCATTTATTCTTCTTTTTGGACGATTTATGCGCATTGGAATATCAGCTTTTCATCTACATATATATTAAAGACAGATGTAGCGGCCAGACTGTAGTGATAAGTGAATAGAAGCTTACTGTTCTTTCCTCAAAATAATTACTGATATTCAAACATCCATATCTATCTACCACTTTATGCGTTCATCTCTCTCTCTCTCTCTCTCTCTCTCTCTGTGCCTGTCTTATGGAGATCTGCATTTGGTTTTCATTTTCAACATGTATATTAATATTGATGTATATGGTTCTTTCAGTTGCTCAGGCACTAGAGTTTCATGAAGGAAACTCGACAGTATTTGCCTTTGCTTTATTTGTTTTGGGGTTATGAAGACGAGACAAACAGTTAGATAAAAATGTGATATTTAAACGAAAAGACCCCAATGACTTATACGAACTTTTGGCGTTTTCATGTCCTTGAAAAGATACATCAAAGCTTGGTGGTCAATTCGTGCTGTAAATTCATACCCAAAAAGGTTGTTCTTAAACGTGTTAAAGGTCCAAACAACAGTAAGAACTTCCTTTTTTGCGATAGTAAAATTTTACTCAGCAAGAGTCCGTAATTAATAGCATAAGCGATAGGGAGATCAGTTCTGTCTATTATTGTAAGCGTACAGCGTCCTATCAGTGGCTACAACAGAAGCATTTGAATAGTCGGGATACTGAAGAAAATGTTCACACAATATCACATACATGATGTACAATTTCGTGGGAATTCTTAAATTCGGTGTGCTAGGTGAATGGAGTTGCCCGTGAACTGATGCTCCCTTATCTAATTAATTCCAGTGTGTGAAAGATTACAACGTAACTAATTCATTTTTAAAAGTAAGTCTCTGCACAATGATCTTGGCATTCATCGGAGAAATGGTGATGCACCGATGAAATGATGACTTCTTATACATAATAAATAAGTAAAACAAAAATCCTTAAAAAAATACAGGGTGTAGAATAGATTAAGCAGTTTATTGTTTCATGCTAGCCTTTATTTTGTACTATTCTTCAAGGCGTAATTCGGTTCACAAAAAAATAATAATAATAATAATACAATAATTTTATTGTTCTTTGCTACATTTATAAGGCATACAAAAGGTATACAGTGACATATAATAACACACATCTATATATATGTTACGGGTTTTTTTGCGAAATCAGTTTCTTTGCAAATTCTCCGGTCAGTTTGCAAAGAAACCAAAACAATAGTAATTTTACAAAATGACCTTAAATGTTTGGTCATTTTGCAAAAACACACAAAAATCGGTCGATTTGCAAAATCACCAATAATCTTATCGGTGTATTTGCAAAATCTCTTGTTCTAATACTGTAGAACAGTGCCCTTCAACCTTTTTATGCCTACCGCCCACTTTTACTATTTTTACGTGAGATAAATTAGCCAACCGCCCACCAAAATTAAAAATCCAACAAACATACTGTATATTAAAAATTATGTATGGTACATTATATATATTATATAATAAAACATTATGCATTTACCTTTAATTTAGTGAGATCCTTGTGCTTGATGCTTGGAAACTAAATTCCGAATGTTTGGCTCGAATTTGGTGAGGAACAAACGAATGTCCCCTCTTTCAGTGATTTTTAAAGCATTCCTGTTTTTGGTAAGAATGTGATTCACAGCACTAAAACCTGATTCAACTAGGTACGAAGTAGGAAAAGCGATCAGTAATTTAAAAATCTTTTTCCACATATTGGGATATACATTTGACATCTTTTTATTTTGCCAAAGCTGCATATAACCACCGTTATTGAAATTTCCCTGGCTTTCCTCATTATATCTGAGTTCTAATAGCTCCTCTTGACATGTTACATCAGCTTCAGTAACATTTGCAGTAAACGGGTTTACCATCCAATCACATACTTCCATGGTTAAAACATCACTGAATCGAGTTTCAAAATCCGTTTTAAGTTTATTGAGATGATCAATAAACCTTTGTGTATCAATTGTTGTTATGTCATCCGTAATAGATAACAATTCTGGAAACTGGTGAAATTCCCTTTTTGAAAGATTGTGACTGAATAAATGCAGCTTTTCAATGAATAATGAGATAACTTTTTTGACAGTTCATGAGTGTCATATTGGCTCCTTGAAGCTGCAAATTACAATCATTGCATTTCTTAAATATTCCGGCCAAATAACAAGCATCATTTTTTATCATTTTTAACTTTTGGCTAAGATCAACTTCATTTTGGTCTTCTAGAAACTGCACTACGCTCTCATATAGTTCAACAAAACGAGTTAAACATGCACCCTTCGAAAGCCATCGGACCTCTGTGTGTAATAATAACCTAACAAATTGTTCATCATTGTCATGACACAACTGACGAAACATTCGATCATTTTTTGCATTGGCTTTTATCTTATTCACGGCACTGATTAGTATATTTAATGATGAATGAAGACTTATACTCAAATGTTTCGCAGCAAGATGCTGCCTATGAATCACACAATGAATACAGAAAACGTTTGGAACTTCCTTTTTTAAATATGCAACGAAACCACGGTATCGGCCTACCATTGATGGCGCCCCATCAGTAGCGCATGCTACAATATTTGTCAAGGGAATGTTATTTTTTTCTAAGTACGATTTAACAGCAGTAAATATTGATACTCCTTTTGTATCAGTAATAAGATTTTGTACAAATAGCATTTCTTCTTGCAGTACACCGTTCTCATTAAAGTATCTTACATAGGCCATCAATAAAGCATTAGTGTCTGTAATGGTAGATTCGTCCAACTGAATGGCAAATGAAGTTGTTTGGAGAATAGTTACCAGCTGGCTTTCAACGTCAACCGCCATTTCATCAATGCGTCGACTTACTGTAGTATCACTAAGAGCCAAAGTTTTTATATCATCAGTTGGATCTTGATGCATAACTGTAGAAACATATTCTTGAATAGATGGTATTAGTAATGTTTCTCCACTGTTATGGCTCCTACCACTTTTTGCAATAAGTTTTGAGATACGATAAGATGCAGTTATTCCATCTTCGTTTTTTGTACTTTGTTTCTTAAATGATGCAGTTATTGTATGACGATTTTTAAATTTTTCATAAAGATCTTGAAAATATTCAAGAGGCTTCTCTTTGTCTTTTTATGCTGTGAAGTGAGATGATTCAGCATTCTTGATGGTTTCATTGCTTCATTTGAGAGAGTTCTGTGGCACAGCAAGCAGAATGGAAGTTGCTTGTTAGTAAGAGATTCGATAAATCCGAACGCTAAATACTCAGATGAATATCTACGAGTATACTTCTTATTTGAGGACATAATTCTAATAATGAGGGTGGATAATTACAAGAAATACACAACAGAAAAAATAAACACTACTCGAGCAAGTTGTTTACTGTCGACTGACTGAGCCAGTTGCCGTATATCGCTAGAATTCTTGTAGTTGCCGCATATCGCTAGATTCCTTGCGCTAGGCTAGAATTATAGAATTTAACTTAGCTAGCAGATTTTCAATAGAGTTTTCGGTTTACTTTACAATATTGTAAATTTTGTTGAATTTTACAAGAATTTTATAAATTTTCTTGCCGCCCACCTAAAAGCTCAAATCGCCCACTAGTGGGCGATATTGCCCAGGTTGAAGAGCGCTGCTGTAGAACCTTCTAGCTCCTAACCTAACCTAACCTAAACACAATGACACTGTGGGTTAGGTTACGTTAGGTTAAGTTAGGTTACGTTAGGTTAGGACAATATAATACACTAGAACCATGTAAAACAATATTAAGAGCAACAACAACACTAATAATAACAATATGTTTTCATACGAGTTGATGTATCTATGAGTTGCTACAGGAAGCAGCTATATATATATACACACACACACACACAGACATACATAAATACATATGTCCATTTATATATATATATATATATATATATATATATATATATATACAAACTCAGAATGGTCCCCTGAGAAACTTATATGTTAAACACAGACCGTGCATGGAACAAGGAACTCTTCTGGGAAAATTAAATCCACTATAGTCCGAATAAGTAATGGTAAATGACAAATACCATAGTTTTTCTTTTTCATGATGCTAGCCCGACGTGGGCAACGGGTCTCTCGCAAAGAGGTCCCATAAATATAGCTTCCCTCACCAGCTATCTGCAAAGCAGACAGGATCCAGCTTTGGGACATGGATCTAGGGTTTAAAGCAAGCCTAGTCCCACTACATTTAGAACCTCTATATAAGTAAAAGACTCGTTGCATTCACGTCGGATTGAATAAATCAAAGAAAAGGGGGCAACTATTGTATTTTTAGCCAAAAAAACAAAACTTAAACCTCAACCGGGACATTGAGCGTCCACTTTTCAAGGCACGTAACACGTCCGTTTAATATACACAAACTCAGAATGGTCCCCTGAGAAACTTATATATATATACTGTATATAGACGCACTCACTTTGCAGGTACATGCATGTATATCCATAAATATGCACCCGCATACATATATATACACACAAACATGCTCATTATACAGGGTGATTCATAAAATATTAATACTTATATGGGAAAGAATTACAGATGTCATCCAATCAATACCACCAGAGATGTGCCTTAGGGCTCTGAAAGCAACGTTTGACGCTTTCATACATGCATAGATATCCGTGGACAGCAAGTAGAGACTGTATGAAGAACTGTTTGCATGACAAAAAATGTTTGCAAATAAATTGGAAATAAAAAATAAAAACATACAAGTGTTAATATTTTTTAGTCACCCTGTACACTCGTAAAAATAGTATGGTAATGCCTTCATGTATTTACATAGCAAAGAACTGCCATTAACGAGCAAATTTTATGCTTTATTGGCAGAATGGAGTTGTATGGTAAATCTTAATAGATAATGCAGAGTAGCGAAGTTATAATAGCTTTAAAGATATAGAGGCAAAGAGAGAGAAGTACATAGAGATTATCTTTGTAAGCTTCAAACATATGTTTACAAATACATACAGTATAGATATTCAGCTAAGATTACACATTCACATAACCACACATAGCGGCCTAATTACATATATGTATTCAACTAAGATTATACCTTCGTATTTATTTGGATATTAGACGCTGAAATATAATTAAATGTTCTATAATTAAAATGTCAAAATATGAAATACCTTAAATACCTTACTTATTGAATATCTTAACCTTAGATACCTTGACTTTGCTCATATTTGGTTTTATTTTACCGGTTGTTATTATTTTTGCTTAGATATATAGAAATATGGAAATAAGTATAGAAACAAGAGTATACAATTATTATACATGTATAAGTGTATACATGGTGTAAATTAACTTTGAAGCTATTCTTTTCATTATATTTTTTCTTACTTTCCTATAAATCGTCTTTCACAACACCTTTCTGTCAGTAGTGGCTGGCGGAGGAGGTGAAGCCTTGTTTGTTTTATATTTTATATTGCTACTATTTCTATGTGAAAACTTTACGCGTCTATAAGTGTAAGCATCGTATCAGTTTTTAGTATTCTTTATTTTCATTTGTGTTTTAGCTTTTTTTTCTGTTACTTCTATCCTAGGCTAACCTAGAATGAATCTTAGGGTTTTTGTTCGTCTGTAAATCTTAACTGTAACTCCGTAAGTCTTTTTTAATCGCTCTCCAACCTTCGTCGCAGAAATTCTGCCCCGCTCAACTTCATTCGAGCCAATCTCTTTGCCCCTTTCGACTCTCGCCTCACTCGATCTCCGTCCATTTGACATACGATTCTTACTTCTCATTCAACAAGAACTTCTTCACTGTTGCGAACCTGTGACTTTTTCATCGTTGTACACCATTTACAACTGACGCTCATCTCTTCAATCGCCGCCGTAATCTCCTCATCACCTTCACGACGCTGACTCTGAAGCGCTTGCAAATCTTTAATTTGTATAATCCTTTTATTATTGTGTGACGCCCATCCACCTCGTCCCTATAAGTGTATGTTAAGATATATATATGTATGTATTCACATGTAGACCCGTCCTATTTTCCATGTGAGCCATACTAAAAAAGGGACTCAGGGAAGAGAGTCAGGGTTGGCTAATGGTTGTTCACCAATGGAGGTGAAACGAGATTTACAATCAAGATGTGACCAAGGGAAGTGGTATAGAGCTTGAGCGAAGGGTGTATCCCTCCCGCTCTATTTTCAAAATAAAACTCACTGTGAATATAAATATTCGTGCATTTGTACAAACAGTGAATATTAAGTATCATAATCAAATTACGATGTCCCATTACGAGTGGAAAGGGATAACTCTGATGAATTTTATTAAAAGCCATAGTGTAAACCCATTTAATTTAACTTAGTTGTTACAGGGAATGAAGCCAAGGAAATGCGAAGTGTTTTTCTTCAATTTTATATATAGATTACTTTCCGTAAGTAGACGGGCCTTTCCGTTAACGATTAGCTCCACCGTACCTTGGGATATCTTAAAGCAATTAGCCTTGGACTACGACTACGTAATTAAACTGAAGTATGAAAAGAGGCGACACGCTCTCTCACAATTATACCAAATTTGTTCCTTGTTATATGTGACTGTTAATAAAAGAGATAAATTGAATCATAACTTTCTTTTGTTAGCTTCCGCCCGAATTGTTCATTCTGAGGAAGGTCAAGCTTTTCACTCCACCTTAGACCTACAGTTTAACGTGGAATCCGAACCACGCCCTATCAGCATCCCAGCGTCTTAACCACTAGGCCACCTAGGGTACCCATTTATCTACCAACCACTTTCTTTATTGTGTGGAAGGATGAACAGCTGGGTTTTGCTGCGCGCCGGCTGCCGTCGGGTCTCGAACCCGGGGCCGATGGTTTCGTAGTCAGCGATGCTAACCACTACACCACTGAGGCGCATATATATATATATATATATATGGGATGAATTTCACAATAAAACACGTGAAATGAATGAATGCTGCAAACCCACAAGGCCTTGGAATCGTTTTTCTTTTTCCTTGTGAGTTTGCAGCATATATATATATATATATAACGGAAAAGGGCTGTAAATTCAGCTGTGTTTATAATTTTTTTCATTCACGCATAAATTTTATCTTTTGAAGAATATACGATATTTCATTATATTTATTGGTGTCAAAGCGCGTCTTGTAATTACAGGTTCCGCCGTTTGAAGCGGAACAGTTGCATTTTTTCCGTCCTTTTACAAACAGATTCCGTCATTCTGGACAGAAAAAATTGCGAATGAAAATTTGTTGCAACAAGTAACAAAAATTTAATTAATATAAATAAATTTCAAACAGTGTATCCTCTATTCAACATCATAAAAATGAGCCCGACACAAGTCCAATTAAGCTCTGTACTTGTAACGTAAATTCAAGTGATATATATATATATATATATATATATATATATATGAGGTTTTGGTATGATTTCCACAATTAAACTGAGTATGATTGTACAGCATGTCATGCAGAGAACAGAACGAGAATTCATCATAAAGACCGATATGATGATGATAATAATAACGAATTAAAAAAATCGTAGCAAATTAAAATTTAAAAATGTAAACGAAAACTCTGATTAAAAATTGTTAGTATAATTTTAAACAGGTTAAAACAAACAAACAAAAAATCCCCAATAGGGGAAATGAAATTAAAAAACGAAACACAAACCAAGTATTAAAAAAAACTTAATAATAAAAATAAAATCTACAAAAATTTAAGAAATAAAAAGACTATTGAATATCTTCCAATAATTTTTCGTCGTTAAAAGACAAAAGAAACCTAACGGAAAATTTTGACAATTGTGAAAAGAGAAATTGGAGTTTTGAGGGTAACCTTATTTATTTACTTTTAAAGTAAACGATAAACCAATTTGTGAGTCCAGACCGTCCGACCATATACGTCAGGTAATAAAGTCTATACAATAAGAGAACCGGCAACTTACTGTTAGCAAGGGAATTGGTATAGAAAATATAAGCTTGGCTCAATGTATTTATATAATGTTTGTAAATTCGTACGGCGGTGTTTGTTTAAAAAGCAAGAAATTTAAGTTCTTTATTCTAAAGTTTATTGTTTGTAAGTATTAATTTTAAAAGAGTTTGTGGAATTTGTAAAGTCGGAGACTAAAATAAACCCAATACTTTATCATAAATGGTAAATATGTTCATTAGAAACAATTTGAGGTCACAGTTCAGAAAGCCACCTTATACAAGCAGAAAATCTGACACTCTAAGTACTTTTAAAAGTCATAAAATCAAAGCATTGAATTCATAATTCATTGTTGCAGTGCAAAATTTACAGAATTATCTCATCATGCTTAAAAAAACGATGGTAAAGCACAAAAAATGTTCGTTGCAGTGAGTTTTTAGCAAACTTACTGTAAATACATTCTGTTTATTTTCTCGATGGATAATAGACTTCGTTTATGGACGGATAATGGACATTTTATTGCAACGCAATCTAGATGAATCAATTTGAACACAAGGAATTTCCTGCAATTCTGTGACGAGACAACTGCTCAATTAATTATGTTGGTCTTTCAGGTCCGATCTTATCCTTAGTGATCCCTATTTTATTGTACATCTTCATAAGGTTTTTAGGAACTTTTGTGTTTCAACTAATTTCTTTTTGACTGCAGCCTTCTTGTATAACATTATCAGAATATGATATGCTGCATCACGAAAAGTGTGATTCCGAACCCTATTTCAGAAATGGATTTTTTAAAAAAATTACTGAAGTCCATCAGCGAGATAATTAGACTCACTATTTCATACAATATAAGTGTTGACATTTACCAACATTTTTCATAAATTTGTAAAATACCAATGAAATTACAGAAAAAAACAACAACCCTGATTGTGAAATTCAGCATGCATTCTACATGATAATCGGTAGAATTATATATATATATATATATATATATATATTCGCACAAACGAGGTACCTGATAAGTGTTTGGGACGCAGCTGAGAGCTCAAACGGTGTTAAAGTCAAAGTCATTAAATAGTAAGGTACTCGCTAGTCTAGCCTAACGTAACCTAATAAAATCTTAACTAATCTAATCTAACGTAACCTAATCTAATCAGGGAAAACACCTTTTTTCTAAATTTTTTCTATAATTTTTTCAATGTTCAGAAGTACAAAAAATGTTACCTCGCAAAATTACCCCACTTCACTTATGACCAGCTGTCTACGCGCGCGCACACACACACACACACACACACACATATATATATATATATATGTAATTTATATTTATATATATATATATATGTATGAAAATGAAAATGAAAATGAAATGGACTTCTTGGTACGAAAACGTCTGTCTGTAGCTCCACTTAACTTAGAAATATATACAATTGATTAGAAATAATACTGTAATGTCGATCTTTAGTATATGAACTGTCATTGTATTAATAATATTTGTCATATGGACTATAGTCTGCCAATAAACCTTTTCATTTTCATTTTCATATATATATATATATATAATATTTAGGAGTAATCCAATGACAAGGAGAAATGTAAATGCCATGAAAAGTCTTCTTTAATGCGCAACGTTTCGAGCAATACGCTCATCTTCAGGCTGTATGATAACAATGTGAAATTAAAATCAATAATTGAATGAAAAACAAGACAAAGAAAATTTCTATAACCTATTCATAAAGGCAAATTTTAAAAGACTGAAAAAAGAGGGTTAAATTCTAAGTTATACAGATTTACATATAAAATTAAGAAGCTATTTTTAAATACATATAGTAAATGTGAAATTAATACACTGGAAAAATTAACAATAGTACACTGGAATAATGAAACTAACTAACCTTTCACTGCAATTTCCGAGGCTAAACTGATTTAAGCAGAGGCAAAACGAGAAAACATAAGATAAGATAAGATAAGATAAGATAAGATAAGATGGTGAGGGCGATTGGGGAAGGGGGATTATAAGGAATTGGGGAAAGAGGAGGGATTATAAGAAGTTTAAAGGGACAGCTGATGAGTCAACATTTAGCGTAGGGGTCAAAGTTTTAATGTAAAGCGATTCCAAAATTCTGAGTGAGTTGGGACAAGTATTACAACCAAGAATTTTAAAATTGTCTAAAGTGACATCAGTTTTACATTTTATACTGTGTTCCCGAATACTAGAAACTTCTTTAGTTTTTAAAATTTTACCTGTTCGGCCACTTATTCCCATATGCGAATAAAATCTAGCCCTGAGAGAGCGAACAGTGCTGCCAATGTAATTCCCAAGGAGACACCTAGGGCAGGTAAATAAATATACAACACCGCTACGCAACGAGTCAGGGGTTCGATCCTTCGCTGAGAAAAAGCGAAATTTTTTTATCATACTGATTTCCGCATCATATTTATTAATAAAACGTCTTTAGGTAGCTTTTTCTCAGCGAAGGATCGAACCCCTGACTCGTTGCGTAGCGGTGTTGTATATTTATTTACCTGCCCTAGGTGTCTCCTTGGGAATTACATTGGCAGCACTGTTCGCTCTCTCAGGGCTAGATTTTATTCGCATATGGGAATAAGTGGCCGAACAGGTAAAATTTTAAAAACTAAAGAAGTTTCTAGTATTCGGGAACACAGTATAAAATGTAAAACTGATGTCACTTTAGACAATTTTAAAATTCTTGGTTGTAATACTTGTCCCAACTCACTCAGAATTTTGGAATCGCTTTACATTAAAACTTTGACCCCTACGCTAAATGTTGACTCATCAGCTGTCCCTTTAAACTTCTTATAATCCCTCCTCTTTCCCCAATTCTTTATAATCCCCCCTTCCCCAATCGCCCTCACCATCTTATCTTATCTTATCTTATCTTATCTTATCTTATGTTTTCTCGTTTTGCCTCTGCTTAAATCAGTTTAGCCTCGGAAATTGCAGTGAAAGGTTAGTTAGTTTCATTATTCCAGTGTACTATTGTTAATTTTTCCAGTGTATTAATTTCACATTTACTATATGTATTTAAAAATAGCTTCTTAATTTTATATGTAAATCTGTATAACTTAGAATTTAACCCTCTTTTTTCAGTCTTTTAAAATTTGCCTTTATGAATAGGTTATAGAAATTTTCTTTGTCTTGTTTTTCATTCAATTATTGATTTTAATTTCACATTGTTATCATACAGCCTGAAGATGAGCGTATTGCTCGAAACGTTGCGCATTAAAGAAGACTTTTCATGGCATTTACATTTCTCCTTGTCATTGGATTTCTCCTAAATATTAAATTGAAGCTCTGTAGAAGCAACCCGCATGATTATATATATATATATATATATATATATATATATATATATATATATATATATATATATATATATAATTTATATATATATATATATATATATATGTATGAAAATGAAAATGAAAATGAAATGGACTTCTTGGTACGAAAACGTCTGTCTGTAGCTCCACTTAACTTAGAAATATATACAATTGATTAGAAATAATACTGTAATGTCGATCTTTAGTATATGAACTGTCATTGTATTAATAATATTTGTCATATGGACTATAGTCTGCCAATAAACCTTTTCATTTTCATTTTCATATATATATATATATATATATATATATATATATATATATATATATACAGTGCCCGCGAAAAGTATCCGATCACTCAAGAAAATACAATATTTTCCCTTGATATTCAGAGACACGTAATTCACTTTCTATTTGTTCTAGCGACATCTGGTAACTTTGAGGTTGCTCGCTGATATGAGAGCTATCCAACGCATTCTCAAATTAGTGTTCTGGTAGCCTTCGTTGCGGGTGGCTGTGTCTCAAATTTGTCAGATTTCACTGTTTGTGTAAATTTCTTGATATTTTTTTTTTTTCAGAAAGTGGTGTAAATAAAATTTATATATAATGTGTGCTAAAAAACAACTTAAGAGTGATTGTCGAGGTGCTATTGTTGCTTTGCATGCATGTGGGAAATCACAGAGACAGATAGCTAAGGAATTAAACATATCCCAAAGTACCGTTAATTTATGGGTTTCACGGGCTAAGAACAATGGTGGCCTAACCACGCCAGTCTCTAAAAAACGATCTGGCAGACCGAGAAAAACAAATTCGCGAACAGACAAACTTATGAAACGTTTAGTATTGAAAAACCCAACAATAACTGCGAAAGAAATAAAATTTAATATGAATAATTTGTTATCTGGTGTTTCTGAACGAACTATCCAGGAGCGGCTCCAAAAAGAACTCGGATTACCATCTCGCCATGCTGCTAAGAAACCGTTCATTAATGAAAAAATGCGTAAAAAACGTGTCGCATTTTGTAAAAAATACATTCATTGGACTGTTGATGACTGGAAGAAGGTTTTATTTAGCGATGAGTCGACATTTTTGACATTCAGAAGTTGTCCAAAAAAGGTTCGCCGGCCTATTGGCTCAAATAGGATAGACCCTAAATACACCCTAAAGACAATGAAACACCCTCCAAGTGTGATGGTTTGGGGTTGTTTCGGTTACTATGGGCGTGGAAACTTATATTTTCTTCCGAAGAACACAACTATGAATGGTGCACGGTATTTAGCAATGCTACAGGATAAACTTCCAATGGCAATGGCAATCCAAAGGACAAAAACATACATGCATGATGGTGCACCATGTCACAGGGCCAAAATAGTGACAAAATGGATTACTGACAATAAATTTGATATTTTGGATTGGCCTGGTAATAGTCCAGATCTCAATCCGATAGAAAATCTGTGGCTAATAATAAAAAATAAGGTTGAATGCCACGACACTGGCTCAGTCGAAAAATTACAAGAGGCCATCAAAAAGGTATGGTGCAAGGAAATATCAGTGGAAGTTTGTCAAAACTTGATTAAATCCATGCCAAAACGTCTAGAACAAGTCATCCAAACCAAAGGACAGATGACAAAATACTAATATAAGGTTAGTATACATTTAAACATTGTTTTTTATGTAAAAAATACAAATTTCAAGGGTGATCGGATACTTTTCGCGGGCCCTGTATATATATATATATATATATATATATATATATATATTATATATATATATATTATATATATTTTTTTTTTAAGCCTAAGTTTTAAAACTATAAATTGTGAGGAATCAGATCAATTATGGCTCAAAGTCAAATAGACTAAAAAACAATTTTCATGGGCAAAACAGCTGAAAAGATGCTATTAATCTTGGAAGATATGATGCTGGAAATTGTAGTAAAATATGTTCCAAAAACGTAGGAAAAAGGAAAGAGGAACTATTTCAAGAGATAAAACAAGCAATATTCCGCAAAAGAAAGAGAGTAGCTACAAAATTAATAAACTGCACGGACAACAATAACAGAAAAACGATATAGGAAAGGTAAAGAGAATCGATGAGAAAATACAATTTCTCCTTAAGGGTTTCAGAGTGGGAAGAGGAAGAAGCGGTTTTCCTACAACTTTGCGAAAAGAAAAACAGGGACTCGTACCACCGTCGGGCCCTTAAGGAATGAATATAATGAATTAACCGACGGTCTATAGGAAATATCTGAAATACTGAGAGCTCAATATGAATCAGTTTTCAGTATTCCAAAAGTGACAAAGTGGTGGTCTCTGATCACAATACCTTCTTTTAAGAAAGGCTACAAAGAAAGAATACAACTGATTTTGACTTTGTCCCAAAAGATATAGCGCGATCTATAGGGCAAATGAAATCAGATTCAGCTGCAGGTCCGAACAATTGGGACGCTTTGGTGATTAAAAACTGTAAGAATGAAACAGCTACACCCTTTTATCGGAAATGAAGAAGATCGCTGGACACTGAAGAAGTACAGAGTCCTACGTTGACACCAGTAATGTTCCTGATCTCCTTCGGAAGCTGGTTGAATAGTCTTGGCCCCATGACAACCAATCTATTTTCATTCAGAGTTGAGGGTGTTCTTTGTCGGACCTTTAGTTTGAGAACATACACATTCTACCTTTTCTAGTTTCCCCTGTTGTTTAGGTGGTTACTGGGTTCAGTTTGAGGTTAGGTACCAGTTTTTCCATTATTATGGTGTATCTCTCTCTTCTTTCCAGTAAATATAGACTTCAATTACGAAGTCTTTTCAGTAGTTGAGTTCTTTGCAGCCACCAATCTTGGCTGTGAAATTTCTTTGAATTTCTTCTAGTTTATTATTTGCTTCCTTTTCATATGGGAACGTCAAGACTGAGCAGTATTCAAGTTTTGGTAAGATCAGTGTTTTCAGCAGGGGAATCATTACTCCCTTGTCCCTTCCTTTAAAGATTCTTAGTACCTGTCCCGTGACTCTTTGTGCTTTGTTTATCGCTATCTGATTTTGTGTCTCAAATTTCGCATCGTCGGACATTATGAGTATAACCTCTAAATCTATTGATTTCTTGCTTCTCTGAATTTCCTGTCAATCTGGGGCATAATATGCTGTTTGTTTTAGCTCCTTATTTCTTCCATATCTTAAGAGATGAAATTACTCGGTGTTAAATTTCATGTTGTCTTCTGGCCATCTCTATATTCTGTTCGTGTCCTTCTATAGGGTCTCTACCTCTTCTGCTAATTTTTCTGCTAATTTTTGTATCTTTTGCTGAGGATGTTACTATACTGTTGTTGGTTACTTCATTGTCTATGTCTGTTAGCATGATAATGAATAGGATTAGGGCCAGTAGTGTTCCTTGTGGTACTGAAGTACGTACTTCCGATTCTGATGATATATATATATATACACCTTGGATTTTCACAGCCTGCTGACATTCTCTGAGGAAATTATATGATAGATACATTTTCCCACTTTATCTGTTATTCTCCTGTTTCATTATATGTGCTTTATATATTGGTTTGAAGTACGTCTATGTTATATTTATAGTGTTGTTATTTTGATGATGTTATAATAATGTTATAGTGCGCTTACAGTTTTTAATCAACAAAGCGTTCTGTTTGTCCGGACCTGCAGTTGAATGTGATTTAATTTCTCCTAATAACTTCTAGGGTAAAATCCGAATCTGCTATACACTCACTTCGTAACTTCTCTTCAAAGAATGCTTCTCTGTCAGGTATCACTGTATCACTTTTTGGGGTACTAAAAACTGATTCGTACTGGGCTCTCAATATTTTAGATATTTCTTTTAAGTCATTTCCTTTTCGCAAAGCTATAGAAGTACTTTGGGTTTTTCTTTATTATTTCTATCGCATTTTCCTCTTCCCTCTCTGTATGACCCTTAATTAGGGTTTGTATTTCCCTATCGATACTCCCCAGTTTTTCTTTTATTACTTCCCTGGTCTGTGCAATTAATTAACTTCGCAGCTACTTTCTTTCTTTTGAGGAATATTGTTCGCTTTTGCTTCTCGAAAATATTTCTCTTTCCTTTTGGCTGTGCTTTGGGAACATATTAGGGGCACTCAATATATTTTTCCACACCCTTTTTTCTTAGTTAAATAATAGGTCATGGGGCTGAAATGTCTTTTGGGCCGTAAGTTTGAACTTTCTGCGCTTCACATAACCGGATTTTTCCAGTTTGAACTTCCCCTCCTTGTATAAAACCGCTTTTAAACGCCCTTGTATAAAACCGATGGTTAACGCAGTTTCGAAAATGGTGTCTGACAGTGATGTGCGTCGTAAACAGAGAGCTGTTATCGAGTTCTTAACCGCAGAGAAGGAAACAGTTGGAAAAATTCACAAACATCTACAAAACGTTTACGAAGATGCTGTTGTTGATCGAAGCACAGTTGAACGCTGGTTTAAACGTGAGAGATCATCGGAGAGAGGGAGAGCTAGCCTCGATGATGAGCCACGCAGCGGTCGCCCGGCATCGGCTGTGACATCTCACACTGTGTAACGTGCTAACAGCATCATTCGATCAAATCGGTGCGTCACATACAAGGAGTTATCGCTGGAGCTAGGAATTAGTGAATGAAGTGTGAATACGATAATTCAACAACTGGGATACTCAAAAGTGTGTTCACGGTTTGTTCCTCGCCAACTGACTGAAGATCACAAAGCCCAAAGAAAAGAAATTGCTTCTGAGTCGTTGGTTCAATACGAGACAGAAGGGGATGACTTCCTTTCACGAATTGTGACTGGGGTGGGGATGAGACTTGGGTACACACTTTGAACCTGAAACAAAACGCCAATCCATGGAGTGGCATCACACAGACTCCCCACGCAAGAAAAAGTTGAAAATGGCTCCCTCTGCAGGAAAGGTTATGACCACCATCTTCTGGTGGACATTATGAAGAAAGGACATACAATCAACTCGGAGGCATATATTGGTACCCTACAGAGACTCCAGAGACGTACAAAGCGAGTTCGACCGGAGAGAAAACTGGAAGACTCCTTCTTTAGCACGATAACGCAACACCACACAACAGTTTGCAAACAAGAGAGGCCATCACAAAATGCTCTTGACTATGTTACCCCACCATCCATACAGCCCGGATCTGGAACCTTCAGACTTCCATTTGTTTGGGCCAATGAAGGATGCTATTCGTGGAAGAAAGTTTCAGAATGACGATGAGGTTATTGAGGAGGTTAAGAGGTGGCTCCAGCGGAACCCAGCTGACTTTTACCAGCAAGGAATAAAGGCCCTTGTTTCGAGGTGGAGGAAAGCGATGGAGACTATGCGGAAAAATAAAAACTTGTAAAAAAGGTATGTAACTACTTGTGTACAAAATTTGTGGAACTTACAAGGAAACTTGGAAAGAAAAAAAAGGTCGGGGCAGAATATATTGAGTGGCCCTGGTAGTTTTCTAAACTTTCCAGAGTCTTTTCTTTCAAGGTTGTTGTTATTCCTTCGGTTGTTTTATCCTCTAAAACTGTTTTCCACTCTATTTGGGCCATCTGGGATCTGATTTCATCCCAATTTATAGGCTTGGAGTTTGGGTTAAAAATCTCAGATTTGCTTCTTTCTTCAGTATAAGTATTTTCTTTTAAGGCTTTCACCATATTAGTTGGCGTGGTCTGAACTAATAGTTGGGGTTATTTTTATATCATCAATCAAGTTGGTGTTATTTGTGAACACCAGATCCAGGCAGTTTTTTTTTCTGCTGTTATCTGTTATCTCTTATGTTAATTTTAGAGGTTTCGAACGACGGTTTAGGATCAGCATTCAATCAACCCCTCTGCAGCATCCTGCTTCATTTAAGGGAATTGGTGCAGGATGGAATTGGTTTCCGCTGTCCTCCTGCCCTCGTAGCCAGCCACGCATGGCTGGTCAGGGACTTTGCACACGAATCTGCCCTGCTGGTTCTTAAAATTATTCAGGTTGGTCTGCTGGAGGTTCCTCAGTACACTGAAAAGTTTCGAGCCTCGTATTCTGAGGCTATTTTCCATTCTTGTTTTAATGGCTCCCTGTCTCACCGCAGTTGGGACAGTGCAGAATCTGCATCTTCTTTCATTTCAGTGTGATTCTATTTCATTTCTAAGATTAGGAACACAACCCTCAAGTATTTTTCTTACGTATATTATGTACCGCTCGCGTCTTCTTTCCAGGAAGTAGAGGGATTGGAGGCGAAACAAGTAGTCTTCATCTTTCGTTTCCTCTATCTTAGACATAAAAGTCCTTTGGATGGCTGCTATATCCGCAATATCTCGTTTCCTGTATGGCCTTGTAAGTACTGAGATAATATTCAGTTAGTGGAAGGACTAAACTATTCCATAATTTTAGCATGCTGTTTGCTTTACTGCTGTGGAAACTCTTCCAAATCATTCTCATTACTTTTCTAGTTGTTGTGATTTTAATGTTATCGTGTTCTCTGAATTCCGCATCTGATGACATTATTACTCCAAGATCCCTGACTTGTGGATTTGGTGTTATCTGCTTGGCTTGCTGTGCTTTGTACCCTTTATTCTATAGCATCTTCTTGTTACCATATCTTATAAGTTGTAATTTTTCTTCGTTGAACTTCATATTGTTATCTTCCGACCACTTGGATAATGTTTCAATGTCGTTTTGTAAGTTTACTGTATCACCTTCGTTTTATATTTCCTCGTATATCTTTGTGTCATCCGCGAAACACGATACGATACTGTCATTAATATCTGCAGCAATGTCTGCAATAATTATTATAAACAGCAAAGAAGCTAATACTGTACCTTGTGGGAGAGAGCTGACGACTTTTGAGACTTCAGACTCGACTCCATTTACTCGTACTACCACTCTTTGTTCTTTTGGTCCGAAAATTAAATATCCATCGTCCAATCTTTCCAGTAATTCCTGTATGTAAGTTTGTGTGCTATGATTCCATGATTACATTTATCGAAGTTTTAGCAAAATCAGTATGTATTACAACTATGTTTTGTCCTCGACACAATGTTTCCAATATTTTCTTCTGGTGGTCTAATAGCTGTGATAGGCAACTGCTGATATATATATATATATATATATACGGGGTGTCAGGAAATGATTGCCCCCCCCTGTAGAGCAAAAACTAGAAGAGATAGATAAAAACCGGCGAGACCACTTGAAAGAGCGTTAAAATCTGAATAAAAACCATTATATTCTATTCCTGTGATTTTAATTCTTACTATTTTTTTCCCCACAGAAACCATGGCATCATCTATTTTGAACGATTCAGAGAAAAAGCGAGTTCTTGACCGCATTCGAGCTGTCACATTTCGTGAAGCAAAGGAAGCTGGTGCAACTTTCATAACTCGACACTGGGTGGCTGAGAGATTAAAAAGATCAGAAGACTTTGTCAAAAGGAATTGGAATAAGAATCCTGAAGATTGTGAAACAGAATTTCGAGGAGGAAGACCGGAGAAATTATCTCAAGACTCGAAAGACATTGTGCTTGCTGCATCACGGCGCCGAAAGAAGAGCTGCTCTGAGGTAGCGAAAGAGATACTTATCCGTCGTGGTAAGATAGTCAATCGGCAACTTTTGCATCAATTTCGAGTTCGCCAAGGCTTGAGTGCTTGACATGAAATAGCTAAGCCACGGAAGAGTGATCTTAATATTGAAGATCGGCTATGGTTTTGTGATTATCTTGAGGAATGGACGGAAGACGATTTCCTTCACTTGGTTGTCAGCGATGAATTCTTCGAGAATGATCGGGTTTGGGCAACAACTCCTGACGAAGTCCCAGACGACCAGAAGTATCGAGAAATAGTAAAAAATCCAGCATGTGTGGGTGTTTTCATTATGTTCTCTATTCGGAAGCTCATCTGGGTTATCAAACCAAGAGGAACCAGTTGGGATGGGCCTTATTTTCGAAATGTAATTTTAGCCCAACATGTAATTCCGTTTTTGAAAGACCCCGAGTGTGTTTTGGATGTTGAACAGGCAACCTTTCTTCACGACAAAGCCCCCTGTATGAAAGCACTTGCGACTCAACAACTGCTTTAGGACAATAACATTGATTTTTTCGGAAATAATGAATGGCCTGGCAATTCTCCCGATCTTAATGTCTGTGAACATGTCGGATCCATCATGAAGGATCGGGTGGAGTCCTTAATGCTGGAACAACCCATTCAGAATCGGTATTCAACAGAAATTATGACTGCAAAGATCAACGAAGTCCTTGAAGAAATGAGTCATGATACCGATCTCTTTGAGACACTTCTGGGATCATACCCCCGTCGATTAATGGCCGTCAGAGCTGCAAATGGGGGCAACACCCGATATTAAAACAAGTGTTTTTTATTCAAAATTAAACGCTCTTTCGCGTGGTTTTCTGTTTTTTCTATTCCTTTCAGTTCCTTCTGTACAGGGGGGGGCAATCATTTCCTGACACCCTTTATATATATATATATATATAATAAACAGGAACACCAGAGAAATAAACATTCTTCAAGGTTTAATAGTACCAACGTTTCGGAATGCACTAATTCCATCTTCAGGGCTAAAACAATAAAATGCCAAATCACATAAAAAATACAAATTGCTTAATAACAATTTAAAATAAAGTTAAAAATTATAAAAAGTAGCTAAGAAAATGCAAAACATTAAAACTAAAAGGTAAATAAATGTGAAGTTAAAAAGTTACAATTATAAAGTAGCTAGGAAAGATATAAAAGCATTAAAACTGAAAGGTAAATAAAATAAACTAGTACCTTAACCAAAACATAGCAGATCTACCGATGATTCATCAAAATTTAGGTCTGGTTTTAATTTATATAAACAAAGATGCCATAATTTTGAGCTTAAGGTCAGAACTTCTGGCAGTAAGTACGACGAAATTAGACTGAGAAATTGGGTGGTTATTTTTGTGCGAGTGGTTACGTATGAGAGAATTAGGTGGTTTGTCAAGAGGTAAATTTGTACGGACCGATTTACCGAGATGTTCGTAAATATGGTTAGATGTCTTTTAGTTTTACCTATATATGACCCCATACAGTGGTCACACTTGTATTGGTAAACTATGGATGACTTAAGAAGTGTAGGAATAACATCCTTGTATTTAAATAAATGGTAAATCGATTTAGACGGGGTGAATATAATTTTTATACATAGTTGTGGGTAGAATTCCTTGAGCAATTTTAAAAGTTTGTTTCTAATGTTAAAATTTGAGGTTCCCATATAAAGCAAAGTGAAATACAGGATATCTTTGGGGACTGTAATTAAGTCTCTAGTTGTGGGGTTTATTAGTCTATTTAAGGTTCTGCCTATTGTAGTCTCCACCAGTCTAGAAGGGAAATTATTCTTGGTAAGGAGTGTTCGGGTGAAATCTAGTTCATCGTGTAGTTTAAAGTAATCTGAACAGATATTGAAAGCTCTGTTAGTCAGAGTCGAAATTAAATTTCGTTTGAAACCTAAAGGGATAAAGGAAGAAAAGTTCGTAGTAAGATTGGTGAATGTCGGCTTTCGGTAAACGGAAGTTTCAAAAGAGGAATTAGTTTTTATTATCTTAATGTCCAAAGAGGACAGAGAGCTATTAGATTCAGCTTCTGAAGTAAATTCAATATTAGGGTGCTTAGAATTAAGGTAATTACGAAACAAAGGGATATGGTCTGGTGATTTGAACAGGAGAAAAGTGTTATCAATATATCTGCTATAAAAAACTGGTTTGAAGTTGGAAGGACACTCATTCAGCCATTTGACTTCATGATGACAAAGAAACGCGTTAGCTAAGGTGGGATCAAGAGGCAGACCTATTTCAACACCTTCAGTCTGTTTAAAATATTCACCGTTGAATATAAATATAAGGTCTTCCACGGAAAATTTTAGTAGTTCTTTCATTTGACCTCTATTAAAACACTGCACAGTATCAGTATTATTAAAAAGATTATCAATACATACAGTATATCAACAGTTTCTGCAACAAGCACATTGGCAAACAATTTTAAATTGGTATTAAGAAATTTGTATTTTGTATGTGATTTGGCATTTTATTGTTTTAACCCTGAAGATGGAATTAGTGCATTCCGAAACGTTGGTACTGTTAAACCTTGAAAGATGTTTATTTTTTTTCTCTGGTGTTCCTGTTTATTATTAAACTGCGTCTTCCGCGTCTTCCACGCCATCAATCAATAGCCGATATATATATATATATATATATATATATATATATATATATATATATATATATATATATATATATATATATATATATATAATACTCATTTTCAAAACAGTAAATTAATTTCAATGCGGAAATAGAATTACTTGGTTTGCCTTATTATCACAAATGTCAACTTCACACAAAAAATACTTCCTTATAAATATAAATCTTTATTCTGCGAGAATTTTATTTACATCAAAAGTGCTCTCGTAAAGCAAAAGAATTACACACACACACACACACATATATATATATATATATATATATACAGTATATATATATTCTCCTTCTCTATATTAAGTTTTATAATGCAGTGCTTGCGTTTTACGCTTCCTACCTTAAGAAGCTTTTATAAAATTAAAACCTGTGGGAATCCACACAAATATTTTTCCCTCTTTATTTGAAGGAATTCCATATGACCACAAAAGAGCTAATTTTAATAAATTATATATAACGTAGTCATCACTGTTTTATTCGGGCGCATAATTGAGAACTTCATCTCTGAAGCGAGAAGTCAAGGAATATATATATATATATATATACACACACGGAGGTGATAAAGCATCCTTAACTTTGCAGTAAAGAAACATTTAACTCCGGCAAAAAAATGGGATTCTTTGCTCCTTTTTATTAGCGTTCAAATGGCATTGAGAGAGAGAGAGAGAGAGAGAGACAGAGAGAGAGAGAGAGAGGTTTCTTTAGTTAATGGAATTACAAGAGAGTGGACATATTCACGCTCACAATAACGACAATATTGTTCTCTGTATTGTGTTTTAAGTATAATATACTCATCCATTCTATTAAATTTGGTATATATATATATATATATATATACAGAAAGTATGGAACAGACAGTAATGTACAAATGAAGTATTACAAGAAACAGAACAGTAAATATATGATTTATTTTTGTACTTTATATGACCACCCTTCTCCTTCAACAGTGATGCAATATGACCAGGCATTGAGTCACTGAAGGACAAACAAATGTTTCTTATTTTGTGATCGGGAAGTTAACAGTCCGAAAGACGTTTCATAAATTTGTCCTTTGTGAACGTGTTGTCCTTTCGTATCCATTGCTTCAGAATAAAGCATAGGTTCTACATGGGGTCAAAATGGGAGGATTTCCGGGCCAATCCATTACTTCATTGCCTTTCTCCCAAACATATTTTTTTACAGTCATATATGTGTAACAAGGTGCCAAACTTTGTTGGAAGATCCACTTAACTTTTCCAAACCACTTGGGCGCAGAAGGCAGCACTTTTTCAATTAACAGGAATATATTTGGCATTGTTCAAATACCTTCGACATCATATACTGGACATCTGGTGGTCCGCTGGCTTCCTTCAACCTCTCATTTTACTTTCAAAGGTTGAACGCACTCCAAATATGTCAAAATGTGACTTATCACTGAATATAACCTAAAACAAGAGGTAACCATTAAGTTACTGATTGTCAAAAAAAAGGTTAGCTGACACCCAGAAAGCTCAGTTCCCCACTACGTGGGAATGAGTGTGCCCCAATGGTCACCTGAGCCCGAACAGAAACAGGGTGAGTGACCAGCCCAACCACATCGGATGCCAGCATCTGGGAGAGAACTCAGAGTTTCACCCAGTGGCGGTCCTAGCTTACATGACGCCCTGGGCGAACCTCACCTTCAGCGCCCCCCCCCCCTGTTCGCCAACACACACACATTCGAATCCCCCCAAAATAAAGGACAGACATAACTCTTTCACAAAATAACTTTTTATTGGACTAATTGTTGGAACTTCAGAACCAAAACAAAGACTCAAATTTCTGAATTTTACAAATCCTTCATCACGTAAATAGAATAACTCACTTAAGAGAATGTAATTATGATACTATAAACAGGAAAAATACAAATTAAATTGCACAACTGCCATAAATAAACTATTTTTATTTATTTCTTTATTTATTTATTCTTATTTTTATTTTTATTTTTTTTGCAGGGGCTCATGCCGCCCCTCCACAAATGCCGCCCTGTGCGGCTGCCCATATTGCCCATATGAGGAACCGCCACTTGAACTTTCACCGCCCAGAGCTAAACACCGTAATCACTGAGCTACAGGACGCTCATTTGCTAAAACAGAAGAAATAAGTACTACGAACAATATCATCCTGAAAATTATGTTGAATGCGTGGATTCCAGTTTATTAGTGATTTCAAGTCAGGTTGGAAAATATGAATAAAAATATGGAATTTCATGAAACATTTTGAGGTAAAATTACCAATAAGCTTATTTAAATGTATAAAATAACTTGAGAATTTTAAAAGTGTACCACTCATTTGAGCCTGATTATTTAAAAAGATTCGAAGCAAGATAAGTAACATACCTTTTTCCAGTCCTCTTCGCTATATTCTTTGTTTGTCTTGGCCCAATGAAGGCGCTTCTTTCTCATCTTTGCAGTTAAAGGTGGGTTTTTGGAAGGAATTCTAAACATTTCGTTAAACATGAATTTGTTCTAATTTTCTAGCAATTTCAAATAATTAATTTCTTGATTTTTCACGTTTCGCTTAGCATGTGGTTTTACAGCCGGCTATTTCAGATATTTAGATCTGTCCCAACTTTCTGGACTTTGGAAAGTGTAAAACCATGAAATAGTTAGCAAACTGTTGAGCAAGATACTTAGAGAAATGACAGACTTCCGTTCTAAATTTGGTGTGATTATTATGACGCGTTACCGAGAATAAATCTGAAAATTTTGCGCTAAAATTAAAAGTTTGACGAAGTTCTTTCCCAAACATCTGCGGGACTCGCGCGGGACTTTAAAGACAAAAAAAAATTGAATAACTTTTATTTCTAAGAAATTTTAATTGTTTGGTGCTTAAGTACTAAATTAGCTTTATATTTTGAGCCACATTAAAACAAAAGACCATCTGTGTAAACCATCTGAAACTGAATCAAATTTGTTTTAAGAATTGTCTGTAAATTGGTTGAGTTATAAATTAACTAAAATTTGTCAAATCTTGTGTGAAAACGAATATTGAAATAACGGACAATTGTGTGTGAATTTTTTTTTTTAGTGAAATAAAAATTTCATGAGGGATTGCGCTGTTAACCTATTAGTGCCAAGCGTCATTTTACCGATTTTGTTCTGACTAACGCCAGACGTCTTTATTCAGTCTCGGGAAAGACCTCTCGGCACTAATGGGTTAATATACTACCTTGCAAACACTTCTCGTAAGCTGAGGGTATGATAACGTTGGGAAATGAAAAAAAAGGGCTTCAAGCAAGCCTTAAAAAAATTGTGCCAATAAACTGAGGGTCAACCGTGGGCATCAAAGACCATCCTGAGAACACGAACCCACGCAATAGTTCAATCAAACAATGGTTACACAACCTATAATTTGGTGTTAGAATCGAAATTTTGCATGATAATAACTGTGTGACTCAGTGGATAAAATAAACATTTGGTAAAGTATTAAACACAAACGCGAACAATATTTTGAACAGTGAAACCTGTCATTGGAATAAAAAAGTAGTAAACGTGCAAAAATAAACATCTCGACGTCAGTAAAGAACATGGACGTAAAGAACAAAGAAAAAACGCAAGTAAGCAAGTAACGTGAGTAATACAGAACCAAGGGACTGAGAGGAAATGCGGATCGAGAGCATGGAAGGCTCTGAGAAGGCTACAAATATCCAAGGCCCATTGGTTGCTAAAACATTGCACTGCGTTAGAGGAGGCGATAAAACGAAGAGGGTCTAAGCCTGAAGAACTATCGATGACTACCCCACAATTGGAACTCGGGGTCAACCTCCTATCAGGGACTCGTCAGGAGGGAACCTCCTTTGTTCCTTCCACCCTAGAGGAAGGAGAGTTACTGACGCAGGAAAGAGTTGATTGGGGGATCAGGTCAATCGGGAGAGCGACACTACGCCTTATAACCCAAACTATGCACCGGCGGTAAAGAGCTCCGAGCAGATGGCCCTTGGATACACGTCGGAAAGAAGTTTGCCGACATCTACCGGACAACGGCCACAAGAAGACCAAGTAACCATACCAAGGAATTCTCTCGGAAGTGCCTAAATCCGAAGGAGGATCTAGGCCGCCAGAAGGGAGAAGGGTGAGAATCTGAACATGTTCTTTGCTATGTTACTCAACTTGGGTAGTGTATTGGTGCATGCCAGGCCAACACTGAGACCCATTAAATATATAATAATAAAGGGGACAGCACTTCTGGAATACTGGATGGAATAAATCAAGTTTTCTGCAAACAACCAGAGCAAACAACTACGAAATAAAAAATTATATGAGGGATTGTGCTATATTACCCTGCAAACCTCTTTTGTAAGCTGAGGGTATGATAACATTGGATAATAAAAGAAGGGCCTTCAAGCAAGTCTTAAAAAAATTGTGCGAATAAATTAAAGGCCAATTGTTGGCATCCGGTCCATCCTTCGAATACCTTGCCGCGCAATAGTTGCAATGAAACAATGGCTGTACAACAATATATATATATATATATATATATTATATATATATGATATACACAGACCGTGCATGGAAGAAGGAACTCTTCTGGGAAAATTAAATCCACTATAGTCCGAATAAGTAATGGTAAATGACAAACACTATAGTTTTTTTGGTGCTGGTTAAGTATGCGGTCTACCTACGATTCGGCGGTCTACCTTTTAATTATAGCTTCCTATCTTGTTTACTAATTGTTTGTTTACATCCCATTGTCAATCGCCCTTGACGATTGGTTATGTTTAGTCATGATATTTTCGTTAGTTTTAACGAAAATATCATGATTAAACCTAACCAATCGTAGGTAGACCGCACACTTAACCAGCACCGTTTTTTTTTCATGATGTTAGCCCGACGTGGGCAACGGGTCATTCGCAAAGAGGCCCCATGAAAGAACCTCAGGGGACCATTCTGAGTTCAATCCCATCAAGAAATGGACATGTTATATGCCTTGAAAAGTGGACGCTCAATTTTGCTAGTTGATTTTTAAGTTTTGGTTTTTGGTTAAAAATACAATAGTTACCCCTTTTTCTTTGATGTATTCAATCCGACGCGAATGCAACGAGTCTTTTGCTTATATTGAGGTTCTGGATATAGTAGGCTAGGTGTAGCTGTAACTCCTAGATCCTGTCTGCTTTGCAAATAGCTGGTGAGGGAAGCTATATTTTTGGGGCCTCTTTGCGAGTGACCCGTTGCCCATGTCGCGTCGGGATAAGATGAAAAGAAAAAAACCAATAGTGTTTGTTATTTACCATTACTTATTCGGACTATAGTGGATTTAATTTTCCCAGAAGAGTTCCTTGTTCCATGCACGGTCTGTGTGTATCATGAAAGAACCTCAGGGGACCATTCTGAGTTCAATCCCATATATATATATATATATATATATATATATATATATATATGGGAATGAACTCAGAATGGTCCCCTGAGTTTTTTATGATACACACAGACAGTGCATATATATATATATATACACAAACTCAGAATGGTTCCCTGAGAACATTATATGTTAAACACAGACCGTGCATGGAACAAGGAACTCTTCTGGGAAAATTAAATCCACTATAGTCCGAATAAGTAATGGTAAATGACAAATACCAGTTTTTTTCCTTTTTCATGATTTTAGCCCGACGTGGGCAACGGGTCTCTCGCAAAGAGATCCCATAAATATAGCTTCCCTCACCAGCTATCTGCAAAGCAGACAGGATCCAGCTTTGGGACGTGGATCTAGGGTTTAAAGCAAGCCTAGATCCCTACACTCAGAACCTCTATATAAGTAAAAGACTCGTTGCATTCACGTCGTGTTGAATAAATCAAAGAAAAAGGGGGTAACTATTATATTTTTAGCCAAAAAAACCAAAACTTAAACCTCAACCGGGACATTGAGCGTCCACTTTTCAAGGCACGAAACACGTCCGTTTAGTATACACAAACTCAGAATGGTTCCCTGAGAACATTATATGTTAAACACAGACCGTGCATGGAACAAGGAACTCTTCTGGGAAAATTAAATCCACTATAGTCCGAATAAGTAATGGTAAATGACAAATACCAGTTTTTTTCCTTTTTCATGATTTTAGCCCGACGTGGGCAACGGGTCTCTCGCAAAGAGATCCCATAAATATAGCTTCCCTCAAAGCTGGATCCTGTCTGCTTTGCAGATAGCTGGTGAGGGAAGCTATATTTATGGGATCTCTTTGCGAGAGACCCGTTGCCCACGTCGGGCTAAAATCATGAAAAAGGAAAAAAACTGGTATTTGTCATTTACCATTACTTATTCGGACTATAGTGGATTTAATTTTCCCAGAAGAGTTCCTTGTTCCATGCACGGTCTGTGTTTAACATATAATGTTCTCAGGGAACCATTCTGAGTTTGTGTATACTAAACGGACGTGTTTCGTGCCTTGAAAAGTGGACGCTCAATGTCCCGGTTGAGGTTTAAGTTTTGGTTTTTTTGGCTAAAAATATAATAGTTACCCCCTTTTTCTTTGATTTATTCAACACGACGTGAATGCAACGAGTCTTTTACTTATATAGAGGTTCTGAGTGTAGGGATCTAGGCTTGCTTTAAACCCTAGATCCACGTCCCAAAGCTGGATCCTGTCTGCTTTGCAGATAGCTGGTGAGGGAAGCTATATTTATGGGATCTCTTTGCGAGAGACCCGTTGCCCACGTCGGGCTAAAATCATGAAAAAGGAAAAAAACTGGTATTTGTCATTTACCATTACTTATTCGGACTATAGTGGATTTAATTTTCCCAGAAGAGTTCCTTGTTCCATGCACGGTCTGTGTTTAACATATAATGTTCTCAGGGAACCATTCTGAGTTTGTGTATACTAAACGGACGTGTTTCGTGCCTTGAAAAGTGGACGCTCAATGTCCCGGTTGAGGTTTAAGTTTTGGTTTTTTTGGCTAAAATATAAAGTTACCCCCTTTTTCTTTGATTTATTCAACACGACGTGAATGCAACGAGTCTTTTACTTATATAGAGGTTCTGAGTGTAGGGATCTAGGCTTGCTTTAAACCCTAGATCCACGTCCCAAAGCTGGATCCTGTCTGCTTTGCAGATAGCTGGTGAGGGAAGCTATATTTATGGGATCTCTTTGCGAGAGACCCGTTGCCCACGTCGGGCTAAAATCATGAAAAAGGAAAAAAATGGTATTTGTCATTTACCATTACTTATTCGGACTATAGTGGATTTAATTTTCCCAGAAGAGTTCCTTGTTCCATGCACGGTCTGTGTTTAACATATAATGTTCTCAGGGAACCATTCTGAGTTTGTGTATACTAAACGGACGTGTTTCGTGCCTTGAAAAGTGGACGCTCAATGTCCCGGTTGAGGTTTAAGTTTTGGTTTTTTTGGCTAAAAATATAATAGTTACCCCCTTTTTCTTTGATTTATTCAACACGACGTGAATGCAACGAGTCTTTTACTTATATAGAGGTTCTGAGTGTAGGGATCTAGGCTTGCTTTAAACCCTAGATCCACGTCCCAAAGCTGGATCCTGTCTGCTTTGCAGATAGCTGGTGAGGGAAGCTATATTTATGGGATCTCTTTGCGAGAGACCCGTTGCCCACGTCGGGCTAAAATCATGAAAAAGGAAAAAAACTGGTATTTGTCATTTACCATTACTTATTCGGACTATAGTGGATTTAATTTTCCCAGAAGAGTTCCTTGTTCCATGCACGGTCTGTGTTTAACATATAATGTTCTCAGGGAACCATTCTGAGTTTGTGTATACTAAACGGACGTGTTTCGTGCCTTGAAAAGTGGACGCTCAATGTCCCGGTTGAGGTTTAAGTTTTGGTTTTTTTGGCTAAAAATATAATAGTTACCCCCTTTTTCTTTGATTTATTCAACACGACGTGAATGCAACGAGTCTTTTACTTATATAGAGGTTCTGAGTGTAGGGATCTAGGCTTGCTTTAAACCCTAGATCCACGTCCCAAAGCTGGATCCTGTCTGCTTTGCAGATAGCTGGTGAGGGAAGCTATATTTATGGGATCTCTTTGCGAGAGACCCGTTGCCCACGTCGGGCTAAAATCATGAAAAAGGAAAAAAACTGGTATTTGTCATTTACCATTACTTATTCGGACTATAGTGGATTTAATTTTCCAGAAGAGTTCCTTGTTCCATGCACGGTCTGTGTTTAACATATAATGTTCTCAGGGAACCATTCTGAGTTTGTGTATACTAAACGGACGTGTTTCGTGCCTTGAAAAGTGGACGCTCAATGTCCCGGTTGAGGTTTAAGTTTTGGTTTTTTTGGCTAAAAATATAATAGTTACCCCCTTTTTCTTTGATTTATTCAACACGACGTGAATGCAACGAGTCTTTTACTTATATAGAGGTTCTGAGTGTAGGGATCTAGGCTTGCTTTAAACCCTAGATCCACGTCCCAAAGCTAGATCCTGTCTGCTTTGCAGATAGCTGGTGAGGGAAGCTATATTTATGGGATCTCTTTGCGAGAGACCCGTTGCCCACGTCGGGCTAAAATCATGAAAAAGGAAAAAAACTGGTATTTGTCATTTACCATTACTTATTCGGACTATAGTGGATTTAATTTTCCCAGAAGAGTTCCTTGTTCCATGCACGGTCTGTGTTTAACATATAATGTTCTCAGGGAACCATTCTGAGTTTGTGTATACTAAACGGACGTGTTTCGTGCCTTGAAAAGTGGACGCTCAATGTCCCGGTTGAGGTTTAAGTTTTGGTTTTTTTGGCTAAAAATATAATAGTTACCCCCTTTTTCTTTGATTTATTCAACACGACGTGAATGCAACGAGTCTTTTACTTATATAGAGGTTCTGAGTGTAGGGATCTAGGCTTGCTTTAAACCCTAGATCCACGTCCCAAAGCTGGATCCTGTCTGCTTTGCAGATAGCTGGTGAGGGAAGCTATATTTATGGGATCTCTTTGCGAGAGACCCGTTGCCCACGTCGGGCTAAAATCATGAAAAAGGAAAAAAACTGGTATTTGTCATTTACCATTACTTATTCGGACTATAGTGGATTTAATTTTCCCAGAAGAGTTCCTTGTTCCATGCACGGTCTGTGTTTAACATATAATGTTCTCAGGGAACCATTCTGAGTTTGTGTATACTAAACGGACGTGTTTCGTGCCTTGAAAAGTGGACGCTCAATGTCCCGGTTGAGGTTTAAGTTTTGGTTTTTTTTGGCTAAAAATATAATAGTTACCCCCTTTTTCTTTGATTTATTCAACACGACGTGAATGCAACGAGTCTTTTACTTATATAGAGGTTCTGAGTGTAGGGATCTAGGCTTGCTTTAAACCCTAGATCCACGTCCCAAAGCTGGATCCTGTCTGCTTTGCAGATAGCTGGTGAGGGAAGCTATATTTATGGGATCTCTTTGCGAGAGACCCGTTGCCCACGTCGGGCTAAAATCATGAAAAAGGAAAAAAACTGGTATTTGTCATTTACCATTACTTATTCGGACTATAGTGGATTTAATTTTCCCAGAAGAGTTCCTTGTTCCATGCACGGTCTGTGTTTAACATATATATATATATATATATGCACTGTCTGTGTGTATCATAAAAAACTCAGGGGACCATTCTGAGTTCATTCCCATATATATATATATATATATATATATATATATATATATATATATATGGGAATGAACTCAGAATGGTCCCCTGAGTTTTTTATGATACACACAGACAGTGCATATATATATATATATATATTTTTTTTTTTTCACCTGTAAACGACGCACAGTCGCTTATTTTCTCCTCTCCTCTTGTGCGGACACTCTTCTAACAAGCATCGTTCTTTACATTATACATACACACTGTGTGTCGTTTGCAATTGAAATGTATGTATATACGGCATGAGAAGGTGTCCCCTCAAAAGTGCATTTGTTCCGCTCGTAGGTACGTGGGAGAATTACAAGGTTTGAATGGTGGAGGCCTTTGGTGTAATGGTTAACATATCTGACCGACAATCGGATGATCCCGGGTTCGATTCTCGAGAGGTGCCTCAGTTTTCATTGTTTGTTTTCTCCTCTCCTCTTGTGCGGACGCTCTTCTAACAAGCGTCATTCTTTACATTTTATATATATATATATATAACACACACACACACTCTGTATATATATATATATATATATATATATACATTACAAATACCACAAGGAATGTAACAATTATGACGACTGTACGTTCTGAGTGAATGTAAAGCCTTGTCCATGTTAAGTCTGAGTTTGGTTCCTAATATTTTTCACAAGTTCTTTATATAACCTTTAAATTGACCTACAGTTTAACGTGGAGTCCGAACCACGACTCATCACGGGCAGCAGCCCAGCGTCTTAACCACTAGACTACCAAAGGTACCCATTTATTTACCAAACTAATTTTTATTGCGTGGAAGGATGAACAGCTGGGTTTTGCTGCGCGTCGCATGCCGTCACCGGGTTTTGAACCCGAGGCCGGTGGATTCGTAGTGAGCAATGCTAACCACTACCCCACCGAATATTTAGAATAATTAGAATAAAAAGATTAATTCGACTTATATCATTTAGCGGAATGTCGAGTGACCTTTAGAGTTCATGCCCTTTTCTTCAAGTCTCTTTCTCACTGCTCTCGCTCAAATATTGATCTCTCGCTTCCGTTAATTCTCTTTAAAGGTCAAAAGAGATTTTCCTAGGATGTTTCTTCCTCATTTTCTCTTGATAGATGTAAGCTTTGCCAGTAGATTTTTTCTTCCAACTTTACCCTTCGAGTTTCGGTCGGAAGCTTCGCCGGAAGACATGGCCTTTATGGTGTTTCCCCAGAGTTAGGTGAAAGGGTCAAACTCCAACTTTACCCTTCCAAATGAGGCTCCACTCTCCCTTTCCTTTCATAGAGGGACATAACTATGGAAACTGTGTTTTGGATACTATTAAGTTTATTGCTATATCCTACATCGATTTGGAGGTAAGCTTATGTACAATAATAATCACTTAAATCAAATATGATCTTATATAAATGATAGAATATATATATATATATATATATATATATATCAGCTATGGAAGTATTACGCGGAAAGCGTAGTTTAATAATTCATAAAAGCACCAAAGCTGGGACAAAGACGAATATCTTAACGTAATCTATTTATTGAACAAACTTGCTAACGTTTCGGCTATCACAGTAACCATCTTCAAACAATCTATAAATGCCGAAAAGGAAACATGGGTATATAAAACAGGCTAAAATACACGATGATTAAAACATTATACAACTAATTTTTTTAATAAATATTAAGATAAAAATTAAAGATTAAAATAACGTAGACACAGTAGAGAATTGCAAGGTCATTACTATATTGAGAGTTAATAACTCAAACGGTAACTAAACAATCAGGTCAGATAAACAGAACATGGGCCTACCATTTTAGAAACACAAAAGTTCTACCGATTGTTCATTTCTGAAAATCGTAGGTTTTGCTGTCTTAATCAGGAGGGATTCTAGTATGCACAACTCCACGTCTCGACTACGACTGGCCCGAATGGTAAACGACGAGTCCAGAAGAGAACGCTCATACTCGAGGCTATGGTTTCTTATCGCTGAATCAGGTGGATTTGTGAGTAGTTGTCCTAAAGACCTAAACGATCGTCCTTTGTGTTCGAATAACGTACATCTGAAGTTCCTCTGCCTCTTAATTTTTATCTTAATATTTAAAAAATTTGTTGTATAATGTTTTAATCATTGTATATTTTAGCGTTTATAGATTGCTCTGAAGATGGTTACTGTATTAACCGAAAAGTTAGCAAGTTTGTTCAATAAAGAGATTAAGTTAAGATGTCCGTCTTCGTCCCAGCTTTGGTGCTTTTGTGGATATATATATATATATATATATATATATATCTACAATTGGTCGGTCAGAAAGCAACAACATGAAATTTAACAAATGCAAAACTTCACTTCTTTAAGTGGAGGTCGAAATGTGACAATAAAACCCAGACTAATAGACGAAGTTTATTTCTACCGGAAATAAACTCCGTCTCTTAGTGTGGGTTTTATTGTCACATGATATTTAACACTGAAAAATTTCAACTGTTAAGGTACGGAAGAAGGGAGGGCCTAAAATCCATGGAATATTATACCCCAAATGGACAGGAAATTCAGAGAAATTCTAAAGCAAAAGATTTGTGTTCTAATGACTGATGATGCGAAATTTGAAACACAAAATAAGATAGCAGTAAACGGAGCAAAAAGAATAACTGGACAGATACTGACAACCTTTAAACGAAGGGATAGGAATACTGTATATTGATTCCTCTATTGCAGTGGTTCTGAACCTCGGGTACGCATACCTCCAGGGGCACGCGAGGGAATTTTAGGGGTTACGCGACGGGGTCCTGAAAATATAACCCTTTTAATTTTATATACGATTAACAAACGACCACAAGTTACACGGTCGTAAAGAAAATATGAATCCTCTATCTCTCGAAAATCCAGAAAATCCCTTAAAAGAGTTCAAGGGGTACATAAGAAGAAAAAGGTTCAGAACGGCTGCTCTATTGGAAACACTGATCATACCCAAGTTGGAATACTGCTTGGTCTTAACATCCCCATGTAAAACAGAAGAAATCAATCAGCTGGAAGGGATTCAGAGAAGAATCACAGCTAAGATCAATGAATGCAAAGAACTAAATTACGGGTAAAGGTTACGTGAATTAAACTTATATTCACTGGAAAACAAGAGAGAGGTACACAATTATTTACAACTTGGAAAATAATGGAGGATTAGCCCCTAATCTTACTGTGAACCTTATAACCCTCCAAACAACAGTGGAAAGTAGAAAAGTAAAACTGTGTCGTGTTCCCAAATTAAAGGCTAGACAAAGAACATCCTCAACCCTGAAGGAAAATAGTTTTGTTGTGAGAGGACCAAGACTGTTTAACCAGCTCCCAAGGAACAAAGGAACACGAGTGGTGTTGCTGTGGATATCTTCAAAAGAAGATTAGACGCCTGGCTCAGAACAATCCCAGATCAGCCGGGCGTACCTGGCGTATGTGAGGTGGAGAGCACAAGAAACCAACTTCGTGAAATGAAGAATCACCCCACGGAACATTTAAAAGGTTGAAAGAAAAAGTGTGTATGTATATATATATATATACCATACGCCTCGGTGGTGTAGTGGTTAGCTCGCTGACTACGAATCCATCGGCCCCGGGATCGAGACCCGCTGACGGCAGTCGGCGCGCAGCAAAACCCAGCTGTTCATCCTTCCACACAATAAAGAAAGTGGTTGGTAGATAAATGGGTACCCTGGGTTGCCTAGTGGTTAAGACGCTGGGCTGCTGGTGGGGCGTGGTTCGGATTCCACGTTAAACTGTAGGTCTAAGGTGGAGTGAAAAACTTGACCTTCATCAGAATGAACAATTCGGGCGAAAGCTAACCAAAGGTTATATATATATATATATATAGTGTAGTGGTTACCGGCGCTAAGAATTCATCGGCCCCGGGATCGATCGAGACCCGGTGACGGCAGGCGGCGCGCAGCAAAACCCAGCTGTTCATCCTTCCACACAATAAAAAAAATTGGTTGGTAGATAAATGGGTACCCTGGGTGGCCTAGTGGTTAAGATACTGGGCTGCTGGTCGGGCGTGGTTCGGATTCCACGTTAAACTATGGGTCAGGTGGAGTGACAAGCTTTGCGGAAGCCAAACCAAGGATAACGAAGGTTTTATATATATATATATATATATATATATATATATATATATAACTAAATTCCCAATTAGCACCAATAATAAGCCACCTTTTTACCAAATAGGTCGAATTTTGTAAATAAGTTGGATTTTTTGTCGGATCTACTTTTTTGAGGTTAGGTTAGGTTAGGTTAGATTAGCCTAACCTAACCTAAAACAATTCAGAGGTTGAGGGGAGCATGAGGAATGACTTATTTGATTTCAAGTTTTTTTAATTAAAATCTTGACGCGGATGAAATTCGAAAATAATCATGGTATACGGTTGAAAAAAAAAAAACTTTCTCTAAACTTTCTTATAGAACACCTCACCCCCTCCACCCTCCTACCTTAACACAAGGGAAAGTGATTAAAACTTTGAAAATATAAAATATACGCTTCTAAAGCATTTTATATATAAGTTACGCTTCAGTTACACATTTTAACGTAGCGTTTTGTAACATTGAATTCGATATACAATATTAACGTAACTTTTGCAGCTTGAAAGAAAGTAACTTTTTTTTCTTTCCCTCTCATGATTTCGTTGGGTAACGTTTTGTTGTTCACGAAGTAAGACCCATATCCAATATTTCGTTCCGTAACAATTCCGTAACTTTTGTTCTTGTGTTTTTCTCTTTTTGGATAACTTTGTCGGAACGTTTTTAACAATGAAAATTATATAGATTCTTCCAGATAAATATAACCTATAAATTTCCACTTTTCTTGCCTAAGTATATAGCATATAGAGATTACCTGAAGATGAAGGCCCCCATGTATTCTTGTTTTTTGCTTTACAGTACCAAATATAATAATAAATTAAATTGAATGCCCGGTTAGGTCAACTGTACGCCCTTGACGATTGGTTAGGTTAAGTCGTGATATTTTCGTTAGTTTTAACGAAGATATCATTTGGTAATTGAGTCTGGGCCCTGAACTTCAGGTGATCCGCACTTAGTAGTATATAGCATATAGCCGCAGGGATCACCTGAAGATGAGGGCCCCCAGCCTTCTTTAGTTAGCTTTATAAAGCTAACTAACGAAAATATCACGACCTAACCTAACCAATCGTCAAGAGCGTACAGTTGACCTAACGATTGGTTAGGTTAGGTCGTGATATTTTCGTTAGTTAGCCTTATAAGGCTAACTAGAAAAGGCTGGGGGCCATGATCTACTTGTGATCCAGCCGTAGTATATAACATATTATAAAATTAAGATTCTAATTAAAATAAGGTAACTATAAACATGTTCATAGCTCATGTTTGGAGTGAAATGTAATTATAAACTCGTTACTTTTTAGGTGCCTCGCGTAAGAAGACAAAAATAATGAAGGCGTTAAAAGAAGTGTACGAAATGTATTTCTAAATGTTCATTACATGGTATGATTTTCTTCATTTATGAAAAATCTATATTATAACTTTACTCTGAAGAAATTTAGCTTCGGGTGTATGTTTGAGAGCTGTTCTGTCTGCGCATGCGCACTTGTTTTGTTTCGTTCAGTTCACAATTTACATTATATGCATGGATGATTACGCTTTAATAGGATTGCCAGACGTCCCGTATTTTACGGGACAGTCCCGCATTTTACGGGACAGTCCCGCATTTAATCCAAAAAATCCCGCGTCAAAATCCCGCGTCAAAATCCCGCGTTCAAAATGTCTCGCAAAAAATATTTTTAAGCAAATTTTTTAGGGATGAATTGATTTAGAATTTCAATATTATGTATAATAATTTCAATTTATTCACGATGTTTAATTGTTAAATATTATTGTAATAAAATTTTTCTAATTTTGTTTGTTGTAACCGTTGAAGAAATCTAATTTCAATTTGAAAAAAAATTTGGTCTTAAAAAAAAACCTCAGAAAAATTTTTGTCCCGCATGGGCATTTGAAAAATCTGGCAACCCTAGGTTTTAAAAATGAATTTAAAGTATAATTGATAATGGTCTACATTACAAATACTTGTCTTATACTACAGACTTTCCTCACTGTTATATAAAATAGTGGAGCAATCCAAGAATAAGCACCCGAAAGTCCCCAATCCAAAAAAAAGCACCCCAGTTAGACCCCAATCCAAGAAACAGCATCCCAGTTCGACCTCAATCCAAATTAAAGGATTTTAACATATAAAATTTTAAAAAATATATATTTTAATGTTTAAGAAAGATATTGCAATAAAAAAAATTAGAACATAATTAAAATAAAAATATTGAAGTAAGGTTAATTGAATTCCAGGTTAGGTCGTTAAAAGTAACGAAAATATCACGACTTAACCTAACCAATCGTCAAGGGCGTACAGTTGACCTAACCGGGCATTCAATTAACCATTTTAGAGCAATTAACTCCATTTTAACTCCATTTTAACCCCATTTTAGAGCAATCCAGGAATAAGCACCCTCGTTCGACCCCAATCCAAGAAAAAGCACCCTAAATTGATTTGGGGTGCTATTCTTGTATTGCTCCAAAATAGTTTAACAGAGTCGAGCAGAGTAAGTATAAGGTGATAAATACACCTAAGTTCGGTTACATAAAAATTTCGGGATCACCTGAAGATCAGGGCCCCAGCCTTCTTTAGTTAGCCTTATAAGGCTAACTAACGAAAATATCACGACCTAACCTAACCAATCGTTAGGTCAACTGTACGCCCTTGACGAGTGGTTAGGTTAGGTCGTGATATTTTCGTTAGTTAGACTTATAAAGCTAACTAAAGAAGGCTGGGGGCCCTGACCTTTAGGTGATCCAAATTTCGGTCTACCTACCATTCGGCGGTCTACCTTTTAATTATAGCTTCTTATCTTCTTTACCAATTGCTTGTTTACACCCCCCATTGACCCCAATATCAATCGTCCTTGACGGTTGGTTAGGTTCAGTCATGATATTTTCGTTAGTTTTAACGAAAATTTCTTGACTAAACCTAACCAATCGTAGGTAGACCGCATACTGTAGTAGCACCAAAATTTCAGTCTGAATTAATATACTATATACCAAAACGTGTTCAGAGTTCCTTTAACTTAAATTTAGAAATGTGTAATGTGTCGTTATTAAATTTAGTAATGCAATATTTCCTACGATATCTTTTTAAGTTTCTTTAGGATTGTACACATCTGTAGGTTCTTGTAACTTATTTTGTTTTTTCTTAATTAGTGTTTTAACCCTCTATGGACAGAATTTTCTGTAGGGTTAAGTTATAAATGCGTGTATATGAAAGGTTAGAAATTTGGGAGCTATTGAAGAATAGGGACCCCAGCCTTCTTTAGTTAGGCTTATAAGGCTAACTAACGAAAATATCACGACCTAACCTAACCAATCGTTAGGTTAACTGTACGCCCTTGACGATTGGTTAGGTTAGGTTAGGTCATGATATTTTCGTTAGTTAGCCTTATAAAGCTAACTAAAGAAGGCTGGGGTCCCTATTCTTCAATAGCTCCGAAATTTGTAACAGTTGTCCATACAGGGTTAATTTATTTTTAAGTAATGTTTATGTCCTGTATGATTATTAAATTTCGGATCACCTGAAGATCAGGGCCCCCAGCCTTCGTTAGCCTTATAAGGCTAACTAACGAAAATATCACGACTTAACGTAACCAGTCGTTAGGTCAACTGTACGCCCTTGACGATTGGTTAGGTTAAGTCGTGATATTTTCGTTAGTTAGCCTTATAAGGCTAACTAAAGAAGACTGGGGGCCCTGATCTTCAGGTGATCCTAAATTTCTTTTTATCGTTTTGCGTGTTTGTTTTCCTTTGAAAATAATGTTTGTTTTAAGTACACGTTTGTTACGTTAATTAAAGTTACGTGTAAGTTACGCCACAGTTATTGACAAAAACTTATGGATAAGCTCTGCAAGAGTTAGGCGTAACAATAATTAGAATGTTTAACTTGTTCGACCTACTGAGTAAAAAATGGTTATGTACGAAAATTCACACAAATGTTCGACCAATCGGGGCATTTATGACTCTCTCTCTCTCTCTCTCTCTGTATATATATATAAGGTATGTATGTCTTGTAAACGATCCTTCGAAATTATCCCTCTTAATCCGTAGGATTTGATGGAGTGAGGTAGTTTCAGTTCTCATTTTGACTCTATAACCTACAAGGGTAATTTGGGACTTACTCGACGTGGGTGTTCATTCGGCCGAGTCGTTTTTGCTTGAAAAAATTTTTGGGGGAAGTTTAATTTACCCTGTATTACGAAAGTTTGTGTATCTACATAGGAAGTATCATGACAAAGTTTCAAGCTTTTATATAAATATTTTGAGGTTCCACAAGTCACTTAAAGTTTTGGTGATTTTTTCCGATACTCCGTATAGTAAACTACAGCTCTTTGCTGACTTGCCATGATAGTTTACAAGGCAAATCACCCAGAATTCACCACGAGCAGATGGCTATAGGTCGAATTCCACACCATGCCCAGCCCAACCTCTCTTCCATTAGTTTTCACATGTAGTTTATTGACATTTGTATTCGCATTTTGACTCAAATGTAGGCATGTTTGATCTTGAAGCAATTCTTGCCTTTATAAAACCATATCTTTTTTCCTGGCCACAGACAGAAGTTGATGCTTCTGTTACAAGTTTGACATGTCTTTCCACAGCTTGTGAATGACATGGGTACTTTTTCAATGGAGGGTTAGTTTCATCACCCCTTACGATAAGCTCTAACTGGGTGTTTGTCAAGAAATTAATTTTAGGCCGTCTAAATTCTCTAATGCCCGAGGACACACTTTCCCTGGCTAAGAGAATGCGCCGGAAAGCTAACTCTCTCATCACTTGCCTTTCATCAAATAACATCGAGACCAATAAAGTTTCTGGGTGAGCAAAATATGCCCCTCTTTCAATAACAGGATCAATGACTGCCTTAAGCTCATCAGATAGGTATCTTGAACTAGATATCATAAACCAGAGGTGCCTTGGTCCCTGGTAATAGTAAGGATTTCGCTTTATATTAAACCACGTTGGGGCATAAACGCGAACAATGAATTCGGTCAGAGTTTTCAAGTTTCTGACGGCTTTTTGGTCGCAACATAAAGTCTAACTATCCTGTTGGCTGTCGTAAGCCATCTGGCATGGTTCAAAGAACCTGGGTTGCGGTTTTCAAGGTTTTGGGAACATTGGCCTTCTATGACTGCGTTACAAATTTCCATGAGATACTTTTGATCTTGGCTTAGATCGAGATCCCCCGGAATAGAAGGCATATTACTTGATTTTATTGCTTCAAACTTGACAACTGGCATCTTTTCGCACACAGTAAAACTCTTGCCAACATTTCCAGCAAGGACTTTTGGTCCTTTGGTTTTACCATCCAAATAATTAAACAAATGGCGGAGAGGTCGCTCATTGGTATGCAGCAAACACACGAACCAATGAAAAGGAGTATTGTAGTGTACCTCTAGTTGCCTGATAACTCCATTATGTATGCCTGTGTTTACATTGGTTTCATCACATCCAATGACCTTCAGATTGTGTACCTTAATATTGTTACTGTTAAGAAACTTTATCACTCCCTTAGAAATGTTAGTTGAATTTCCAGTCACAGGAGTGAAGTGCCCAAGATATTTTGATTCTGGTTCAGCTACAAGCATGATGTGTTCCTCAGTAATTGTTAAACTGTAGTACCTCCCATCCTTACAGATATTTGCTTTAGTTAAGTCCTTTCTTCCATCAAAATACAATGTTTCTATACTTTCTACACTTGATTTACTCAACTCCTCTCTGATCTTCTTTCTCTGCCGTCTCACCTTATTCTTATCCACAACATTGTGATAATCTTCAGAGGTAATGAGACGAAAATCTTCCAGAACAGCAGAGGCAACGGCTGCACAAGCTCTGTCTGATATTCCGAATCGGTCACAAGTTTTTGCTAATGAAGGCAATTTGCGAGTGAGCTTATGTGCTTCACCTGATTTCTTTATACCTTCCTCAATGTGATCATTATCATCACGCTCTCTATCTGTATCTGTTGATGTGTCAGAATCAGCAACTGTATGAAAGTTATCCCAGTCCATTGGCTCTTTCCTGGAAGTGGATGGGTTATTGATATATCCATCTTCAATGTTTTTAGAAAATCGTGCTCTTTCTTGTTCTTTACGCTCAGATCTTATTTGCAGTTTCTTCGTTGTCTGTAAATCAATACTGCCTATTGCCATTTTTCGTGCACCTCTTTGGTCAATTAGGAAAGAACGTTCCATGGCAGGAACTTTTAGCTCTTTTTCACAAGTGCAAGAAAACGGATCATGGCATTTGCGGGCAGCAATATAAAAAAGCCTTTGATTTTTGGATTTGAACGCGGTCAGTTTAGATTCAAAATCTTTTCTTTTTCTACCAGTCTTCATCATATTTTTAGATTTTTCATGACAATCCTTTACTCTGGCTAATATTTGCCGTTCTGATATTGTTGGAATTGATGCACTTTTCCAGATCTCTTTTACCTTTGATGCAACTATTCTTGCCACATCATTAGCATTTGGCTCTTTTTTCCCCTCACTTGCTATAAGTAAGAGATATCTTGTTTTTAAATATTCTTTTAAAACGTCTTCATATAGTGGAAGTTGATTTCCACTGAGCTCAGCTTTCCCAAAAAGGGAAACAGCTGGGCTCATGATTTTTTCAACAGTTGCTTTCACTTTTACGGCCTCAGCCATTTCGGATAATTTGGGAAAGTCACTCTGTTAGTGTAATAACGCGTATTTAACTATTCAAATAATCAATTCTGAAAAGAAAAATTGTATATATAAATTATATATATTCTGGACGAAACACAGTCAAGAAAAAACTTAATAGCAACAAGAATACAAAAAATACAAGAAAATCTTAATAAAAAATCATAATTGCCAAATAATTAATAAAGTTTACTTATTTAAATAAAGTTTTAAAAGTTTTAAAGTTTTTGTAATGTTTTACGTTTTACTTGCAATCTTCAGAGGACTTGCGGAACATCTAAAACTTGATCAATTTAGTTCTTTTAATCTTTCTTGAGCATTTATAGTGAATCTACAAATTTCTTGGACACAGGCATGTGGAAATTCACAAATTTAATTTTTCGACCCGGCCTAGTGTTTATGAATGTTCTTCAGGTTTCGCAACTCTTTCTATAGAATATCAAATAGTTTTGAGCTTCTAATACTGGCAATATATTTTCCATCCCAAGTCCCAAAGCTCCCTGTCCCCTTGTATTTGGAATGAGACAAAATCTTACTTTTTTATCATTTCAATGTAATTTTTTATTAATTTTTTTTTTTTCAGTTTAACACTGATTTTTATAGTATTTTTGAATCGTTATATTTTATCGTTCACGACGTCTTCTCAAAGAATATTATAGATTCAGAGATTTTATTTACTGTAGTTTTGACCAATGATATTCACGCTCTGTTTCTGTTATTTTATACACGAGTGTTCTTTGTACGGACTCAATATGCAACATTTCTTGTATGGACTAGTGAGAACAGTACAGCACTCAATTACTGGAGGTACCAAACACCTCCCTATGATATTCCCTATGATATCCCCTATCATATTCGCTCTTCTGCTATGAAAACTCTATATGATTTCCATTATTTTTTCCCACTGGATGTTTTGGTTTTCAGTATGATTTGTGCGTTGCTGTTTATTCCCACACTTTTTTGTAATTTTATATACTACCATGTCTTAAGAGCTGGAATTCATCATCAATGAAGTTCATATTATTTTCATCATTTCATTGCTATAATATGCTGACGCCATTCTTGGTCTAAAAGTTGTAACAAATATGATCGTCCTGTTGTAAATTCGTGTTCGTTAGGATTATATAACTCCTTTTCTTCCAAGTGCTTTATTTCAAACTATTCTCTGAAAGAATAGTCGGTAGGTTTTCGGTATGGTTCGGCTTTTTCTTTCGTATATAGGAGAAATATTCGCTAATTATAGGGAATGTGAGATCATTGTCCCGTATTTCTGATGCATTAATTATGTAACTTTCCGAGGAATCGATATCATGGAGAGATTTTTCGGAGCAAGTGTAGTTTACGTCCCCCTGTGGTGCCTAGTGTAGTTTACTTTCGCCTACATTATCCTAGTGTAGTTTGCGTTCCCCAACTTTGTTTGCGTATACCTAATCAAATAAAACGTTAAAACTAACGAAAATATTACGACTTAACCTAACCTAGGTTAAATCGTAATATTTTCGTTAGTTTTAACGTTTTATTTGATGGATTCATTTAAAAAATGTCTCCTAAAGATCCTAGTGTAGTTTTCCTCAACTTTGACCTAGTGTAGTGTGCGTCCCCTTTTACGTCAGGGGGACGTAAACTACACTTGTTCCGATTTTTCTCTTGAATCTGTAGAGACAGCAGAGGAAAATGTTTTTTGAGTCAATTTCCTAGTTGCTCTATAAAGGTTAGTTACCTTACTATGCTCTTAGTTATTTACCCTAAGCTTACAGAAAAAATGTTGCAAAAATCATTAATCGATTAACTACTTTACTCATACTAAAATTATCCCTAATTCTTTTCGCCGTTAGTTTATTAAAGATTACACACCGATGAAGAAAATCATTCAACTTTTAACAATATCTGCCAAGTGCATTTGACTAGTAATGAAAAACAGTGTATCGGTGCTACTGTAGTATGCGGTCTACCGTTAAGTTTCTACTGTAGTATGCGGTCTACCGTTAAGTTTCTACTGTAGTATGCGGTCTACCGTTAAGTTTCTACTGTAGTATGCGGTCTACCGTTAAGTTTCTACTGTAGTATGCGGTCTACCGTTAAGTTTCTACTGTAGTATGCGGTCTACCGTTCAAAATATTTAAAAGGAATTGAAAATGAATTGAAAGGAATTATAATTTAATTTACACAATTAAGGAATTATTAAAGAAGTTAAACATACTACTACCGCATACTTAACGGTAGACCGCATACTACAGTACGCCCTTGATGATTGGTTTGGTTAAGTCGTGATATTTTCGTTAGTTTTAACGAAAATATCACGACTTAACCTAACCAATCGTCAAGGGCGTACAATTAACCTAATAATAAAATAATAAGAAGATAAGAAGCTATAATTAAAAGGTAGACCGCCGAATCGTAGGTAGACCGCATACTACAGTAGCACCCAGTGCATCTTACTATCCTCGTATTTTTCACACGGGTAATCTGACTGACTACCCTCGCATGTTTCACACGTGTAATCTGACTATTGGTATCAATATAGTAATAGTTTATTGACTAGTAACTAAGATTTACTGACATATGCATTATCTAACCACTTTACTTGTTAAGGAAATGCTGCGCACCTGGCTATCTTTACGTATTTCACAAAAATAATCTAACCATGTGTATATACAAAATGTAAAAATATTTTAGTTACCCTTCAACTGTAAAGAATATATAATACAAATGTGACTAGATAACAATTCAATGTGCTAATATAAGGTAATTTGGCAATTATTATGTTTTCTATAATAATTCGTGCATTTCTTCTAAAAGTTTTTGAATACACTTACAACTTTGACGGTGTTTGTATACAGTATATTAAATTGATTTGTTGAGTCGGAGTAAAAATTATAAGTTATTCATTAATGAGTATAATTGTGTGAATGTCGTGTATCACGTTTATAAAATAGAACCATTACGGCATCTATTCGGGAAAATTGGCTTTTTTTTAAATATTTCCCAAGTATATAAGATTTTGCTCATAGTCCATGTACTTGTTACTCTACCATCATTATAAAAAGTGACATTAGCCATATAATTCGTTTTGCTTTTCAAAATTTAATATATCTAATAATTAACCACAAAATGAAAGTAGTCAACTGATTTAAAAGCAGAACGAGCAATTAGTCATTTGACATGTTTCAAGAAAATTAAACAAGTCACTTTATTTTGCCTCGCCAAGTGACAGGCTGGATCCAAGACTAGCTGCAAATTAACTGTTTCAGGTTTAATGACTAGTTTTTTTATGCAGAAAGGAGGGGCCAAGGGTGAGCGCCCGCTAAAAGTATCTCTCCCCCCCCCCCCAATGGAAGAAGAAGGAAAGAACCAAAGTCAAGGTCCTTAAAAATGATGCCTTTTTATTTTGAAAAGATTATGTAGTGTGTAAGAGCATTCTGGACTACTGACAGGATAGATGAGACACGGAAAAAGATCAGCTAAAGAGGACAGTGAAAAGAGAAACGGGAGTTCCAGCACTCCCTGTCTCTTGCCTAACGATCTCCCTAGAGTACTTCTAAGTCGATTGGTGTTTACAATCTCCTCCTCTAAAATTACAATTATTTTAGGTCAAAAAACTCGCAATTTCAGTTTTGAAACTGGATGCGTCTGTTAACCAGGTTAATATAGCCTTGTGACCTAATTTTTTTTTCAGTGCGTATCAACAGTAATTCAGTAAGGTCTTCCGAAAGTTTAAGTATGGCCAATGTAGATTTGCAGTTTAAGCGAAAAGCCGACGTCAACAAACAAGAAAAAGAAATTACGAGAGTTTTGTACCTCATCACGAACCGATAGCGGGGACTACTTCACCCTTTATCGCCGAACTTTTTTCGTAGGGTTGAGTCTAAATGCGTGTATTTGAAACGTTACATATTCGACGCACAGCGCGGTAAAGGGTTAACTGCAAAGGGACCAAAGATGGAAGCTTTGTATCAGAGAAAAACCCACCGGAATCATTAGCCGCCTCCTTGTTAAAACCGCCAAATGTTTCTCACAAAGGAGGTCAGAAGAAAAACAAGCACAGAGTCGAGAAAGAGCGTTACTGTAACTGTAATTATCATGCATTTTACTCATTACTGACATTAATTTATACCATTAACTATTACTGAGAATTGTTATAATTTGTACCGAATAAGTTTAATAAATAAAGAGTAAGAACGTCCTTCGTTATTTTCCTATCTTACAATAAATATTAACGTATAAATTATAGCAATACTGCCATAGACCCATATTTGATTGTTGGATGTCAGTTTCAAAATAAACATTTGTATTTTAAATCTTATATTTAGGTTTTGGCTGACTGAATATGGAATTAAATTCTCATTAAGCAACTCACTCATTTCTTTCGAGTTATTTATGTAGTCCCCATGACGATTTTTCAAGGGTATAATGTTTTCGTTGTTTTTCGTTTCTTTTTGCGATTACTCTTGACATTTTCGGTTGTTTAATGTTTTACTTCAAAAGACTTTTTAATGTATGTCCTTTTCAAGTTATTTTCATTTTCACTTAATTTCAATTTAATATTTTTTTCTCATTTATTTTACATTTGCTTAAGCGCTTTACAATTAGTCTTCTTTAAAGAAACAGTGTCCTGATCATTTTTCTATCTCTCTCCTGTTCATTTTTAGGCCATTTTAGAATGTATTCTAATAGCGCTAATTCTACTTTACTTTTTTTTTTATCGAAAGACACTCCTCTGCCGTTTTATCTTTGAGCGCAATTTTGCATTTTATTTCTTTATTTCTTTTGCCTTTATTGCTTCCCGGTCTGTTTTATTAAAATTCACATTTAACCCTTTGGATATGCCTTCTTTCTCTCCCGAGTAATTTTTGTCCCTTTTTTATTTCATTTTATTTTCCCTTCTATTAGATTACGATCAGAAAATGCAGTTGGACTTAATATGAAGTCGTCGTTGTTCGTCATACTCGGATCTAATGCATTTTCCCTTCGAGTTAGCTCCGTAACTTTTTGAGTAAGGGTGTGTTCTTTCACAAGTTTTAAAAGCATTTGTGCTTGCATTCGTTCTTCCTTCGAACTTCTGCCATGAAACTTTTGAACATAAACTACATCATTATTCTTTTCCCAAGTGATGAAAAGAAAATTAACGTCTACGCATACCGGAATATATTCTGTAGTTGTTGGTATTCTTAACGTTTTGTCAACTTTACTTACAACAAACTTGCAATCGTTTTCTGATGTTTTTGGAAACCGGTAAATATTTATAGTTAGCAGACTTAATTCTTTAGTTCCCAAAATGATTATTTAATTTACCAATACCTCATCCGTGAATACGCTTTTAACACATTATTCCTATCCTCTCCTATTTTACCTATAACTGCTCTAAATACCATTGTAATTTTGTATTTCTGTTTCAATCTTTAACAGTTTTTACATCCAGTGTCGCATTTATGCAAGTGCGTCTCTTAAAATAAATTTCTATTTGTTTCCTCTGTTACGTCTCGTAGAAATTTCAAATTTGTAATCTCCATTACGGTTTTATAAGCCTTGTATATTTGTATAAGCATGAATGAGACAGGGTGTTTTTTTAGTAATTTCAATTGGCATTTAATGTTATTTTGCCTTTTTCTCTTTAATGCTCTGTTTTGAGATTATTTGTAAACAATTTGTCCCGTTTTGAAATAAAACTATTTATTTTTCTTTGGTGTTTTAATATGCGTATACTAATCTTCAGTTGTGGGGGTTAATGTATTCGTTGTGCTTGTAGAAACTATTACGTCTTGTGGAAGATGGATGCATAGAAAAAGAACATGCGCATTTAGAAGCGTGTTTCTTTGTGCTTGTAGAAACTATTATATCTTGTGGAAGATGGATGCATAGAAAAAGAACATGCTCATTTAAAAGCGTGTTCTTGTCTGTTCTGAACATTAAATGTACCCGTTCTTTTAATTCGCTTAGTTCTATTAAAAATGTGATTTCATCATCATTCCTTACTTTTTCCTTGATGTATGTGACTTGCAACCCTGTTCCATCCAAGTAATTTCGTCTTTGCGTCCCTTTCACGCGAAAGTGTGAACATTTGTA
>JAJOZX010000151.1:422500-590000 GCA_023014485.1 Bathynomus jamesi
TTCTATATTAAACTTTATATTTGGAAATGAAGTCATTGTTATTATGTGTAACTAATATTTGCATTCCCTATTGTTTTGTTCACTAAGGGCGTTGTAATATGTATTATGCATATATAAACGTATTATTATAGATTAAACTTTTGAAAGCAAATTTATATGTGCCTTTTTGGGGGGTTTTACTTGCTATTTTGAATGTTTATTTTGTCTATTTGCTTCCCTTTTTTTAAGGTTTTTTAGTGCCTAAACATCCGAGCTCTACAGGGTGATTCAAAAGTCAGGTTACATAGGGAAATACTGTATTATGTAATGATACAGGGGAATAGTCACATCACATGTTCGATATGGCCACCGTTAACGGCAATGCACTTGTGCAGCAAGCTAGGAATATCACATAACTCTCATAACTCATTTACCTGCAAAGAAACAGAAAAGCCCTATGTAACCTGACTTTTGAATCACCCTGTAGTTATAAGTATATACAGAGTGTTAACCAAAGTAAGTAAGGAGATTGTAGACACCAATCAACCAGGGAAGTAGTCCATGGGAGACGTTAGGCAGGAGACAGGAAGTGCTGGAACTCCCGTTTCTCTTTTCACTGTCCTCTTTAGCTGATCTTTTCTGTCTCATCTACCCTGTGAGCAGTTCAGAATGCTCTCAAACACACACTTCTCCCGCTATTCTTCACTACATATACCTACATTTTACGCACTACACAATCTTTTCAAATTTATATATAAAAAAAAGAATGCCATCGTGAGCCTTGCAAACCTTAATTTTGGTACCCTCTTTCTTATAAAGGGGGCATTTTTGTGGGCACCCGCCCTTGGCTCCTCCTTTCTACATAAAAAAAAATAGACATTGCAATGATTGTCCTGAAGAACAAATGGTAAAGCTCATCAATGAGATGCCAGAACGTGTGCCAGCTTTGCATAATGCAAAGGGGAAAGCAACACGATTCTAAATATATTAATTCAATAAATCTCTTATTATTTCTAGATTCTTACTATCAAATCAACCCTCTGTGTGTGTGTGTGTGTGTGTGTGTGTGTGTGTGTGTATGCTGCAAACCCACAAGGCATATATATATATATTATATATATATATATATATATATATATATATATGTTATATAATAAGTATATATATATATATGCAATAAAATCACAGAACAGCACGGTGATCTTTTTAATAAGCAAAGAACCACAGGGAAAAGGAAAAGGAAACACGAAATCCGAGCGCTTTCGTGATATATTCACATCTTCAGGGACAAGATGTGAATATATCACGAAAGCGCTCGGATTTCGTATTTCCTTCTCCTTTTCCCTGTGGTTCTTTGCTTATTAAAAAGATCACCGTGTTGTTCTGTGATTCCCTGTGGTTCTTTGCTTATATATATATATATATATATATATATATATATATATATATAATATATATATATACAGGGCGTCCCCAAAAAATGTATACACACTTTAACAGCTGATAGCTCAATTGATGTTTCTTTCTTTCCAAGTTAAACCCATTAGAATTAATAATGGCAGTCAGACTAAGCTTTGAACAAAGGAAATTCATTCTAAAATGCTACTGGAAGTGTGAAAACGCAGTTGAAGTGCAAAGACAGTTTAGGAGGGTGTTTCAAACAGATCCACCAACGCGACTTACCATCACTCGAATTAGAGATAAGTTTGAAGCCGATGGAACTGTTCAGAATGTCCACAAGAAGCGTTCCGGAAGACCACGGACATCGACAAGCCCCACAAAGCAAGAAAGAGTACTGGAAACGTATCACCAAAGTCCAAGAAAATCTGTGCGGCAAGCGAGTCGTGAGGTAGGAATTTCAGAATCGTCTGTCCAACGCATTTTGAAGCGCTGTCAATGGAAAAGTTACATTCCAAGATTAGTCCATGCTATTAATGAAGATGATGATCCGGACCGAAGAGTGGAGTATTGCGAGTGGTACTTGGCACGATGTGGATGTGGATTGGACGAAGGGGTTTCGTAGAATACCCTCCGCGTTCACCAGACCTCACACCACTAGACTTTTTTATGGGGATACTTAAAAGACAAAGTCTACGCTATAAAACCTGCAACAGTCGCTGAATTGAGAGCAGCCATTGAACGAGAATGCACACAAATACCAAACGAAATGTTTCGTGATGTTTGCGATTCCATTGCTTCGCGTTATCAGCAGTGCCTGGACCAGAACGGACGTCAGTTTGAAAACAGGCGTTGACAAAACAATTAAATAATGTCTGTAGATGCTATTACATTTTGAAAATGAAATGTATTTTAATAAACACTGCCTTTATAATTATTTAAAGTGTGTATACATTTTTTTGGGACGCCCTGTATATATATATATATATATATATATATATATTGGTAAATGTATTATTACGTTAATCGCAATAAGAATGTTAATTAATTAAGTCCTTAGCGAGAAGGGACCAAGACTAAAAAGTAGGGATGTAAAAACGTTAAGAAAATAGAAGGATTATGGCTTGTGTGACTTCATAATAATTATGTTTATGGGTTACTTAACTTTCTTTGTAACGTCAAAGGTTACGTGACGGAGGGACTCGCAGCTGAACGTGAAATCAGAATGACAGGTCGCTACATCATCTAAGAGTAAATATTGATATAGTGAACTTTAATTTTTTCAGTAATGTTTTTTGCGAGTTACTGTACATAATATTGTTTGGGTTGTTGCTCCAGGTTGTTTCAAAGCATAAAGAACTACAGTATTTGTATAAAATAATGCAAATAAAGAGAGAACTCCGATTTGAATTGGTTTAAACTAGTTTCAACTTGTTTTTTAACTCGTAAAAATCTTTTCAACATCTCTTATAAACCTTCCTATGGAATATACAGTTGTTATAAAGTTGTTATATAGTACATGTTGTACATTATAGTTGTTATAAAGTACATGTAATAAATATTACTCGTCCATGTTCACTGGCGTTAATATAATTCAAATCGGATTTGTCTCTTCATTCGCGTTATTTTATGCACACCCTGTAGCAGCGAAACTTAAAATAGAATTTTTGTTTTTCTGCTGTGCTTAATTGATTGCCTCGTGTCAAAAGTATTGATTTTGAGATGCTCATTTTTGTCTTGGGTGATTTCTTTGGTAGCATTATTGATGTTTTGATAAATGAAAACCAATACAGTACTTAGTCTGTAGAAATCGGAGCGTGAGAGAAAATATGCCCGAGCTCAATCAGGCGTGCTCGGCCAGGATACTCCAAATGAAAACAAGCTCCCTTTATAGGTTTGGGGATCCGAAACTCGGGGCGTACTAACCTCAGAATGAGACCCCTATGGCAACACAAAAAAAATATGGCAGACTGATGAAAGCGACAAAACCCCATCACCTTTTGCGAGACAAAAGAGAGAAACTCACCCAATCCAACAAAGTGATACGGGAAAAAAGTGCTCAGAAAAACTGGTAAAGGAGAACAAAAGACAAAACACAAATGACTGCTCAATTAACATGAAAAAAGCGTCCAAGTTGCAAAGTTATTTCAAACTTTTAAAAGAAAGCTGCAAATTATGATATAAAACATAATAATGATAAACGCAATATGTATATATATATACACACGCACACTATATACACACAGGGTGTCCATAAAGTCACGCATCATAGGAAAATACATTTATTTTGTTTATTTATTTATTTTGTTTTATTTATGTGTTCGAAATGATTCCCACCGATCTCAAAACATGTTTGTAAACGAAAAAGCAGGTTTCTTTGAATGTTCCTCAACATATTTGGCCTGATGGAGACATAAATAAATAGACATTGCTTATGTTCCTATGATGTGTGACTTTATGAACACCCTGTATATTACTCAACCAGGCTGAGTTCATAATGACATACTGTACTTTACTTATACTTACTGTACCTGAGGTGTCTTCGAACAACGGTTTAGGATCGACCTGCAGTCAACCTCTCCGCAGCGTCCCTTCCCATTTAAAGGATTTAACCACATTTTCATGAAGCATATATAGAGAGTTTGTACGTATTGTAATTTTTATTTGCAAACGTTTCGGAAAAATGATTTCCATCATCAGTACTAAAATATTAAAAGAACATAGTTATAATATATACGTATAAAATTAAACATTAAATATTAAAATATTAAAAGAACAAATAATTATTATTATATATATATATATATATATATATATATATATATAATATATATATATAGAGAGAGAGAGAGAGAGAGAGAGAGAGAGAGAGAGAGAGAGAGATAATTGGCATTATGTACCGCCAATATCAAACAAAAGTGGACGAACATCGTAACTTTTCGACAAGAACTTTCCAATCACTAAATCCCTCCAATTTAGCTATAAGACACCACTCAACTGTGATTACCTTCTACGTTCCACCAGTTTTAAATTTATCGATTCCACCAACCAACCAACCAACCTCGGCATTCTTGAATCGTTGCATATTTTTAATAAGAAGCCTTCCTCAACGATGTCAGTTCTGTCTTTAATCTGTCCATTGTGAAATAACCTCCTTCATTTCCACGAATAAAATCACCGCCTTCAGTTCAGCTTTCAAGTTTCAAACACACCTTCAACTTAAGTGGAAAACCGATCAAAATGAAATCTTTAATACTCAGAACTTGTATTAAAGTTAACAGACCTCACCTCCATGAATTTTATTAAAGATCTTTTGGTAAACTAACCTAATAAGTGTTTTAACAATACTTTTTTGACATTACTATAGTGTAATATCACTACTATGTAATATCATTACTTTGTAATCTTTTACTTTTTTGTCATTTTATCGTGTTTGATTAGCTGTATACGGGGTGTCTGAAAAGGTACTCCCTATTTTTAATTCTTATTGCTCCAGAAGGAAAAGGGATATGAAAACATTTCTTTAACTGAAATGGAGCTTATTTATTACCGTTTACTTTATTATAAAATTGAAAAGCTTTAATACAGAGTTAATGTTCAACGTAGGCTCCAGCATTGTCCACACACTTCTGTAACCTTACTGGTACATTTTCAACAGATTTTCTCAAGAAATCACGTGGTACATTACCAAGAACATCACGAATTTTGTTTTCAAGTTCATCAATGGTCCTTGGTTTTGATTTGTACAAGTCTTCTTTGGCCCAGCCACACAGAAAGAAGTCGCATCGCGTTAAATCTGGACTTCAAGCAGGCCATTCCGTTGGCCCTCGACGACCTAAATACCGTCCGGAGAAGTGGTTATCTAACCAGGTATGAACAGTTAATGCAAAATGTGATGGAGCCCCATCTTGCATGAAGAGCAATTCTCCAGCATTTTCCCACTCAGAAATGGTAGGCCACACAAAATTTTGGAGCATCCCCAAGTATCGCTCACTATTCAGGTGTCTCGTAGCAAGTACGGGCAGACAAACTGTGTCGAACTGTCGAAGCTTTTCAATTATGTAATAAAGTAAACGGTAATAAATAACTTCATTTCAGTTAAAGAAATGTTTTCATATCCCTTTTCGTTTAGGAACAATAAGAATTTAAAAATAGGGAGTGACTTTTCAGACACCCTGTACATACATTATAATTATTTGTTCTTTGAACATTTTAGCACTGATATTAAAACTACTACAATACATACACATTTTTCGTTCTCCTGTTTCTTACTAAATAACGCTTCCCTAACAACAAACCTTTCAATTAAATGTGTATGTGTGTGTGTGTGTGGCTTTTTTCTGACGGAACGCGTCGGAACGGCGTTCCGGTACCTTTTATTTTCATTCAGATTATTTTTTAGGTTACATGACAAAATTCAGGAGTAGGAAGGACACTTTTTTGGGGTATTGTGATGGTCATAGAGTCAGGGTTACAAGCAAGATCAGTGGCTGCAAAGAACAAAATTACTGGGAAAGACTGTGCGCATGAAATCTATGTTCGCTGGAAATAAGAGAAACTGTACATCATAATATACGTATGAAAAATAATTGAGAAAATAGTAGCTAAACTCAAACTGAACCTGATAACTATCCAAACAACCCTGGAAAATATGGAAGGTAGAATATGCAGTGTCCCCAAACTAAAGGCCAGACATGGTACATCCTCAACTCTGAAGTAAAATAACTTTGTTGTCAGAGGGCCAAGAATATGGTGTGCATGTGGACGTATTCAAAGGAAGACTAGACACCACCTGGCTCAGGACACTCCCTAATGAGCCGGGCGCACTTGGCTATATGAGATGGAAAGCCATGTTCGAGAACATCAAGTCAAGGCTCTAGTAGAGGTGGGGCCACTAGCCTCACATCCGCGGGAAGAGAAACCGACGCGCAGACCCTTTTATAGGTTGACAGGTATATATATATATATATATATATATATATAAACAAAACAAGAATAACTCTTAAAGAAAAAAATGCTTAGCAAAATAAATCCCAAGTTCAGTTTAAAAACTCTTTTATTCCTCCCTTTGCTACGCAAAAAAGATTTTCATCTAAATTTTATACAAATAATTCTTTTGTAGATTGCGCACACGCTTTCTACTAATGACTATTTGCAAGCTTTGAAAACTTTTCATATGTTTCTTTTAATACTTTCAAAAGGACTACTTTATCCTCCTTTTACTCAGAAAAAGGCCTTCAAAATGATTTTATGAAGAACTCTAAAAGAGGTTTCTCAAAGTTCATCAATATAGTAATAATTTTATGGATACAAAGTATTTTTAAAAGAAGTCTTTCTATCGAACTTTTAATGCTAAAACTTAGAATTCTTTATTAAGACTTTTAAAAGAACTTTTGGGTATTTGAATGTGTGTTGCCTTTTGTTGTGGCAAAATCAATTAAACGCCCTTTCAGTTAATTTTCATCTAAAGAATGTTATTACATGCACGTTTATTCTTATATGTTAATTGAGAACAACATGCTAACAGCAATTTCATTTTTAACACTAAATACATTAGAAATAAATTAACTCACCTCGGTGGGGGTTCAAAGCAGTCATTAAAGATACTAATTTTGCGATCTAGCCAAGTTGCCCCTTTGAACATAAGACGTTAAGGTTTAATAACAGAGTTTTGTATACTCTTTTGCATATTTTTTGTACTTACCTTAATTCTTACTTTGTTCTGTGTGTGTGTGTGTGTGTGTGTGTGTGTGTATATATATATATATATATATATATATATATATATATATATATGATGAATAAAACCACGAAGGAAAGGAAACACAAAATGGTGCTCAAGCGCTTTCGTCTAATGACATCCTCAGGAACACTGAAGTACATAAAAAGGTTACAGCCTATATATAGGTTACAGAAAGAAAAAAAGAAAAAATAAATAACATACATACACACACACACACACACATATATATATATATATATATACATACATATCTATATATACAAATACATACATACATACATACATACATATATATATGCAATAAACAGAGAAGTAAAAATAAAAAATTAAAAATTAAAACCTTAAAGGATTACCAGTGAGGCGTACAGATTTGTAAGGAAAAATATCGATTTTTAGCACAAGATCAAATGGATTATAAAAATACAAATTTATACTGGAACTCTGCCCGGGTTTTAACACACTGCTGCCTATTGTCAGGTTTCGATATATAAAAAAAAAAAATAAAATGCAAATTAAAAGTTAATAAAGTAGCAGACAAGTTTACCAAAGATTTAATGTTTTACCCTTCTTATCTAAATCTGTTTTAAAGGAATTCAAAATAACAGGATCGAGTTGAAAAAGACCTTTGCTTATGTTGAAGTTATTTGAAAGTTGGATAATGGCAGACTCAAGAATATTTCTAACAATGTTGCTTGAATGGCATAAAACTGAAGCATTATTCCAATCAATACAGTGGGCTAACTCTGACAAATGGACAAAAAGGGCACTGGTTTTATTCATCATAAATATTTTTCACGTGTTACTTTCGTGAAATAATTTTCATATATATATATATATATATATAGAAGGTTGATAAAAGTAAATAAACACCACGATGATTATTCTCAAGAACAAATGACAGCTCATCAATGGAATGCCAGAACGTCTGTCAGCTTTTCATAACACAAAGGAGAAAGCAACACGATCCTAAACATATTGATTCAATAAATTTGTTATGATTTATCAACTCTTATTATCAAATAAAAACTATGAAAAAACCGAAGGTATTTATTTACTTTTGTCAACCTTCTGTATGTGCAGAGAGAGAGAGAGAGAGAGAGAGAGAGAGAGAGAGAGAGAGAGAGAGAGAGAGAGCATTCGAATGTTCCACTAAATTAATGAAACAAAAGTAAGGTGTATAACTGTATACTGCAATTAAGTACTTTTGTTTCATATATGTATATATATATATATTCTGTGGGTACATCAAAAACTCGAAACCTTATATGTACACAAGTATTTCCCTGTCTGGCGATGTAGAATTATTATCCAATAAAAGTTTTTAAATCTTTTAAAATTATTTCTTAAATAGTTGTAAGAAAATTGACTAAAATATTTTTAGCATAACCTTTTAACACCATTTTCTCCCGTCATTTTAAAAGCACTTACCAAATAAATTGTCAAAATAATTCTTTCATACTTCTAGACTAGATGTAAAACGGTACGGCTTTTAAACTACTTCAAAAAAGAGTCCTTCATTATTTCATTATTTTATTATTTATATGTGATTTAAAGCTAAATTCTCTTTCACCTTATTGGAAAAGCTTTGTACTCCAGCAGCTCTTTTTGTTAACGTAAAAAGGCTTTTTTAAAGATGTTTTAAGCTCTTTTTAGAGAAAAGATAACATACGTTGTTTTTAATCCACATTTAGTCTTTACAAAGCATTTAAACAAACAATTCGCTTTAAATAACTACTTTTTACTTTTACGCTGAATTTATGCAATCAGGTCCAAAGAGGAACTCTTTTTATAATTCAGTATCATCTCTTTAAAACTGGAAAATCATCAGGGCTTAAAGAAAAAAGTTCTTTCTTTTTAAGTATTTTCAATGCTTTATGTACAGTTGAGTGCATTATTCGCAGGACACTCTGAGAACAGATAGCGACACCTGGCATATATTTGTTGTGTGTACTGCAAACAGTTGTAACATTTTATGAATGAATCTTGGAGTGAGTGTGCGCTGATTGGTTGGTTGACTCACTGCCAAATGTCTTTAGAACATAATTATTTCCATTCATCACTCTGATTTACATATTACTAAGAAGACATAAATGAATAATTAAATATAAATTCAAGAAGGGGATATATATTAACAAGGGGGATGTCAATGAAGTGAATAAAAAATGGTCTTCTAAAAACTTAAAAAACACTTTCGGACGTGATGACAGTGTTCATAGTTGTGGCAAACCTGTCATCCTGAACGATGTGTGAAAACAGAGCCGTTGGTAGGCATTATTGCGCACTGAGTAAATTCCAAATTGATTCATTTATTTATTTACATTTAATATTGAACGTAGATTCAGATATTATTTTGTGTTATAACAAAGACATGGCAAAAACCTGATATATATATATATATATATAATACATATATAGGCGATTTATGAATGAAAAAACAACGTTTTGATGCATATTAAATTTTAATAACACTATGACATTACCAGATTGATGGGTATCTGTAGGTTTCATATGCCACTGCTTAGAATATCTTCCAATTGGCAAATGGATGACAGCTGAATAGATACTACTGGTATGGCATTGTTATATCCGGAGCAAATGCTATTTCCAAATCAGCAACATTGATATAGTAATATATCACTGAGAGAAATAGTATTTAGAAACGAAGAATGTTTTGTATTGAGGAAGCATCATAAATGCATATAATTGTTTTGTATTAATAAGTTCCATGTTACAACTTAAGTGTTGAACCACTGCAGCTGTGATTCTTGATGGTCTCTCACCTCAAAGGAGAGAATTACAGAAAATAAAACTATTACATTGATTCATATCAATAAACACAGAGCCATTTAAACAATGATATTTGGCATGTTAAACACTTTATAGTTTGAGCGCTGTGCTAACACTCCCCTTCTCTTGTTTTTAAAAATTATTATTATTATTATTATTATTATTATTATTATTATTAATCACACCTTTCCAATTACAGCTTCTTCGTATTTAGTTTCCTGTGCCTCATTCTTTCCCTTTAAGATTGAATCTTTTCAGTGTGGATACTACCCACGCATTTGTTATCAGTTTGCTTTTTAGTTTATATATAAATAGGGCTTATTAATCTGGGTTTGTTTGCTTTTTTGCCAGTTGTTTACCAACATTACATGATTAACCAACCCTTTATGTTCAACCCAACGCCCCGACCAGATTTATATTTTCATACTCCTGTACAGTTTAATAAGTTTAATACCACAATTTTTTATTTAATGTCACCTGCCATATTTTCTACCATTCTCCAAAAAATTGTTTGTTTTAAAACACTTTAATAAATTTACATCCATATTCCCTAGAAAATAATTTTATTTAAGTAAGATGACGCCGTAAGTATATAAATTGTTTAAAAAAATATATTCCTCTAACGTTAAAATTAATTTGGTAACACACTGCCTTGAAATTATGTGTAAAACAGTTACTGAAGTTAGTAGTTTGATAGATTTCCCTGTGAATTTCTCTGTAAACCAACTGTAATCTGCAAATGTGTAACGATCTCTTCATAAATTACCGGCGATGGAGAAATTCAGTTCGAACACTGAATATATATAACAGGTCCGAATATATATCAGGTTTTTGCCCTGTCTTTGTTATAACTAGGGCAGTCAAAAGTTGACCGAAAAAATTAAGAAAGTTGACCTTACGAATTGAAAAAATTGACTTATAAAGTTGCCTTTACTTTCAATAATAAAAACGATACTTTAATTACTTATTCTTGCTCTTCTACATCAGTTGACCGATTGTGGTAAATTATGAAGTATTTGCCGACATTTTCTGGCAAAAAATTGCGATCCTTACTTAATAATTTATTAAGCATGGAGAAAGATCTCTCTACAGCGGCAGTTGTTGGTTGACATTGCAAAAGCTGACCAGTGACCATAAACTGTTGGTGAGATTTCAGGTCTACTGAGGTTAATTATTTCACAAATACCATTTGTCTTGAGTCTTGTTTCAATGTATTGTTTGACTGAACACAAATCACAAATCAGAAAAAATCACAAATCAAAAATGGTAACCAGTAACCACAATACATACAACACAACCACATCCAAAACCAGAACGGACATAACTGAATAAGACAAATACGAGCAGCGAAGTTGCCAGTTAACCAAAAAGATGCCAATTTTTAGTTATTTTAATTATTTATTCAAAAAAATTGACTTTATTTACCTCATTGCTATTTTTTGACCTAACAGGTAAAAGTTGACTTTTGGTTGACCTATTAACTTTGGTAATATACCCCTTACAGGTGTTTTTATTGCATTTTCAGTCGTTTCAGCGAAAAGTGCCCCATAGGAAACAATTTGACTTTATTGACTTTTGACCGCCCTAGTTATAATACAAAATAATATCTGAATCTAGGTTCAATATTAGATGTAAATAAATAAATGAATCAATTTGGAATTTGCTCAGGGCGCAATAATGCCTACCAACGGCTCTATTTTTATACATCGTTCAGGATGACGGTTCAGGATGACAGGCTTGCCAATACTATGAACACTGTCATGATGTCCGACGGTGTTTTTTATAGTTTTTACAAGACCATTTTTTATTAACTTCATTGACATCACCTTGTTAATATACAGGGTGATCAAAAAGTAACGCAACCCATGGAGAAACGCACATAATTGATTTTTTCCTTCTGTTGCAGGTGGTGAATATATGAAAAAGATGAAATACACCTTGGATCTTTAAGGGTCTTTAAGAACATGAATCGCCGTATCCACTTGTGTGAAGCCCAGAACGGTGCCCACTTCCAGCACTTGCTCTGAAATAAATCGTTTTCCCATGGGTTGCGTTACTTTTTGATCACCCGTATATCCCCTTCTTGAATTTATATTTAATTATTCATTTATGTTTTCTTAGTAATATGTAAATCAGAGTGATGAATGGAAATAATTATGTTCTAAAGACACTTGGCAATGAGTCAACCAACCAATCAGCGCTCACTCACTCCAAGATTCATTTATAAAATGTTACAACTGTTTGTAGTACACAGAACAAATATATGCCAGTTGTCGCTATCTTTTCTCAAGAGTGTCCTACAAATAATGAGCGCAACATAATTATATATATGACGTCACACCCGTCAGCCCTCATGGCTCAGTAACACAGTTTCACTATAAACGAAGTGAATGAAGACACGGAGGTCGGGGTTTCGAACCCCAATGATGCTGGTGATAATAATAATGCAGGAGTTAAAGCAGTAAGACGCATTAGTTGGCCTGAGCGCTTTGCCACTTTCTGGCCCTCGTAACTAATAATTATTATTAACACCGTTTTCTTATAAACTAAGGTGAGGGGTTCTACTGCTAATGGTGCTGGTAATAATAATCTGGAAGTTAGCGTAATGGTCGTGTTAGTTTGGTTTGAGCACTGTGCCCTTTTCTTACCCCCCTGACTGATTATTATTATGAAGACACATTCGTACACACGAACACAAATTTATTTATATATATATATATATGGGAATAGCAGGCAAAGTAGGAAAATGGGTCTTTAACTTCCTCAAAGAGCGTCAGCAAGTATACTGTAGTACAAGGAATATAATCATCAGAATCGGAGCAACGTAGAAAGAAACATGGTAAGTTCCACTACTATCCATAATCATGGTAGCCGATGTAGGTAGTGAATTAAACAATAATAGCATTGTAACATCCTTTGCTGATGATACAAAGGAAGAAAAATTAGAAATTCCGATGATGTAGATACAATCTTTACAGATAGACACAAACAACAGATACAAATGATCATAAGACAAGAATATTTAATTTAAAACTGAAAATTTTCAGCTCTTAAAATAAGGAAAAAAATGAGGAGCTAAAATGTAGAGAAATCTTTACTGCAAATGGACAGGAAATTCAGAAAAACAGAACAAAAGTGTTAGGAGTTAGAATGACCAACGATACCTTAATTTCAAACACAAAACGAGATAGAAATAAACAAAGCGAAAAGTATAACTGGACAGATACCGAGAAGCTTATAAAGACGGGACAAGAATGTCATGATTCCGTTGCTGAAAAGAGTGATCATACCAAAATTGGGATGCTACTTTGCTTTAACATTCCCATATAAAAAAAAAGAGGAAATTAAGCAGCTACAAGAAATTTAAAGAAATTTCAAAACCAAGATCAATGGCTGCAAATAATTAATTTAGCGGGAAAGACTACGTAAGTTAAATTTGTATTCACTAAAGGAATAAGAGAGAGGTACATCATAATTTACACATGGAAAACGAATAGAGAAACTAGTTCCTGCTTTCAAAAGGGCGATTTTTTTTTATCATGAAAAATCACTGATTCATGCATGGTATTCCATTTATGGACCAGATAGTTTGAATTAAATGCTGGTCATTGCCTCGAGTGCGGGAGGGTTAACGCATGAAATGCTTCTGGACGCGAGAGCGTTATGCGTTTCGTTGGTTTTTAAATGTATGACAGGTTGCGATAACTTTTTAGCCTATGGTAGTTTAGTGGCTAGCGCCCTCACTTTCTATTCAAGAGGTTGTGAGTTCAAACCCTGTTGAGAGCGATTTTTTTCATCATAAAACATCGTGCGGATATATATATATATATAATAACATCGTTATTGGTATTTTTATTAATCTTTTAGTTATTTTTTATTTTTTGCTTTATTTTTTTTGATCTTAGTGGTTTATTTTATATTCTGCTAATAACATTTCCTATTTCCATTCAGTTTCTATTCCATTTTATATATACACAACTAATATTTTACCATCTCGGCCGTACATAATAAGACTTATATAAATGAAGAATGCGCGTATCGCCAGCCGCCGCCTCGTTAATGCAGCCTCGTGCCAAGCAACCTGTATCTATCTATACAGCTATCTATCTATTTTTTTTTCTATCTTACCTTAGTTTTAAACAAAATATTTATTATCAGAAAACGTTGGATGCTGCTTTTCGAGCAGTACATCATATTTTATAATTAATTTATTTCCACAAAACAAAACTTTTTTGTTTTTAGTAATATATCAAAGAATAATTAATTTATTATAAACACAAGAAAGGGAATTGTGTATTATACATATAGTATATATATATATATATATATATATATATATATATATATATATATATATTGTATATACTGTACGTAACTAAATGAAAATTAATAAAAATGAAAGATTTATTAACCGAAGAAGTAACCGATATATACATATATATACACACATACAGTATATATACATATATACACATATACAGGTCTTAAAATATACATACAGATCTTAAAATTAAAAAATACAAGTCATGGAATAAGTAATACTAAAAACTAAAAAACAAAATCGAACTAAAAATAAAGAAAAATGAAAAGTAATGAGAATACAAGTAGCGATATTAATTGGGACTCGAAGCATTTTCATATCATGAACCAGGAACGGAGCAAGAGTGTCACGGGCCCCGGGGCAAAACTTATTTACGGACACCCCTAACAAAATTTTTATTATACATTTATATTGCTTTTCTTTGCATTATTTATTTAGCATATTTTTAAGAATTATGATACTACTTGTACGCATGGAGGCATAGAAGGCAAAACATTATGTAAAATATTGAGCTTTAAAAAGGATACCGTGAAATAAAAGTTCACTTATGACAACATCAGAACTTGACTTTTCTTGCCTTTCTTTCAGCAAATTCATTAATTAAATCCTCCAAGTTAATACTTCTAGCTTTCTTGTTTTCAATTGATATAACTGAGAGTCCACTTAATCTTTTTTCATTCATAGAATTTCGAAGATAGTTCTTTATCAGTTTAAGTTTTGAAAACGATCTCTCTGCACTTGAAGCTGTCTTAGGAATTGTGAGGAACAATGTTATAGCAGTCACAACTTCGGGAAAACTTGAGCACAAAGTACTGTTGTCTTTAATTAAAAATGAATATAGCTCATGGATTGTCGTCATTTTTTCAATGTCTGTTTTTAAGCACATTCGAAAAGAGAGTAATTGACTTGGAAATTCAGAGGAAATATAATTTTTATATTTATTTACTAGCTTTGTTGCTCTCTCAAATAACTTCTCATCAATTGTTGAAATGACCCGGGCCCCCCAAAAGGCCCGGGCCCCGGGGCACTGCCACGCCTGCCCCTAGCTAGCTCCGCCCCTGTCATAAACCTTATCATTTAGAAACAAATCCAGACTGATGAATAGCTTCGACAATTGAATTTTCTGGGTTTTGAAATCTTTTCAATTGACTGTATTGAGTACGTCTTGTGAGCTCCGGGAGGATCGAGACATTGTGATCTGCAAGCATTTTCGAAGCTGAGCATCTTGCAGGTAACTTAGGCAGCAATGTAAAAGAGCTATTGTAAAGCAAATATACAGTTCTACCAAAACCTTTCTTTTTATATAGTTTTCCCACAGTTGCTGCCCATAAATATTCCTGCAGAAAGTACGAGAAAAGTGGTTTTAGCTTCGCTTGTACAGAATCTGAAGTTCCTTTTATCATAATTGCTTTAGCACAGAAACTTTATTTTTTTCTTATGTCTGAGTTGTCATTCAAGGAACTGGTGACAATTTGACACAGATGATTAAATTCTCGTACTTGCTTTATTGGTTCACCTCTCACTTGAAAAATAATATTAACTGTTTGATTTGAGCTTTTGGGATGGAATTGTATAACCTTAGTTTTAGTAAAATTAAAATTATTTCATGTTTCTGTGAATATAATTCACAAATTTTTATAAGATGATCCAAATCTTTAAAAAAGGGCTTATTAATATCATATCATCATCACCAACTCGGTTATTAATCCTCATGTTATCTATACAACATTCATCTTTCGTCTCATTAACCGAAGTAATTAAACCAGTTTCCCAACTGGGGTGTCGCAAGTGTCTTTTAGGGGTGCCGCCAAATTTCACGAAAATTACAAAACTAACATTCAAAATTTAGAACTTGCTCAACATATGCACATTTTAAGTGAAACAAAAACATTCACAATTTATTACGTCCATAAGGAAACTACTGTATATAACAATGGTTCTTAACCCCTGTGTCGCCAAGCCATTTTAATTGTGTCATTAAATTGTCATTTATCATTTATTTATGTTATCCCTAATCATTTTAACATTAATTATTTATTTTCTTATCTATTACAAGTGAACTGTTTGAAGGCATGGGTCACCGAGCTAGCCCCTCGACCAGAATTTGGGTCGCAGCCTAAAAAGGTTACGAACACTGGTATATAAGCTTAGTCTGAAGTTACGCGGTGCTCACGGGGTGGGGTCGGGGGGGTAAATGGATGTTGAATAGCGGGAGACGCAAAATCCCAGGGATGCCGCAAAAGAAGACTGGGGTGCCTTGAACCAGAAAAGGTTGGGAATCACTGAATGAAGCCATCACTACACGCATTAAACATCCGAGAGAGCAAACTCCATATCAAGAACCAAAACACTCTAACATTGTTAGAGTGTTTTGGTTCTTCATATGGAGTTTGCTCTCTCGGATGTTTAATGCAGAATTCATGATTGGCAAATGACATAACTCTGGTTAACCTTGGTTATATATAATAATAATGATAATAATAATAATAATAATAATAATAATAATGGATCATTTTTCTGTCAGATTTGTGATTATTTAGAAACATTTGTTCTTGCTTTGGTATCTTTTTGCTCTCACACAGTAATAAACATAATTCGTAGACTTTACATGCAACAATGTCGAATGGCTTCTTCACTTCTCTGAACTTTGCTAGCTGCACTTGATAGGGTTCTCAGTTTTTGTGCTGTTTGTAGTGCTTCAAGATCTTGCGATATTTTCCATAACAGTGTCTGATGTTTTCCACTACCGGTGGGAAATGTATAGGGATTGATGCTTTACGCCACAAGTGTTCGACTCTTTATGCACTTTTTCCTGCAATTTCAACTGATAGCATATTCTAACCATACTTTACCATCGATTCGTAAATGAGGTAAAACTAGTTTACCCATTTCACTCGGTTGTCCAAATACAGGACAAAAATAATCTTCCCTAGTCCTTGGCTTTGCAACACTGCAGCTTCTTTTGAGCTATAATTGCTTAATGGTAGTTTATGATAATTACAGTTTTGTTAATTAGGCAACCTGAAAATTAAGGAAGGTAAGTAAGCTTTAGTGAATAACTTTGACATGTTAAATCATTCACAACGTAAAATATATGGACAACAAACACAATTGGAACCACTGCAATAAAATATCGCGTATATATCCAATATCCAGTCAATGGCTAGTCACTTCTTTGGTGACGCAAGGATGCAACAGACCCACTTATTATACTAATTCAGTGTTAACTGAATCACTCAGGGGAAACTGAATCACACGACCATTACCTGCACCACAACACGCATAGGTAGCTGACAAAGGACAAAGCTTAACGAGTCAACAATTACAGAAAGGATGGTTGTGCGTATTGTGAAGGAGTGAGGAGCATCCAGAAAATAGATCCGTCTGGAGGTCGGAATGACCGTTGCCCAACGCACATATGGCAGTTATAAAGGTAGCTGCGCGGATATAATGGTAGCCTATGGGAAATTTTCAAGTCGCTGGTGGCAGCTGAAAATAAGTCGGATATTGCTGAAATTGTAGCATATTATTACTGGTGTTAAAAGGCACTTATCGCGCACCCTTCAAATTTCGAATTAAAAATAAAAATTTAAAACGCCCTCTATAAGCTTGACCCTCCCTAATGTATTAAAAACATTTTTAAAATGAAGCAAATATTGAAAAAAGTATACACAAAATTTCTTAAAACCATAAAAGTCATTAACGTGCAATATACCGCTTCAAATAATATAAATACTGTAAATTATATTTTATTTGAAAAGAAAATTGACTATTCAATTACTAAAATATAAGAGAAATAAAGGCTAATATTAACGTTCGCGGAGACTAGATTACACTAGGTTAGGTGGTCGTTTTAGATTGATTAGTTATTTCCCACGTGATCAAATTCGGCCAATCAGGATCACTGTAACAAGTTTTCAAAACCTGATTTCCGTGAAATTTAACATTTACCGAAATAACAAACGAGCTTACTGCCAGCGATGGGCACAGGAATTGGCTGGCCGAGGAGGTTAAGACTCTTTCAAATAGTGGATCGGCTGGTCGTGATTCCTACAACCCTCCCTCATCACCTACACCAGATACTAAAGTTGGATGACCCTCATGGCTACAGTTCCTTCGCTTCTTTCGTCAGATAGGTTGTAAAAGGCTCGGAATAGAACTGAATGGTAGGTTATGTAAAAGTTATAAAATTCTAAGTATTTACACGTTTCCCTCGCCATTCGCGGGGGTTAGGTTCCTAATAAAACCCCGCGGTAAGTAAAACTGCGGTTGGTAAGCCTAAAAGGCTTATGGGAAAAATAGGGTTAGGGGGTACGCGACCGTGGTCACACTGGGTAAAGTTCCAGAAGATTTGTGACGGTCAAAAATACGCATCCTGTGCCTGTACTAAACATGATAAATATGAATAATAAAGGAACACAAAAAAACATTTTACTTACCTCAAATAATGATAACGGACTTCAGATAACGATGACTATGAAGATGACGACGACGACGATGACGATGATGTTGGGGGTGAGGGTTAGAAGGATGAGGGGCTGTTCCCCTCCTCCTCAGGCTCAGGCTGAGGATCATCAACAGATGACCCTGAAGATGAGGTAGGAGAACTGGCAACTGTGATGGGACGAAAGGTGGTGAACCCAGAACTGGTGGATGGTGGAGGAGTGCGTGGAGGTGTGGTCACTGAAGCAGTGGTAGTGGCTGGAGGGTCTTTTAATAACGCTAATGATGGATGGTTGTTTCATTTTCTTCTTAAGATCCTTCTGGACCTCTATATGCGGCTTCCTGATTTCCTCCAGCTCTCGCTTAAATTTTAAACTTCTCTTCATGAAAGGGTCCACGTCAACCACCAGGTCTGAGAGAGACTCTTGGCCGCTCTCTGAACACGAGAGAGAACGTGAGGCGGGAGAACCCCGCGCATCCAGCTGATCCAAACGCGGACAGCGCCACGAGTGGCGGGCGGAAGAGCGCGGCGGCGGCCGATTTGAAATGGCTGGTGACGGGCTGGTGCGCGGGCCGCCGTGGAAACCGTGAATACTCAAAACTGTATACCGTGGTAGGCAAAATGACATACAGGATATTAAGCGTAGATACTCAGAATCCCAGTTGGAAAACCCGTGGTTGGCGAAGGAAACCTGTATTTATAGGCTTGTAGATATTCCTATTATTTCATATCGGATTCAATTTTTATTATTTGTCTGCACTGACATAACCTACAGAGGAATCCGGTAAAAATTCAGTTCGCCTTATTGAAAAGTAAATGGTCACTTACTATCTTTAAATTACTTTTGTTAATAAACTTAATATATTTTAAATCAATTCATTTTTCCTGAATAAAGCTCTTATATTCATAGTCTTACACTGGCAGGACATCCTTATTATGAAACATAATTAATTATCTTGTACACCGGTGTCATCTTAATGGGATATAAATTTAAGCTACACAATTTGAATCCTTTTCTTAATCTTTCCTTTATATATATATGTACAGGGTGATTCAGCAAAGAGTACATTAAATTGGAGGATGAAATCCTTGGATAATTCTAAACCACAATGTCTCTATGGTAAAATGTCATATTCTGCATAGTTTCCATGTTACAATACATTTAAGATGTAGATGAATATGAAGAGAGTGAATATGAGGCAACATAATGAGGCAACATAATGAGGCAACATTCGCAAGAGATGGTACTTTCAACACACACAACATGCATACATGGGGGAGGATAACCCTCACTCAACAATAGGTAGAGCACACCAGGTGAGGTTTTCAATAAACGTATGGGCTGGCATTATTGGAGATAACATTATCGGCCCTTATCTGCTACCACAGCGGCTGACCGGAGACGTCTACAGGCATTTCCTCGAGGAGACACTGCCAGTGCTACTTGAAGATGTGCCACTTCAAGTACGACGTCGCATGTGGTTCATGCATGATGGTGCACCTGCCCATTTTGCCCGAGCATCAAGGGAATATCTGGATACTGTTTATCCCAACAGGTGGATAGTGCGTGGTGGCTCTGTTCCCTGGCCACCCCGCTACCCAGGTCTTAACCCTTTGGAGTTCTACATGTGGGGCCATTTAAAGACGTTGGTGTATGATACAGAGGTTCAAACAAGAGAGGAATTATGGTCACGTGTTCGTGACAGATGCGAGCAAATTAAACATAGTCCAAGCATTCTGGAACGCGTCAGACATTCAGTGGTACGACGTGTACACTGTACAAGCCTACATTGAGGCAGAAGGGGGCAACTTTGAACATTTCCTTTAGGTTGTAACAAAGAGGGGTCACACTGTAGAGATCTGTGAATAAATAATTACAAAACCCTACTGGGGTTTCACTTCATATTCACTCTCATTAATACAACATCTTAAATGTATTGTAACATGGAAACTATGCAGAATATGACATTTTACCATAGAGACATTGTGGTTTAGAATTATCCAAGGATTTCATCTTCCAATTTAATGTACTCTTTGCTGAATCACCCTGTATATATATATATATATATATATATATATATAATATATATATATATATATATAATATGTTACAGTCAATGTCTAAAATCAGGCCATTTTATAAATTTACTGAAATTTTAGGCGATGTGTCAAACTAATGATACACACAAAACCTAACCTAACCTAATGAATTTTTAGGCAGCATATTCGGAAATACCAGTGAGTATGCATATACAGCATTACCAGAAAGGTTAGGTTAGGTTAGGTTAGGTTAGGTTTTGTGTGTATCATCAATTTGACACATTCCCTAAAATTTCAGACAATTTGCAAATTGCCTGATTTTAGACATTGACTAACACACACACACACATATATATATATATATATATATATATATATATATATATATGGCAGGGTTCTGTTGTTTTTCACGCATCATGAAGGTGTATCTTTGGATAGTAGTTGGGGCTAATTTCAGTAACGTGATATTATTCGAAAATTGTGCAATGCCATGAAGGGCAAGGGGAAACGGCGGAATGTTGACTAAAGGTGTGTTACTGCTCCAGGAAAACGCGCCGATACAAAAGACCCGTGTTGCAAAAGTTGCAATACGTGACTGTGGTTTCCAGCAATTCAACCACCCTCCTTACAGCCCAGACCTGGTCACAAATGACTATTATTTACTTCGAAACGTGAAGTCCCACCTGTGTAGTTGCCATTTTGAAGATGGTGAGGAACTCACAGAAGCTACTGAAACATGGCTTGACCAGCAATCGAAAGGCTTCTATAAGGCTGGCATCACGAGCTTGATCGACAAATGGAGCGAATACATTAAGGTAAGTGGACATTATATTGAAAAATAAAGTATAAATTGTTTGTGTGCCATAATTATTACTTTATATCTTATTTGAAAAACTTTTTGACCACCCCTCGTGAATATGCCTTTCAACCTTTCCAATGTTCCGTGCGATGATTCCTCATTTCGCGAAGGTCAAGCTTGTCGCCCCTCCTCTCAAGTTGGCCTGGTGAAGTAGTGAGTTGGTTTCTTGTACTCTCCACCTCACATAGCCAGGTACGCCCGGCTCATTGAGGATTGTTCTGAGCCAGGCGTCTAATCTTCTTTTGAAGATGTCCACTGCAACACCACTCGTGTTCCTTAGGTCTTTGGGCAGCTGATTAAACAGTCTTGGTCCTCTCACAACAAAACTATTTTCTTTCAGGGTTAAGGATGTTCCCTGTCTAGCCTTTAATTTGGGAACACGACACAGTCTTCCTTTTCTACTTTCTACTGTTGTTTGGGGAGTTATAGGGTTCAGAGTAAGATTAGGGACTAGTTTCTCCATTATTTTTCAAGTGTAAATAATAGTGTATGTATCTCTCTCTCCAACTTTCCAGTGAATATAGGTTTAATTCGCGTAACCTTTCCCAGTAATTTAGTTCTTTGCACCCATTGATCTTGGCTGTGAAGCTTCTCTGAATCCCTTCTAGTTGTCTAATGTCTTCTTTTTTATACGGGCATGTTAGGACCGAGAAGTATTCCAATTTGGGTATGATCAGTGTTTTCAGTAGAGGAATCATTATATTCCTATCCCTTCGTTTAAAGGTTCTCAATATCTGTCCTGTTACTCTCTTTGTTCTGTTTACTGCTATCTTATTTTGTGTTTCAAATTTCGCATCATCAGTCATTACAACCCTTAAATCTTTTGCCTTAGAATTTCTCTGAATTTCCTGTCCATTTTGGGTATAATATTCCATGGATTTTAGGTCCTCTCTTTTTCAGTACCGTAACAGCTGAAATTTCTCAGTGTTAAATTTCATATTGTTGTCTTCCATCCACTTGTAGGTTATATACACTCTGTGTGTGTATTTATATATACCGTATATATATATATATATATATATATATATATATATATATATATATATATATATATATATATATATATATATATATACTCCTTGCTGCCTGCCAAAATGGTAAACGGTCCATGATACAAAAGATTATACAGAAACATGTCAGCCATATGCCGTGACTGTATTTGATTTCCAACTGTTTACATTTGCATTCAAAACTAGATTGATTGAAGAGTGGGACTCATGAATGGTACTTTACTGTTGTCGAGTTTTATTTTCCTTCTTTGCCCGTTTATCGAAATTTATTACATTTATTTTCTTTAATATGATATTAATTTACCGTAATAATTTTTGCCCTTATTAACGGCTTTATTGATAGTAAATTCGGTGCATTACGCTCTCTTTTATGCGCAATATAGAATCTATTTTTATGCTAATACATTTTCATTGTCATGTCGTTATTTATACAGATATAAAGTAGTATCTGGTTTGGAAACGCGCATCACCATAAAGTTCTTTATACTTAGCCCTTTTATTTCAAAAAGATTTTAAAATTATTTGAAGGGAAGCTTTAACACACACACACACACACACACACACATATATATGTGTATATATAGATCTCTCTCTCTCTCTCTCTCTCTCTTATGCGCCTCGGTGGTGTAGTGGTTAGCGTCGGTGACTGCAAATCCATCGGACCCGGGATCGAGACCCGGTGACGACAGGCGGCGCGCAGCAAAACCCATCTGTTCATCCTTCCACACAATAAAGAAAGTGGTTGGTAGATAAATGGGTATCCTGGATGGCCTAGTGGTTAAGACGCTGGACTGCTGGTGGGGCGTGGTTCGGATTCCATGCTGAACTGTAGGTCTAAGATGGAGTCAAAAGCTTGACCCTCGTCAGAATGAACAATTCGGGCGGAAGCTAACCAAAAGTAAGTGTCTCTATATATATATATATATATGTGTGTGTTTTTGCTGCGACTTTGAAAGAAAAATTTTAATTTCAAAATGCATTCCAGATTGTGTCGCAAAACTTCGTATTATTAATGTCCATAAGCTAATGGATTCCTTAAAATGAAAACGGTGAACGAGAATCTCCCCCTCCCCCCCACATACACTACCCCCACACACACCCACAAAAAAAAACCCTCTCTTGCACGCTCTATAAATAATAGTGTAAAATTTTCTGCTTTTCTATTTGCTCACTTGGGATGAGAACGACTTATTTTCTTTAGACGAAAAATTTGTTAACGTTTCTTTTATCGTCTTTAAGAGTTTAATTTACTCGTGATTATACCTTTATTCCTTTTGGCCATTTATTTTTATAAACGAGGTGAGCTTTCCTGGTCCATGTTCGAAATGCTTATTGAAATTTTGGTATAGTTTTCGGTAGGTATATTACTACGGGTCAGATTCAGGCGCACAGCTGCAAATTCTGCGTATTGGATGAAATCAGTAAAATTTTTGGCGTTTGCGAAAAGGGAAAAGTTCCGTAGCACAAATACGGTAAACTGACCCGATGCAATAGAAATCAATGGAATAAAAATGGAAAAACCGATCCAATTACCCACTCCGAAAACTGAAACGCTTTTTTTGGCAACTTTCTGTATACAGTAACCAGAAAAATGGTTAAATATTCTATTCGATTTATTTGAATTTTTTAGAAAGAGTCAAAAGCCTAAATTTAGTTTGTAGCAGACAACAAATATGAATTCAGAGCTCGTTAGAGAGAGAGAGAGAGAGAGAGAGAGAGAGAGAAGAGAGAGAGTTGGAAAGAAAAGATAGAGAAATTTTTATTGACAGACACTGAATGATATATATATATATATATATATATATATACATAAGGTGTGTCAGAGAAGCTGAACACATTTGAATAATTCGATATAATTTTGTTTCGTTGCAATTTTTTTTACTTTCGTTTCGAGGTTAATAATGTACATGATTTTGGGTTTTATCGGAAACAGATGAGTTAGAAATGGTTCACCGTACAAAGATTGTACAACCGTATTTCACAAGAGACTCCTTTATGCAAGCACAACGAGCATTTCGACGTGAATTAGAGGCGAAGAAATGCGCCATCTCGCATCGAGCACGACCGAATGTAGAAGGAAATAGAGCAGTTGATGAAAACACTTTACGTGCGACGCTGAACAATGTTTTGGTCAAAGCCTGAGAATGCGTCAACGCTCGTTGGAGGTATTTGAAAAATGATGCTTTCAAAAAGGAAACGTTAGTCTGGGAAAGATATTCCTTTTGTCAGCTAGTCTCCATTGCTTAAAAAAAATACTAATTCTATTTTCTACTAGAGGCATTTAAAATAAAAATTGCATTCGAATATAATGTGACCATCTTCTCGAACACACACACACACACACACACACACACACACACACACACAATATACATATATATACAGTATATATGATACAACTTTAAAGATGAACAGGAAAACCTGTTCATTTTTAAACTGTTTCCCTAATCGATATCAGATGAAAACAGGAGGCGCTTAATTCACCCAGCTGTTCGCATTCTGTACACAATTTGGTTGGTAGATAAATGGGTACCCGAGTTAGCCTAGTGCAATGCTTCTCAAACATTTTCCGATATCATTCAGCCTAAACATTTTTTTTTTCAAGAACTCACTCGCCCCACTTCGAATACAGTGGAAAAAAGTAATCTTTTTAATTTCCACTGCTCATTATTATGGTTTATTTTTAGTTATCAAACATTTTTTACAGCAGGAAGGAGGGGCCAAATGCAACTACAGACTACAACATGAAAATTATTTACTGTGGAAAAAGAAAATATTCAATGCTTTTAATAGCTAATATTCAACAATTGCTTCATCAAAATAAAATGTACATTCTTCTTTCACAGTTTTCATTCACCCTGTTTCTGATTTCATTCACCCCTGGGTGAACCATTCATCCATTTCAGAAGCACTGGTCAAGTGGTTAGGACATTGAGCTACTGATCGGGAGGTCGTGAGATCGACTTTAGACGAGGGCTTTGTAATTTCAAACCACACCTGGTGGGTAGTGGTCCGGATTCCACGATAAGTTGTAGGTCTAAAGTGGGGCAACAAGCTTGATTTTCGTCAAAATGAACATTTCGGGCGGAAGCAAAACTAAGGTTACTAAGGTACATATATATATATATATATATATATATATAGTAGGGGGGGGGATCAATTTCACAAATAAACACGTGAAATTAATAACTGCTACACGTCCACAAAGTAAAATAAAAAGAGAGTCTAAGACCTTTCGTTTATTTTGCAACACCTCGCTAAGGAAATTACACGAAAGGCCAAGTTGGAATAGCTATATATACAGTATATATATATATATATATATATATATGATTATCCATGAATTAAATGAGAGTTTTCTATTAATTAAAAATATACTCGTATGTATCGTAAAGTATATCTGAGTATAAAAAAATGTTATTAACTTGCGGGTCCTTACGCGCTTTAATGTTATTGAAAATATACTAAGGAAATTTACGCTTTATAACATCTTTGGTTTAATTTATAACAATATTCTCTCTCTCTCTCTCTCTCTCTATATATATATATATATATATATATACAAAGAGAGAGAGAGAGAGAGAGAGAGAGAGAGTGCTTGACATAACTAATTATTCAGTAATCGTTACTTTTTTTAGTAACTGTGACGGTAACTAGTTACATTTTCTGGGTGAGTAATTATAATTCTAACTAGTTACAAAAAATCATGAATATTTGTAACTTGTACTAATTACTTTTTTCTGCGATGGCAAAATGTTAGTAGCTACTTTTTTTTTCACAAGGCTTCCTCGATGTGCACAGTGCAAGTTATATTATTGACAACATATATCTGATGATAATATGATAAAATGTTGTTGTTTATTCGTTAAATCCAATCAGTTTGAAGCAAATGAACAAGCTTGGCAAGTATCACTTGTTACGGAAAGTACTTTTATCAGGGTCAGATGCTCGCTAAAACCAGGAAAAATGTTGAAAGGAACTTTTGAAGTAACTAGTAACTAGTTACTTTTTTGAGATACTAATTAGTAACTGTAATTAGTTATAAAAAGTAACTGTCGCAACACTAAATATATACACAGAGTGATCCGTTTAGGTATGGATAAAATAAAAACGCTGAGAATCTACTGAGAAGTGATACAGCGCTCATCTGTTGCACGTGTGGTCATAAAATGTGGGAGTTTGTAATAGGCTATGCCATCCGCTGCCAGACGTACGAGCGTCATCTGCTGTCAGACTTATGAGACATATGGCAGTTTCGAAGATGGCGGCGAATGCACAACAACGTGCGAAGTGTGTCATTTGGTTTGCTAAATTTGAAAGTGTGACAGCGGTACAGCGCGAGTTTTGCCATGTGTATGGTGTTCGAAAAGCTCCTAAATACGACTCCATAATGCAGTGGTACCGCACATTTAAAGAAACGGAGTCTATCACTAAACCACATGCAGGTGGTCATAAGAATTAGCCTCTCGTTATGACCTCTGTCGTGTCCGGAAGGGGGATCATGTTGAAGAATAATTAGGTTTGTCACAATCTACCATCTTTGTGGGCATTGTTTGCCAAATATTAAACTATACAATGTTACTGTTTCCATTTCACATCAATTTTATTTTATCCATACCCAAACGGATCACCCTGTGTGAATATATATATATATATATATATATATATATATATATATGATACACACAGACAGTGCATGGAACAAGGAACTCTTCTGGGATAATTAAATCCACTATAGTCCGAATAAGTAATGGTAAATGACAAATACCATAGTTTTTCTTTTTCATGATGCTAGCCCGACGTGGGCAACGGGTCACTCGCAAAGAGGTCCCATAAATATAGCTTCCCTCACCAGCTATCTGCAAAGCAGACAGGATCCAGCTTTGGGACATGGATCTAGGGTTTAAAGCACCTAGCCCTGCTACATTTAGAACCTCAATATAAGCAAAAGACTCGCTACCCTCACGTCAGATTGAATGCATCATTTACCATTACCATTACTTATTCGGACTATAGTGGATTTAATTATCCCAGAAGAGTTCCTTGTTCCATGCACTGTCTGTGTGTATCATAAAAAACTCAGGGGACCATTCTGAGTTCATTCCCATATATATATATATATATATATATATATATATATATATATATATATATATATATATATATATATATATATATTATCTCTTGAGTGGTTGGAAAGAAAGTGTAACTTAATAATGAAGAGGAACACTAGGGAGTGAAAAACATTCTTCAATTTTTAATTGACATCAACGTTTCTGAATACCCATATTCCATCATCAGGGCCAAAATAATAAAATACAAAAGATATTGGGTTAGATAACTAAGTTGAAGTTAAAAACTCAAAAACTTATAAACTTAAAATTAAAATTACAAAAAAAAAAAGACTGAACAGACATTAAATATAATTATAAAATATAGACAAAATAGAGACCTAAGTTGAAACACAGGAATTTAACAAAAGTTTCATCGGAGTTGAGATTGGGTTTAAGTTCATCAATAAGTAATGATTCCATGATTTTAAGTTTGTGGTCAGAATTGCTTCCGGCGAACACATTAAAATTTTACTGCGAAATCAGATTGATCGTTGTTATGCACGTGACTACATAATGAAGAGTTGTTGGTTTGTTGAGGAGTTGGTTTGCATTAACTGACTTTCCAAGATGTTCTAAGGTACAGGATTTCTGGTGCCTTTTAGTTTTACCTATATAGGACCCTGTACAATGGCCACACTTACAGTGATAAACTATGGAGGATCTAAGGAGTGTAGGAACAGTGTCTTTAAATTTAAACAAATGAAGAACTGATCTGGTCGGAGCGAGAATAACTCTGATCCGAAGTTGAGGATAGAATTCGTTGAGTAATTTCAGACGTTTGTTCCTTATATTGAAACTTAAAGTTTCTGCGTAAGGTAAAGTAAAGTACCGGTTGTACATAAAGTCAGGATCTATTTTTGTGAAGCACTTCGAAATTATATGGAATTCAATCATAAAATGATAAAGTGGTAACATTTATTAAATAATTAAGAGTAGGATTCGACGTGACGCCCATCAGTATCCCTGCACAGCTCAAATCGTTCCGCAGCATTTCTAAACACATTCTGGAGCATTTGTGGGGTTATGTTATCTGCAGCAGTTCGTATACGTGTACGTAAGTTTTCAAGACTCGTAATCTTCGTCTGATAGACGTGCGATTTGATAAAGCCCCATGCAAAGAAATCTAAAGGGGTTAAAGCTGGTGATCTCGCTGGCCAAGGTCTGTTGCTTCCGCGTCCGATCCAGCGATTTGGAAAACGTCCATTTCGATAATCCTGAACAATTTTGGCATAGTGACAGGAGCACCATCATGTTGATAGACGACGGTACTAACAATCCTATCCCCGTCGTCTATCAACATGATGGTGCTCCTTGTCACTATGCCAAAATTGTTCAGGATTATCTAAATGGACGTTTTCCAAATCACTGGATCGGACGCGGAAGCAACAGACCTTGGCCAGAGAGATCACCAGATTTAACCCCTTTAGATTTCTTTGCATGGGGCTTTATCAAATCGCACGTCTATCAGACGAAGATTACGAGTCTTGAAAACTTACGTACACGTATACGAACTGCTGCAGATAACATAACCCCTCAAATGCTCCAGAATGTGTTTAGAAATGCTGCGGAACGATTTGAGCTGTGCAGGGATACTGATGGGCGTCACGTCGAATCCTACTCTTAATTATTTAATAAATGTTACCACTTTATCATTTTATGATTGAATTCCATATAATTTCCAAGTGCTTCACAAAAATAGATCCTGACCTTATGTACACCCGGTATAAGATGTCTTAAGGGACCGGTGATTATGTCCCTAGTTGTAGGGGTTAATTAAACTGTTTAAAGCCCTACCAATTGTAGTTTCTACCAATCTCCTGGAGAAACCATTCGTGGTAAGAACCTGTTCAATGAATTTTAATTCATCATGAATGTTAATGAAATTTAAGGGGACAAAAGAAAAAAACTGGTGGTAGGATCAGTGAAAGTGGGTTTGCGATAAACCGAAGTTTCAAAAGAGGACTGAGTTTTAGTTATTTTGGTGTCCAAAAAGGACAAAGAATGGTCAGATTCAAACTCAGAAGTAAATTCAATATTGGGGTGCTTAGAGTCGAGATAGTCGAGGAACAAAGGGACATGGTTGGGGAATTTAAACAGAAGAAAAGGGTCATCAATATAGTATGTTCTGTAAAAACAAACCAGCCTTTTGTACAGTATATATATATATATATATATATATATATATATATATATATATATATATGATCCCTTGGAAAGGCCTTGGAATCGCTTTTTATTATTTTCACGTGTTTAATATATATATATATATATATATATATATGTATAGAAACGACGTAAGTATAGAGGAGCGTTCTGCACACGAGGAAGAGAAATAACGAACAAATGAAAAATGAGGTGACCGCCCGGGAATCGAACCCAGGATCTTCCGATTGCCGGTCAGATATGCTATCCACTACACCACGGGCCTCGATCAGTCAGAAGTCGTAATTCTCATACATAGGGCAGAAACCAATGCCCTAAGAGGGCACCCTCGCAAATCGTGAATATGTACATTTAACTGCAATGACCACGCAGTATATTAATGTATAGAAACGACTTAAGTATAGAGGAGCGTTCTGCACACGAGGAAGAGAAATAACGAACAAATGAAAAATGAGGTGACCGCCCGGGAATCGAACCCAGGATCTTCCGATTGCCGGTCAGATATGCTATGCACTACACCACGGGCCTCGATCAGTTCGTTATTTCTCTTCCTCGTGTGCAGAACGCTCCTCTATACTTATGTCGTTTCTATACATTAATATACTGCGTGGTCATTGCAGTTAAATATACATATTCACGATTTGCGAGGGTGCCCTCTTAGGGCATTGATTTCTGCCCTATGTATGAGAATTACAACTTCTGACTGATCGAGGCGCGTGGTGTAGTGGATAGCATATCTGACCGGCAATCGGAAGATCCTGGGTTCGATTCCCGGGCGGTCACCTCATTTTTCATTTGTTCGTTATTTCTCTTCCTCGTGTGCAGAACGCTCCTCTATACTTACGTCGTTTCTATACATTAATATACTGCGTGGTCATTGCAGTTAAATGTGTGTGTGTGTGTATATATATATATACGAGGGTAAGTCAAAAAAGATCCGAACTTTGTCCGTCTTTTTTTATCAGAAAAGGTGGATAGGAATATATATATATACACCAGGAGAAGGGGGGCACAAGAGAAGACCAGGAGCAAGCAAAAATGTTGATGGCTCTCACAAATGAGTTTATGCTGACACAGGAGATAACAGAAAATACCAGAAAAAATAACTGCCTAGATCTGGTATTCACGAATAACACGAATTTGATTGCTGATATAAAAATAACCCCAACCATTATCTCAGACCACAACTTAATCGAGATATCAACAAATATGACGATAACATTAAAAGACAATACACATATTGAGGAATGAAGCAAATTTGGGGCCTTTAACTTAAACTCCAAGACTATAAATTGGGAAGCAATCAGATCGCACATGGCCCAAATAGAGTGGAGAACAGTTTTAGAGAATAAAACAACTGAAGAAATGCTAACAATCTTGAAAGAAAAAACGCTGAGAATTTTAGAAATATATGCTCCGAAATCACAGCCAAAAGGAAAGAGGATCTGGCTAGAGAAGCAAAAGAGAAGAATATTCCGCAAAAGAGAGAGAGTGGAGGCGAAGTAAGCCAACTGCGGAGATAATGCCAGGAAAGTAATGCAAGAAAAATTGGAGGGTATCGATAGGAAAATACAAGCCCTGATTAAGGACCATACAGAGAGGGAAGAGGAAAAGGTGGTAGAAGCAATAAAGGAAAATCCAAAATACTTCTATAGCTATGCGAAAAGGAAAACAAAATCGCGCGCCGCTATTGGGCCCTTAAGGAAGAGAAATAATGAACTAACCGACGATCCAAAAGAAATATCTGAAACATTGAGAGCCCAGTATGCAGTATGATTCAGTTTTTAGTACCCCAAAAAAGTGACAAAGCGATACCTGACATAGATGCATTCTTTGAAGAGAAATTGCAAGGAGAGTGTATAACAGACTTTGATTTTACCCCAGAACACGTACCGAGAGCTATAGGACAAATGAAACCACATTCAGCTGCAGGTCCGAACAATTGGAACGCATTATTGATTAAAAACTGTAAAAATGAAATAGCTACACCTTTATACTGACTATGGAGATCCCTAGAAACTGGGGAAATACCGAGCATCTTGAAAAGAGCAAACGTTGTTCCTACATATAAAGGAGGGGACAGATTTCAAGCAAAGAACTATAGACCAGTGTCATTGACGTCCCACCTCACCAGAGTATTTGAAAGAATAGTTAGAGAGAAAATTTATGATTTCTTGGAGACACTGGAAAGATTCAACGAAAATCAGCACGGATTCCGATCAGGTAGACCATGCCTATCACGACTAATAGAACACTACAACAATATTCTAGATGCACTGGAAGGCAATGACAACTACGATGTCATATACACGGATTTTGCTGAAGCTTTCGACAAATGTGATCACGGTATAATAGCACATAAAATGAAATATATGGAAATAATAGGCAAAGTGGAAAAATGGATCTACAACTTCCTCAGAGAACGTCTACAGGTTGTCAAAATTCAAGGTATATCATCATCAGAATCGGAAGTACGCAGCTCAGTACCACAAGGTACGGTACTGGCCCCCACTCCTGTTCATTATCATGCTAACAGATATAGACAGCGGAATAAACAGCAACAGTATAGTAACATCCTTTGCAGCCGATACAAACAGCAGCAGAAAAATCAGCGATGTAAATGAAGTGGAGGCCTTGCAGAGGGATACGAACAAAATACACAAATGGTCAGAAGACAACAACATGACGTTTAAAACCGAGAAATTTCACCTCTTGAGATAAGGTAGAAAAGAGGAACTTAAACAGACTGCATATTATGCTCCAGGTATACAGGAAATTCAGGGAAGCACGAAAGTTATCGATCTGGGGATAATAATGACCGATAATGCGAAATTCGAAACACAAAATCAGATATCGATAAATAAAGCAAAAAGAGTAGCGGGACAGGTACTAAGAACGTTCAGAAGAAGGGACAGGACAGCAATGATTCCCCTGCTAAAAACACTGATTATACCAAAACTTGAATACTGCTCAGTTTTGACGTCCCCATATAAAAAGGAAGAAACTCAGAGACATTTCACAGCAAAGATTAGTGGCTACAAAGAACTCAACTACTGGGAAAGACTACGTAAACTAAATCTGTACTCCCTGGAAAGAAGAAGAGAGAGGTACACCATAATCTACATATGGAAAATGATCGAAAAACTGGTACCAAACCTCAAACTAAACCCAATTACCATTCAAACAACACTGGAAAATAAGAAAGGCAGGATGTGTAGTGCTCAGGGCCGGATTTTCCAATAGGCAACATAGGCCATTGGCCTAGGGCCCACCAGTAACTGGGGGCCCACTGGGGACCTCCTACAATCCCTTGACACAAACAGTATCATTGACAAATTTGCCATAGAAAAAAGCAGGAAAAAGTCATTTTGAACTTCACATAGTTGTGCTTGCAAAATTTATTATGCTTCAGTTTCATTGTATTTTTCCATTATTCCTATGTGTAAGATGTACATGATATGGAACTTGATTTACTTTGATGTACTTGATATGGAACTAATTTGATTAAAAATTATTAATGTGTAATGTATTACATTATGTTGTAATTCTTATTGCAAAATTTATTATGCTTCAGTTTGACTGTATTTTTTTCCATTATTCCTTTGTGTAAGAATAAGTTGTACATGATATAAAACTAATTTGAATAAAATTATTGATGTATTACATTATGTTGTAATTCTTTTTTTTTTTACATTACAATATTACGATATATATATATATATATATAATATTTTTTTCGGGGGGGGCACTGATAAGGTTTGGCCTAGGGCCCACAAGCAAGTAAATCCGGCCCTGGTAGTGCTCCCAAATTAAAGGCCTAACAAGGGACCTCCTCAACACTGAAGGAAAATAGCTTGATTGTCAGGGGGCCAAGACTTTTTAACGAACTTCCAAAGGACCTCAGAAACGTTACAGGGGTCAAAGTTGAAGTCTTGAAGAGAAGACTAGATGCCTGGCTCAGGATGGTACCACATGAGCCGGGTGTACCTGGCTATGTACGTTGGAGAGGGCAAGAAAACAACTCGCTCCTCTACCAAGCCAGACCTAGAGGCGGGGCCACCAACGTGACCTTCGTGTGAAGAGAGACCAACGCACGGAACAGCAACGAGGTATATATATATATATATATATATATATATACAGGGTGTCCCGTAAGTCTGGACCCATAGGGAAAAATAATAAAATTACAAAATAGTCCAAAAATTTATTTATAATATATTTTTGTATTATTTTTATTATTATTTTTATTATTTTTTTATTATGATCTTACTCCGCTGGAGTTTTATTTGTGGGGCCACTTGAAAGCCAAAGTGTACGAGGTCAAACTTCAGAACATTTTCCACCTTAAAGCACGCATTGTGGAGGCGTGTCAAGAAATTTCTGCGACTGTGATTCAGAAAGTCCTGTCGCAGTGGAGATTGCGTCTTCAACTATGTGTGCGACACAACGGCGGACACTTTGAACAGATTATGTAATAAATTTTTGGACTATTTTGTAATTTTATTATTTTTCCCTATGGGTCCAGACTTACGGGACACCCTGTATATTAGGGTGACAATAAAAATCGAAAGTTGGAGTTTTGTATTGGCCATTTGTTCAATGCTGCTACTACATGAGAAAACAATGTACTGTAAATATTAGGTCATTCAGATAATATTTAAGGGTGTCTCAAGTGAGGTAAATAATTCTCCTTATAACAAAAATTAATTATTCATTACCTAGTAAAAATAAATTAATATTTTTTTTAATTAATGTAAATAAACGTTAGTTTTAGTTCATAAGGTTTAAGTGCAGGCGTACTCCAATCGTAATAAGTAAATAATATATTTACTAAATATATTCCAGGGTGTCTTTCATTCAATTGTAGACCACCCATTAATTCTTGCTTTTCCTCAAGCCATACCCCTTTTTCAATGTACCAGGCTGAGACTTCCTATGATCCTCAACAACCTGCAAGAGATGTTGGCGCTGTTCTTCATTCTTCGTAATCTTTGTATTGAAGGCCTGGATCAAGGCAATTCCCCTCTCTGCCATGTCATTGACGACTTTTAGTCCTTCAACTATAATCAAACCAGTCTTGAAATCTTCGTCGTCCGGCCAGGTCTCTGGTTCCTTGGACAAGAAACCATCATTAATTTTTAGAAGTTCAAAGAGAAGCTTTGATCCTTTCGAGGCAAAGTCCGAGAGCTGCTTTGTTGAAATGGAAGAAACAGCAGGTATTGGGGCTCGCTTTGGAGGATCTTCAGCAGCTTCTTTTTCGAGGATTGATCGAGCGATATTCTTTTTCGTCGTTGCATTGATACCTTTATCAAAGAGTGCGAGACCAATCAAGTACTCGCTGAGGTACCATAAGTGACGACCGAGGACACTAAGGCAGGATGGTGAGATCTTTTCATCGTGGTACTTTGCTAGGTCTTGAAGGAGCTTCAAATCGTTCGCGGGAGCAGATGAAGGACTGCTGGCCGTGAACCACGCGCTGACATATAACTCCAGGGCAAAAAATACAAATCGTTTTAAGCCAGACATTTCACGAGTTGTAAGTCTGAACTGATGGGAAAGCAGCAGGATTGTTAATGAATAAATTACTTTTGCCATCCAACGTGCTCGGTGAAGTGCTCCAGGTCGCTGAAACCTAAAGTTAGGTAAATTACCTCCAAGGATTGTAATCGACAACTCCAAGAATTCACGGTAATCATCCCTCGGCTGATGTTTTGTCAGATATAGATTCCAGCAAGCGATCAGTTCTTCTCGATTCTCATTCAGACTCGATGGAAGGTCTGACAGGGTCTTGTACTTATCTTGGCAAATTGTATTCCACGTCTCTTTGAAGCGGGAGAATAGGAGGATATCTGGACCAGATGATGGTCCCATGCATTCCATGTACGCCTTCTCAACGACAAGTTCTAGGATGTGATGGCGACATGCAAGGTATAAGAGTCGGCGGCCGAGTTTCTGCTCCAAAATTACGCATGCCCCAGACAAGTAACCAATATTTGAAGCTGTAGTGTCGAAGCTCATAGCTGATACCTTTTCTGACACATTCCATTCTTTGAGCGCAGCATGTACCACCGAGGCGATGACCTCACCCGTTCCTGATGTCAGCTTAGGTACACCCAAGAGCTTCTCGGTATCAACTCCGGTTACGAAAATGGCTAGTCGGTCACACCGACCACCTTCATCGTCTGGTAGAATTTTTCCGTCCCAGTGAACAGTGAGCACTTCGTTGGGTGTGAACCTTTGTTTAATCTTTTCTGCCGTCGCCGAACGGAGCCTTTCTCGTGATTTTCTAATGGTTTCATAGTTGAGCGCGAGTTTTTGTGAGTTATGGCCGAGGCTTCTAGCCGTAGCGTCGATAATCCGGTTTGCTGAACGATGACTGATTCCTGTGCGATCCAATGTACTTGCCAATTCGGGAGTGATGACTTGGATAGTGCCACGAGCATAACATTTGCGTTTTTCAGGAGAGGCGCGGGCGGTGAGTCTTCAGATGATGGCGCAGAACTTGGTGCTTCAGACGTAGAAGAAGATTCCAGCTCAATATTTTCAAAAGTAATATTGGCTTGAGGTTGGTGCTGAGCTAGGCGTCTTTCAGTTTGTTCCCGACGCATGACAGAATGAGCCATTTTCTTGTCAACTCCTCCCATTACTCCCCTCCTCCCTTTTTCTCGCTGAGCAATAAGGAAGGCTCGATCTTCTTCGATGGTCAAAAGTTCCATCGCTTTAGGGTGGGCGACATCGAAAAGATTTTCCAAATTATCACGGAACTCATCTTCTTTTTTCCGCTGGGTTTCCGTAGCGCGAGCACGATTTTTCTGGAGAAGCTTCCAAGTAAGAAAAAGATCTACCACTTTTCGATCAATGCTCTTCTCTGTGATGGTAGGTATCCGGGATTTCTCCCAGTAACCAATGACTGATGATGCCACCTCCTTCGCTGAGTCGTTCACTGTCTTCTTGTGCTCTATGTGAAAGTGAAAAAACAGGCGTAAAACGTCTCCAATTGAAGGAAGCCGTGCGCCCTTGATCTCGGGTATGGGATGGCCAATGAGCCAAATTTGACTCGCTGTGCGGGTAGTCGCCATTGGCCTAAGAAAAGAAAAGAAACGTATATTAAATTAAAATAAGAATCAAAGCATTAATTTTTTTCGTATTATGATTCCATTTTTAAAGATCTCATTTATATTGTAATATATATATATATATATATATATATATATATATATATATATACAGGGCCGTCGAGAGCCATTAACGGGCCCCAGGGCTAGCAAACATTACGGGCCCCCACACCAAGTGTCAAGGCATTATATATATGCAATAAATCTATTAATATATATATATATATATATATATATATATATATATATATATATATATGTATAACTTTAATAATATAATATTTAACTTTATAAGAATTAAGTAATTCAATAGTTCAAGTGTTTCAAACCTCTTCGTGCAACACCCAAAACACAAGTGAGAGATTTGGTTAAATATTTCTCAAGTTTATTGACCTTGGCTACTTTCGATCATACCACAAAGCGTGAGAATGGAAGCTACGATTTTTTTTATTCTCCTGCGGGCCCCCAGACACCCGGGCCCCGGGGCACTGGCCCCCCCTGACCCCCCCTCTCGACGGCCCTGTATATATATATTTATATACTCGTATATATATTATCATAGGAAATCAAATTCAGTTCCAAATTTATATAATTTAAACATCAAACTATGCCAACAATTAATGAAACTTTTCTAGAACAATTTCCAATAATAATATAATCAATGTATCAAAATAAAAAATATTACCTTAAATATCTTAAAAGAATCGGGAGAGAACTTCTAAGCGTTGTTTTCAGTCAGGCAGTCGTATGCAAAATGAACTTGAAGCACCAAAAGCTGATCATCCAAAGATTGATACACATCATATTATTTAACGATTTATTTATGAAAATTTTAATTTAATGAAATAAATTAATCGATTTGCATAATCTATAGTATGAAATAAAGGAAACAATTCTATAAATTATATATACACTTGCATTCTCGAAACATTTTTGTTTTTGAAGCGTTGTCGAAACTCGTCATTCTTGAAATTTCTTCCGCGCGACAGTTTCATTCATGTGACTCGAGGCACCCCTAAATGCTTTCCGAATTCCATGAGATTTCGTCTACGGTGTTTCCTCATACGGTGGCAGCATTGGACAAATGGCCGGCAAATTTTTTTGAATTTCAAATTTTATCCCTATAAGAAGTTGTCACCCTAATATATATATATATATATATATATATATTATATTATATATATATATATATATATATATATATATATATATATATATTATATATATATATATATATAGTCGCACTATTCTGAGAAATGAATGAATAATGTAAAAGATGAATAAAGATTTCAGGATAAGTCGATGTTCGGTTTTTCCTTTGGAAGAAAATTCTTGCATTCCAGAATACAAAATATTTTCAACTGGAGTTACTCAAGCGTCCAGATATATGCGATTATTGCTGAATGTCTTTCTTTGAAAAAACAAAAGTTGGAAAGTTGAGCTTCGAGTAAAAGATTTTATATATCATCTATTTTGTATAGTTTATACATAATATATATATATATATATATATATATATATATATATATATATATATATATATATATATATATATATATATATATATATATATATATGTTCGTTAGATTCCATGATGTGTAGTATCTTATTTCAGCAAAAAGATCTTTGTAGTTTGAAATATATATATATATATTTTTTTTTTTTTAAGCGATTTAACTTGTGGAGTTAGAATTAACTATAAAGGTTATTTTTTAAGTAATCTCTTCTATTACATTTCGAATGCTATAGAACAGGGGTGTCCAACCTTTTTTTCATGAAGGGCCATATTTCAATTAATGACCCACACCGAGGGCCAGTGTGCAAATTTTAGATAACATTTTATTTTAAAATAAATTTTTATTGAAATAAAATATGACATTAAATAATGAATTTTCAGTATCCGCCAACCAGGCCTGATACAAATCTTCGGCGGGCCGGAGTCTGGCCCGCGGGCCGTATGTTGGACAAGCCTCCTATAGAACATGACAAGGATAAACATTATTAAGAAATACGATTGGCTTCCCATTCCTAGTTACTTGCTATGTAAACCTTGGTTGACGATCGCGACTGATAATAAGATTTCCTTCCAAAACTCATGAGGATTTTAGTTCATTTTTAAAATGAGTATATGTTATATTACATACAGAATTAATAGTTCATTTATGTTCTTTGTGCGTGTGAAATGAGCGATTTAGCCTTTGTACTGAAGCCGAGGTCATACAACAGAGGAGATACTGCTTATACAATGACAATTTTTAATAAAAATAATTATTTAAATTTAAGAGTCAAAATGCATTTTTTGGAATAAAAAAATTAATTTGTCTGAAAATAAAATATTTTTAAAACCAAAATTGCAAATTACTTTGATAAGAAAAATTCTTTGTTTAATTGTCTTGATATAAAATATAAATTTTTAAAAAATTAACCCCCCTTGGAGAACTGCTATGAAATTTTCTGGTTTCAAATAAACAAGTTCCGAAAATGAATTTAGGGCATATTCCGTCCGTCAAATTTTTTGTTTTAATTTCAAAATAATTTTTTTTTATTTTCTTTCAAATATAAAAACTTTAAAATCAAATATAAAAAATTTATCTTAAAAATTCGATTTAATAAAATTATAATCAGAAAAATAAATATCAGAGTTGTCCAACACATCCATACCTCCGAGTGGCGCAGCGAGAAGAATACTCTGTACGTTGCGTGATGAATATCTCGGAGAGCGGTTCGAAATCGGGTAAGAATGTAAAAATGTAACACCAATTTCCTATAAGTGAAGTGAAGACACTGAGAGTAGATGTTCGAATCCCGATGATGTTATGGTAATAATAATAATACAAGAATTAGAACAATGAGCCATATTAGTTGGCCTGAACGCTGTGCCACTTTCTGGCCCTCCTGATTGATTATTATTATTAAGTTAAAGAGTTAAATAAAAAATTTTAATGTAAAAATAAAATTTCACAAAAGTCAGTTAGAATTGTGGTAAATGTAAATGATTAATGATTAATCTGGAATTAACTTAAATGATTAATTCCAAAGCAAGTATAATTTATGTTTAATTTAAAGAATTCTATTTTTTCAAATTAAATTCTTAAGATTTATTTGCCCGTAAGTTCATCTGCCACAATTGCTGCATGGGCAGAGGAACCTCAGGAAGTCTGGTATCATGAAAGAGACTCACAAGACATCTATGCCTGATCCGCTCTTAGAAAGTCAGACATCATTGGTCCTTTCTTTTTTTTTTTTGAAGAATCCATAGTCAGTGTTACAGAATTTCTTTATCCCTGAAGTAAGACGATTGAATTTTCAGATAGCACCTTCTTTTAGTGAGACGGTGCTCCTTGCCGCTATGTTTTGAATGTGCGACAGTTCTTGAATGAAGCCTTCCCACCCAAGTGGATCGGTAAAGGTGGATCAATTGTTTGGCCACCTCGTTCACCTGACCTGTCTCTATGAGACTACTTTGTTTACTCATCAAAACCACATTCTTCGGATGAACTTATGGCCAGGATCACAAATGAAATTCATGAAATCACTCAGCAGCAATTATCGGAGAATGTTTTCAGGTCTTTGGAAAATCGGATTGAACGATGTATCGAGAAAAATGGCGGTTATGTTGAGGCCTAGAAATTTGTAATGTTGTGTGTTAAAAACTATTCTAATTATGCTTTCATACGCCGTTTACAGTTTGTTTCTATCATGTGTACATCAAAAGTTATTAGAGTTTAAAGTTGCACAAGGACTTTGTAATCAATATACAATACAATACAATATACAAGGTAGGAGAAAAGTCTTTTAAGGATTTTATACATACAAATAATTTGTTTATAATAAATAAATTCCAATGATATCACTGCAGTGTATGCGATACTTTTCAAAGCATCTATACTGTACAAGGCCAGGAATGACCCTAGGATAGAACAGGAAGCCCTACAGCCTAGCTCCAGTCAGCACCATTTCAGTAAGGATGGAACAGAGCAATGAAGAAAGTGTGTCTCTTGTATCGTGGACTATTTCTTATAATAATTGTGAAGAAAGTTTGCGTTTATTTAAAAAAATATATATAATAAACCACCACCAAATGCAACCACTCTTCCATACTGGAAGCTCAAACTTTTGGAAACAGGGAGCCTGGTAAAAGATCGTCCAACAAGCGGAAGGCCGGTAACGGCGACAGGAGACAACAACAAAGAAAATGTCCTCGACAGTTTTCAAGTCGATCCAACAACTTCAACGAGAAAAGTCGCAGACGAATTGGGTATTTTCAAATTTTCAGTAACAAAGATTTTGAAATCAAGGGGGTACCACGATTACAAACCCATTTGTTTGCAGCTCATATACGACGATGATTCTGATCGACGGCTGCAGTTTGCTGAAACAATGAGACAAAAATTCAACAATAATCCAGATTGCCTTGGAAAGATCAAATTTTCAGATGGATGTGTCTTCGGTTTAACGAATAAAGGAAACAAACACAACGTCCACTACTGGGCGAAAAAAAATCCAAAATACGATTGGGTAAACCCATTAAAACGCCTACACTAACACTTCGGGCGTGCATTAGTTATTCAGGATTGTTTCTTTTGATATATCGAGAGACGATGGATGGAAAACGCTATTGCCAGGTACTGAGAACAAAGTTTTGCCATAGTTTACTAATGGCGTTGGCAGGAATTGGTTGCATCAACATGATGGAGCGCCGCCACATTACTCTGCAGCTGTCCATGAGATTCTGGATACGAACCTTGAAGGAAGATGGGTTGGGCGGCGAGGTCCCATTGAGTGGCCAATCAGATCATCTGCTTTAACCCCATGTGATTTCTGGCTTTGGGCTTATTTGCGTGACAAACTCTACACTCCTCGTTTCATCTATCCAAATGCGAATGCCCCTGGTCGTAGAATAGATGAACAACTGAAAATGATCCCACTCGATATGTTCAGAAGAACAATGAAGAGTTTCACAGAGAGAATCCACAGATGTATCATAGCCGATGAACTCTTCCAAGATTAAATTACAATTTAACAAAATATTTGTATAAATAAAATTCTTATAGACTTTTTGTTTGAGTTCTTTCATCATTTGAACAATTATCTGTAAAATGTTGTTAATTAAATAGTGCTATGTAGAAAATCCTTAAAGGCTTTTCTCCCACCCTATATATATATATATATTATATATATATTATATATATATATATATTATATATATATATATATATATATATATACAGGGTGTTATCAAATTATGTTTCATAAATTAGTATATATATTCAGGACGTCAAAGTGAACAAAAAAGTTCCTATGAATATAAATCCTCAATCGCTTCGTTTCCAAGATACTGTACATTGCTTTTTTGTCGAGGACAATCCAATTAAAATGAAAGTCATTAAAGTTTTTGTTTAAATAAAAAAAAAATTTTGCCCCCGAAATTCTCTTTTACGTGAAATTCGAACCATAGGTTGCTTCTACCAAAAATCATTTCACGCTGGTCGTGGTTTTCATGCTTAGGTTAGATACTTAAAGTCTGTCCGTGTAATGTAGTACCTAATTTCTGGAAGAAATTTACAATCCGCAATACAATATTTCCCGATTATTTTTTAGTAATCTCTTTTACGTACATTTATATTACCGCAAGAAACCCCAATTAATGTAAATCCAGAAACAGTGTCAAAGAGTAAACAAAAATTTCTTTACAGTGGAGGTTATCACACATTTCATTACGTGGTAGCTCAGACAAGTTTGCATGAACGTTATACTTTTGGGTGAATGAAAGTCCTGTGTCACGATAATGTAGTTGATTTCGTATCTCAGATTTTTTCCCGAATACTTCGTTCATGAATAGAAATTCAGTTTTTATTTATGGAATGTTTAAGAATGCATAACGATCGTTTCCTTTCAACATTTTTGTATAATCATAATAATGATAATAATAATAACAATAATAATAATAATAATGATGATAATAATAATAATAAAAATAAAATGGAAAATGAAAATGATAAATAAATAAAAAATGGCACGTAATATTCGGGGAGTGAATGTTGGTTTCAAGTTTTATTATAAGGTAAAAACATATTTCTTCTTATTCAGTAGCGAAATTAGGTATTATTTAAACTTAATCAGGTATTAACTCGTATAATAATTTCAATAAAATATTTCTAAACATATATAAGGAAAAATAATTAGTAATATAAATATATGGACGTTATTTCAAAAGAGATCGCTAAAGGAGAGATTTTGGCGAACAAGACGCACTGTTGGGATAATTTTGGTTTATTCAACTCCCCATACAAACCTGTTTCATAAATGCTGTCTCGTTTGCGTGTCTTGAGTGCCATAATACTTGCAGTGTTTGACCTGGAAGGAAGGGGGAAAGGGTGCTGCAACAATGTTGTTGAAGAGAAAAGGTGTCCTCCACGGACATGAGCATACAGCATTTGTAATATATTTGGTTGCCGCTAGAGCTGCGTCGTGGCCATGTCGTAGGAATGTTGTCCGTTAGAGCTGTGAGGTTAAGCGACAATGAATCGGTTCAACAGTGAGATTAGTGGCTGTCTTCTGCGCTTAAATGATGCAAAGAGCAGTTGTTTGGGTTCCATATAAAACTGTAAGTCCCTTTCGTCACATGATTTTTGACTTCATAAAGAAGGTTTAACGACCACAAACCAGGGATGGGAAACTGAAGCGAACTGGAATCGATAAACTGATAAAACCGATATTATTTTATGAACTGAAATCGAAAAAAATTCGAACTGAAAAAAATTCTGACAACTAAAATCGAAATTCGAACTAAAATTGAAAAACAATCAAAAACTGAAATCTGAATTCGAATAGATTAAAAATAACAGTTTTGCGTTTCAGTTTTGAGGAGCATTTCGATTGCAAAAAAATATAAATGACGTGAATTATTTTCCTTTTTTTTGCGACTTAACATTTGTTTGGATTTAAAATATCCATTTATTCTTTAATTCGATGTAGAAAATAACGCAGCTGAAAGTACTAGACACAATGGTTTTAAAAAGAAAGAAAAAGAATTAGGGAGGAAAATTTTTATCCCATATCAAAATACTTTTCAGTAATGACTGTGCTCCTTTCGTTGACCTAAGTTTAATCATTTGGTAAGGACGCCTTTAGTTTTTCTGACCATTAAATTTTTCAGTTCGATAATAGCTATACTATCTACGTATATCTACATAAGTGAGTGAGATAATCTGTGGGAATGACCAAACTTCAACTCAAATGTTAATCCTTTGGAATGTTGTTCTAATCTATCTATCTATTATTTATATATTTTAGACATGTCGTGTGCTTTAAAATTTAAAAAGTGTACGAATTAATAAAACATTTCGAATTGAAAGTTTTTGTTAAATAAAACTTTATGTGAAAGAAATGAAGCGAATAAGTAAAAAAAAAAAAAAATGAGTGTTTCGTGCTGATTCAGTTGGCTATAGATGCTTACATGTTTAATCATACAATAGTAAAGATAATTACTAAAGCAAATTCTTTCTTTGAAAAACAGAAATCGAATGCAAATACAAATATAAAATTAAATCTGAATTTGTCAATAGGGTAGCCCAAAAAAATAATATAAATAGTACAAAAAAATTCTTAAAGAAATCTGAAAAAAAAATGGAATCAAAATTTAAATTGAATCGAACCGAAAAATATAAAACTTGAATAGAAAAATAAACTCAAATCTAAAAAAAAATTAAAAACTTAAATCGAAACAAATAAAAAACTAGACTTAAAAATTTATCAGTTTCCCATCCCTGCCACAAACATTATTATAATTTGCAACCATACTATTACCATCAGCGCCGCTTAACTTTGCTGATCTACGAGAAGCGGCGTAACGATACCTTAGATTATACGACGTAGCTTCATATTCTACATAATTTTCGCCTTGAAATATATATATACACAAGCGCGAGTGAACTATGATCCATGGATGAAAATTACGTAATTATTAACTCATTATGAAAATATTAATGGCGTAGAAAAGTTTACAAGGCATTTATTCATTATAACAACGTTTATAATTAATTTCTGATCAATTTTATCATCTTAATTTAAACTCTTGGCTTCATTGGATTATCATATTTCATTAAATTTTGCAAAACTTCGTCTTAAAGATAACGCAAATTAATTGCGTAGAAGATGCAGTAATTTAAATCCACAAGAAAGTAATCTTGGTTTATAAAATTAAATAAATAATTAAGTTATAAGTAATATAGATTTAAATTTATTTTTCATATTGAATATACAGGGTATCCCAAAAGTCCGGCATCATAGGAGAAATTCATATTTTTCTATTTCTACAAACCATAATTCATGTTTTTCTCTTCCTACAGGCCATAATGTCTGTGACCAAGGAAGAACGAATCCAGATAATTCTACTCATAGGAAATCGGAGTCAAAGAGAGGCCGCTGCTGAATTTAACAGACTGCATCCAGACCGCGAGCCAATAACACAGAGTTGTGTTAGCAGACTTGTTGCAAAGTTTAAGGAAACAGGATCCACAGAAGATAAACCACGCAGTGGACCTTCAAGGAGGTCCACTGACGATGATACAGCGACTGCTATCCTGGCTCATTTTAACAGAAGTCCCAATAAGTCTCTTCGGCGATTGTCCGCCGAGACAGGAGTATCGAAAAGTAGCATCCATCGCACTCTTCAGGCTCACAAATGGCATCCATATAAATTTCAGATCCTACAGAAATTAAGCGAAAATGATCCCGACCGGCGGATGGAATTTTGTGAATGGGCTACGGAACAATATGCTCGGGATGCCAATTTCCCGTCCACCATTCTGTTCAGTAACGAGGCTGTTTTTTATGGAAATGGTGAGGTAAATCGACAGAACACCCGCTACTGGTCTCAAAACAACCCTCACTGGTATACCTCTTCAAAGGAACAAGGTGCATCTCGGGTGATGGTATGGTGTGGTATTTGGAAGGATCGCATCATAGGCCCCCTCTTTTTCGATGAACATGTCACTGGAGGCACCTACCTATGTATGCTCAAGGAAGAAGCATTTCCCAGTGTCTTGAACGAAGAAGGAAATTTCCCAACATGGTTCCAGCAAGACGGCGCTCCTGCACATTACAGCACCCAAGTAAGGGAATATCTGTACCAACAATTCCCTGGTCAATGGATAGGACGTCGAGGGCCTATGGAATGCCCAGCTATAATCCCAGATCTCACGCCGCTAGATTTTTATCTCTGGGGCCACTTGAAAGCGCTGGTATACGCAGAGAAAATTAGGAGTGTTGAACATTTGCGGCAGCGCATTATTGGGGCATGTAACACCATTACTCCTGACATCATTCACCGTGTGCTTGCTGACTGGGTATCACGTCTGAATTTGTGTATTGAAAACAATGGTGGACATATTGAGCACGTTCTTTAAATAAAAGCTTTTGTTTTGCCTTTTTTTATTATTTTTCCTATGATGCCGGACTTATGGGACACCCTGTATAATATATATATATATATATATATATATATATATATATATTATATATATATAAAAGAGTTTTTCATCATTTTCCTCCTACACGCAAAATAACTACTACTTTGTTGTAGATGTTTTTTCCGGGTTCAACTTAGGTTAGGTTAACCTAACCTAACCTAAAGTAAAACAAAAGAGAAAACTGGGTGTGTAAAATCCTGAGGTAACATAAAGTAGTATTAATTTGAGTTCGATTTTTTTTAATTAAAATCCTAACACGAGTGAAATTTGAAAAAATAATCGTTGTATACGATAAAGGAGAGCATTCGTTAAACGTTTTAATGATGCCCCTACTTGCTTTAATGCAAGCGTCAGTGATTAAAATATTTTGACACGACGGAATAAACAGTAGGCCAAATGAGCTGGTAGCCTACGTGAGGTTTACAAACCTGGGTTTATTCAGAGGTGGACTGGGAAGACGGGAAAGCCTACTACAGTAGCTTGTTTGAACGACGAAATACTCGTTGAAGGGAAATGAAGATACGCAGGTCGAAATGGATGAATATTGAGTGAGGCAAAGGGACCGGAAGGATGGCGCGAGTTGAATCTTGCAGAAGTGAGGTTGCTTCCGGGGGCGTTGAAATGGTAGTAGGCCTCAACAGAAATTATCAACTTCTTGTATGCTTGAAAGGAATTTTAAAGGAAAGCGGCCGGCTGAGATCGAGTGGCGTTACGTGATGAGGGAACGGAGCGAGATGTGAAGTGAAGTCTGTGGAGACTCGAGAAGAGGGTAATGAGGGCAACCTGAAGTGGACTGCCACTTTTATCGGCTCGGTGACGCTAAAAGGGCCACAAGACGCTATAAAGTTTTGGCGGCATTTTCGAGTAACGAAATAAAATAAGCGTTCCTTTGTGTTCTGTTCTTGGTCACGTGTTTGGAAATTTTACAGTCATGTGAGGAAGGCCAGGAAAAGGAATTTTCCGTTATGCTCCTACAAATATATATATATATATATATATATATATATATATATATATATATATATGTGTGTGTGTGTGTGTAAAAATGAACAATGAATAATTCCTATATAATCTTTATATTCAATTATTAATTTTTACATAAGGACCAAACTCGCATAACGCAAGTTATCTGTTATTCAATTTATACGTCCATGTCCTTTCTTGACCTTTATCTTGTGTAATTTTTTTTTAATTGTTCCCTCGCAAGATACTCGTCATGCTGACACACGTGTTCGAATTTCGCTGACCAACACGAAAGGCGGGCATCTAATTACGAAATCTCCTCTCTTGTTTAATTCTAATTCAAAAGCATGATTATGTTATATATCGTTATGCGTGTTATATATATATATATATATATATACACCCATGTACTTTGTGTTAAATCTCAAAATAAGAGTTATCCTAATGTAAATATGAAACACTGTAAACTATAGTTAACTGTGGTCAATTGTAATTAACTATAATGATTTAATATGATGTAATTAATGTACTTTAATCTAACTGTAGTTAACGAATTAACGATAATAAATGAATGTGAATTAATTGGTAATTATAATCATAGTTATAATAAACCAAAATTACAATGCACTCAATGTCCAACCCGACATTATGTCGCCATTAGGAATGTATACGCGGCGATGTTATTTTTTTTATTATTATTTTTTCGTTGGGATAAATTTTTGATGTGCTTTCAACTTTGCCAAATAATTGGTGACTTGTTCTTTTAAAAATTTCTTAATGATTTTCTTAGATTTAGCTTAATAATGAATCCTGATTAAAAGTTGCAGTGTTCATGTTTTGTATACATTCTCTCTTCGCTATAAAAGATGAAGTCATGACTTGCCTAAGCATTTAATTGTAAATCTTAAACCTTTAATTTTTACTCATATGCATATCTTAGTATAAAGATGCATAGTTCAATTTCCGTTTCTAATTAACTCGGCGGATCAGGAAAACAGCAGATCTGAAAATACGCGGTTTAAGATAAAAATATGGCTTCCTCGTTCTATATCCTGTTTATCTGTTTAACCATTGTCACAACAAAAAATTACTTTATTTTTAACTATCCTGCAAAAATACAGCCTCTTCAACATTTAATAATGATGATGTTCATTCGAGCCTTGCTCTCTTCAGAGAACTTAGTCATTAAAATTTCCCGATACGTTATAAGAAGAATCCGGGAATCTTCAGAGAATTTAGTAAGCCTCCCAGAATCCTCCGAGCCACTATAGAACTCGGAGAGTAATATAGAAGAAGCTACTGCAAGTAACACATCCGTTGCTGCCACCTAACTAGAACCCCCGTCGACTTCGAACCAACTCAGGCCAATAGACGGAGGGGTTAACATATATATATATATATATATATATATATATATATATATATATATATATACTATATAAAATATACATTTTTCATCAGCCAATAAATATAAATAACTGTCCAAGTTTAGAGCATTTCTACATGATTTATTGTACAAACTGTAGGATCATTCCTACATTGCGTATTAGACACTCGAACTACATTAAATCGTTGGCAAGATGCTCTTGTGGAATGGATTCAATACCCTTTCTGATCCTTTGACGGAGCTTTGTCAGTTCCCTGGGTTTGTCACAATACACGACTGTTTTAATATATCTCCATAGATAAAAATCCAAAGGGGTTGAGTCAGGCGATCGAGGTGGCCATGCAATTGGTCCACCACTGTTCTTTGCTGTTTGTGAATTGTGTAAATAGAAACGTTGGTCTGACGTGACGTACAACCGTGAACAGGAGTTTGTCACTATTCAAAATATATTATAAATTTATTTATTTGGTCAGTAAGAATGTACAGATTTGACTTTAGGGGATGGAAAAGAAGGAAAGAATAAAAGAAACAAAGAAGGATAATAACCTTAAAGATTAATAATGACATAAATAACATCAATTTAATATTAATATAATGATATAACATAAATACTGACAATGACAACAATATAATATTAACATCTGTATAATATAATTCATCTTACCACTTTTTATGTTTATTACTTCTGATGTTCTATTGCGTCAATTACTGAAATTAGTCTTCTTATCACTGAAACCGTAAGGTACGACGAACTGTTGGGTAATGACGAACATCTCAAACTTCTTTTGCGTGCCTAATGAAGCTTCCCTTAGTCATTCATACGAGATTTATAGATGGAGATTTTGGTGGCAAAGGAACCAGCATTATCTCAGAAGGGTGTTCAAACAAGCATCTATTAGCATCAGGGGCGTACCTAACGTATTTGGCACCCGGGGCGGATCCTTCCTTTGACACCCCCCATAAATAATTTTAAAATTTAAACCCACAGAAAAATATATTATGTTTGCAAGTAGATTTTTAAACAGTACAGTACTGTCATAAGCAAATTGGAAATAAGAAAAATGTAGGACATTAAAAATTCAGTGAACAGGTAATACTGCATTTTATTTTTTACAAAAAACACAGGAAATCCAGTCTCAACGCTCAGCCTATTCTTCAAAGGTAAATAGAGAGGATTCACATTCTCTGCTTTCGAGCCTTAATTTTTGCAAATTGATCAATGACCTCATCAAAATTCACCTTCTTTACATATTCATGTTCAATTGAAAGTAAAGCCAGATTTGTCACTCTTGTCTGACTCATGGTCGAGCGAAAGAAATTTTTTATCAATTTCAATTTGAAGAAACTTCTTTCACATGAAGCAATAGACACATAATTATTTAATGAAACATACCACAGTGTCAAGTGAACAAGACTTGGAATGTCAGTTGCAGCCAGCTGGCTATGCTCAACAAACTGATGACTAAAACGTCAACAAACGTTCGCCTTTCGATGTAATTTTTATCAAATATTTAATTTTTCGTTTGTAAATTTTGTATTGCCAATAAAAATAAAAGTTTATTTTATAGTGGAAATTAACATTAAGCTGTTGTAATAATTTGAACATTTAAAAAAAAAAAATTCTTTGGCGAATTTTTCATTTAGTTTGAAAACTTGTACTGGTATTTGAACTCTCCTGATGGCACCCTCCTCCTGGCTGTCACCCGGGGCGGACCGCCCCCCTCGCACCCCCCTTAATACGCCACTGATTAGCATGTCTTCAACTTAATAAATATTTTCATATAGCTATAACGACGGGAAACATAACGTCCTCTAATATCTCACTATATTGGTCTCTTGTGAACCATCATATTACAGTCAGTTTCCCGATTCTTAAAACCACACATCCATCCCCACCTACTAGCATTTGTTTTTCACTTTGTAGAACAAGTGTCGCTGACCGACGCAGAACGTTCAGGGCGCCGTCTACAGGGCGACACTTGTTTGGCCATTTTTGAACAGTTCGATTCATTCGTGCACGCTCCGCTGTGGCAAAACTAAATCACCTGCTCTTCTTTGGTGCAAGTCGGAAGCGGTGCGGCCATGTTTAAGGCGCGATTACAACTAAACAACTAAGCGTCAAGGTCTCAATCCCACGAAGCAGCGCTCTGTACTCTCAGTGACTGCAACACCGCTAACGGTCAGCAGTGTAGACAATTCTAGAAAAGCAGACAGAAAACTGCAGATACTTTTTGACTTACCCTCGTAGCAATTCCCAATTTACTTTCTTTAAATCTTCACTTACACTTTCCCATTCGACTTCCTTTACATTCTTATTTAAACCTTTAAATATTCCTTCTGACTCTGAAATGCGTTTTTGATCTTCTAGTTGTCAACTTTATTTGTATATTGTAGTGAATCCATTCTTTTTACTTCGTATTTACCTTTTCAACTATTTGCTCTTTCTTTATTCAATTTCTTTTTATCGTTTGCTATTTCTCTTTACACTCGATTTCACTATACTTTATAAAAACGGGTAGCGTGAGCCGGTGAGGAATTTGAACAATGTGCAGAAACGGGGTATAAATTATACTTCATTTATTCTTTAACTGACTTTTTATTTATACCGAAACACTTTACACAAACTGGGTAATGCGAGGGGGAATTAGCGTTAACATTCTAAATTTACAAAAACATCGTAATACAAAAAACCATCTTATTAGGCCAACGGCCGTCCGATAACTAACTTTTTTGGGGGCATTCTGCTTTTCTCTGCCTCTAGACCATTTCGGGGTGTTGCCAACTAGCATTTTCTAACCAAACAATTATTTAACGTAATTAGATTTCTTATTAAACATTAATATCTTCTTTATTAAACAAACATTATTAAATTCTTATAAATAAAACATTTTTAATTCTTGATTAGACATTACTACACTCGCATCGCCAACTTGAAAATAAGTTTTACACTAGGAAAACTTATTAATATCTTTTAACAAATTTATTTATTTATTCAACAAATTTATTTATTTTGCAGTTTTTCTGTTTTTTTTCTTTAACAAATTAAAAGTTAGAATAGACAAGAAATCATTTCAATGAAAAATTCCACACATTAGATATTTTGTATCATTTTATAAAAATCGAAATTTTTTTTTATAATTTTCACATTTGCATAGAATAACTTTTCACACTAATAATCAATTTACAACCTGTGACGAATGTTACATGAAAAATAACGGATAGTTTTCTGAACACTGGTTACAACACATTTCAAGTTCACAATCTACTCCAGCGATTTCTCATCAAGATCGCTTTACATTCAAAACAATTATTTATATAGTTATACAGCTACTATCAGGGCAACATAGAAAGAACAAGAAAACGTTTATATAAAATACTGACCACAGCGTACATACTATTTCACGAAACACAAAACAAATATGGGCAATAATCGCACCCTTTCACTTATAATTTCATTTCATAATAATCAATGTACCTTAATTTCTGGACGTTGCTTAGATTAACACTCCGCAAGCTAACAATGGACTTCTTCAATTTTCAATCGCAGCTCTCCTGCTCACTTCGCTAGAATGCAAGGGTTGCATCACCATGCAACAGGTCAGCACGTTTGAGGTTCCGCTCTCTCTCCAAATTGGCGAAAAAAAAACGAGACGTCCAATTCTAAGAGGATCAGGGGATGGAGATATAATGTTATAATGTTATAATGTTATAATGTTATAATGTTATAATGTTTCAGACCAACAAAGACCCTAGGATCCACTCATGGCTGGTCTACCTAACTGTGTTCGTAATCGTGTATTGTGTATACACATACGAGGAAAAGTGTAGGTGTGGCTGTAAAGACTGTACAGTAATGTAGAAATGTGTGTGCACCCATTATGGGTCTCCCATTTAAAGGTGTTTGTGGGGCAAGTGAAGATCATGAGTTTTTCAATACCTCACAGTACTATGGGGGGCACCGCTCGGCAGAGGAATCTCTTTAAATGGGGTGTGTAAGGACAGAGAGTATCCCCTAACCCAAGACGCTGCCTCCCTATATCCCACAACACTTGTGTTGAGCTGTGGGATCTATCCCCACAAAGCCTTAATTTTACTACCTTAAACTATATCCTTTCTATCAACATGCGCGTCCAATCGATTCTTAAACATGTTTATAGACGTGCTACTAATTACTTCTACCTGCAAACTATTCCAGCTATTTACTATTCTATGCGTAAAAAAGTTTTTCGCAACTGCTGTCTCGAACCTTCTACTTGTCAACTTACACCCGTTATTTCTAGTCCTATTATATTGAGATATTTCGAAAAAGCTATCTCTATCTACGTTATCAAACCCATTCATAATTTTGAAAACCTGGATTAGATCACCCCTTAACCTCCTAGTCTCGAGTGTAGTCAATTTTAACTCTTTAAGCCTATCCTCGTACGACTTTGACCTAAGAGACGGAATCATCTTAGTTGCTCGTCTTTGAACTCTTTCGATTTTGTCTATATCTTTGCGCATATGCGGATTCCAAAATTGGACCGCGTACTCCAAATGGGGTCTAACTAATGATTTATAAAGAGGAACTATAATATCGCGCGATTTGTACTCAAAATTTCGAGCTATAAAACCTAACACTTTGTTCGCCTTATTGACCGCCGCTGTACTTTGTTTCGCTACTTTTAAATCACCAGTGACTATAACTCCTAAATCTTTTTCCTGCTCTACGCTTGTTAAATCTTTCCCTGACATACTATACGCAAAATTACCGTTACGCGAACCTATATGCATAATTTTGCACTTATCCACGTTAAATCTCATTTGCCATGTGACTGACCAAACAACGATTTTATTCAGATCTTCCTGAATTTTACCTCTATCTTCGTCATTAATCGCCCTACCACCCAGCTTCGTGTCATCCGCAAACTTTGAAAATGTACTGACAAATAAGAATTTGCAATTCTAGAAGTCGACGAAGAAACTCGCCTCTCTCATCTCGACTTTTGTCGGTGAACGCTGCTCTTCCTACGTCCAGCTGAGGGACTCTCTTACTGGCAATTATCAACGATCACTTTGCCATAGGCGGTTTCACAACGAATCTACTGTATGTCTACATGGACGGTAAAGCCTTAGACACTCGTTCAAACTCTCGTGGTTTGCCTACCGAATGGTAAAACATATTAAGCGAAGCATCGAGCAGCGGGACCAGGAACTGCCCGAAAAATACCAGTAGACCATCTGGGACCGAAACTGTCCTGCACTAAGTCGCTGCGCATTCGGTTTCGTTTCTCTCACTCTTCTCTCTTCTCGTCTCTTCTCTCTCTCATCTCTTCTCATCTCTTCTCAACTCTTATCTCTCTCTCATTAGTGATCGATCACCTATCGGGTCAACTAAACTCAATGGATGGAATTCGGATCCAAATTAGTTGCTTCCAAATCGAGCCTCCCGAAATTTTGACAAAAAAATATCAAAGTTTATACTGCTACTGATTATCACTTTTCATATTTAATTTACAAATTTGCTTGACACTTCACTTCGAAACAAGAACTATAATTTGCTCTGGCCAAACTTACGGTAAAATATGATAATTTCTCAGAATTTCGCAAAAATTTAATCACGCCTAGCTACCGATAAGGTCACTTATGGCCATTACATCGGAGAAGATAATAAAAAAAATCATGAAACGCAACGAAACAAAACTGTACAGTATAAATATAAAATCGCCCATATATAGTAACCGTCATTATAATTTAAAAAAAATAGCATTATTCAAACTACCTTCAGAAATCACATCGATACATTTACATACAAAAGACAAAAATGAAACCCAGAAACTTCATGTCATCAATTCTCGACAATCAATGAACCCTCTTATACAGGGTGTATATAAAGTCAGGATCTATTTTTGTGAAGCACTTGGAAATTATATGGAATTCAATCATAAAATGATAAAGTGGTAACATTTATTAAATAATTAAGAGTAGGATTCGACGTGACGCCCATCAGTATCCCTGCACAGCTCAAATCGTTCCGCAGCATTTCTAAACACATTCTGGACCATCATGTTGATAGACGACGGGGATAGGATTGTTAGTACCGTCGTCTATCAACATGATGGTGCTCCTTGTCACTATGCCAAAATTGTTCAGGATTATCTAAATAGACGTTTTCCAAATCGCTGGATCGAACGCGGAAGCAACAGACCTTGGCCAGCGAGATCACCAGATTTAGCCCCTTTAGATTTCTTTGCATGGGGCTTTATCAAATCACACGTCTATCAGACGAAGATTACGAGTCTTGAAAACTTACGTACACGTATACGAACTGCTGCAGATAACATAACCCCGCAAATGCTCCAGAATGTGTTTAGAAATGCTGCGGAACGATTTGAGCTGTGCAGGGATACTGATGGGCGTCACGTCGAATCCTACTCTTAATTATTTAATAAATGTTACCACTTTATCATTTTATGATTGAATTCCATATAATTTCCAAGTGCTTCACAAAAATAGATCCTGACTTTATGTACACCCTGTATTTTGTGGGGAGCACACAAAGATTACCACAAAAGCACTACTGGCAATCTAGAAAGCTCCATTTCCGGTCAACACTCAATCTAAAGTTTCAATTGCAGGGGTAAACCGAAATGAAGTTTAAAAAATAACACAATTTTCCAAAACAGAATCATTAAATATAAAAAATTTAAATATTAATACCGAAAATTAAGTTACTACATTAATTCCAACCTGCAACGGTAAATTTCACAGGAAGAAAACTCGTAATTCACAAATTACATCCGAAAGAGAACTTTCTCCTTCAACACGAAACCAGCATGGTTTGTAAATCACAAGATTCCAGTAATTTATCGTTTCCAAGTGAAACTAAATTCAAATTTCATCGTTATTAGAAATAAGAATAAATATTATGAACCCAAAAATACAACGTAACCTACTACGTAAAAATGTTTAAAATAAAACATTGCATATGAAGAGAGTGTTCACGTTTGTTGAAAGTGAACCTCTATAAAATATACTTAATCGAACAAACTGCATTTATACCATGAAATAATTTTGTAATATTTTCTATGCAAACGCGCGAACGTAAAAAAAACATTTTTCATTATTTATACCCAAATTACAATGTTAACCAAAAACACTCATCACAATAAAATCTAATTTCAGAATAAAAATTTAACCAGCCTATCCGTACAAAATATCACTTGGAATTTTCATTAGAACTCATGAAAAAAATGAAAAAATTAGGCAACAAAAAAATCAGCCCACCTATAAAATAAAAATGAATGAATATATAAAAAAATAAAAAACAAATTAATTTATCAAAATAATTTACGAAAACAATTCCTGTATTTCAGTTAAACAAATTTTTATCTTTTTATAACAAATTTAGCTTACTTTGAGGTCTCACACAATTTATATACGGCAAACATATAACCTTAAACCGTCCGAATTTGACCCAGTATAAATTAGTGTCTTTAACGATTATTTTTTTACTTTAAACCTTAAAAATACAAGTACCTAACTTAAAATTATAAAGCGAAAAGCGAGAAAGCGAACTTAAACTACAAGCGATCCTTAAAAGTATACACATATGATGGTCATGTGTCGACTTGAAATCCTCTATTTTAATAAACATAAACTCCATTATCCGTCGAAGAACAATGACTAGATACTGGAAAATTTTGTTACTCACTTATTAATCTCTTACAATGCTCTACTATATATATATATATATATATATATATATATATATATATATATATATATATATATATATATTACCTAGAAATGCGTTACAATATACGAACTAACCTTTGAAATTGATTGTATTAAATTGCATGTAACAATTTTATGACAAATAAAATAATTTACTGTCATATAAGTGTGAATTTTATTTACTTATTACTGTATTATTATTACTACACAATTATTTCTAATGCTGAAAACATAAACACGAAATAATTTTTAAACACAAAATAAGCAGGTTGTATAAACAGTAATAAAAGTTGAAGAGGAAAGAAAAAAGAAGAGTCATCGGATGGCAATTTCAAATTTTAAATGTGTGTGTGTGTGTGTTCTCTCTCTCTCTCTCTCTCTCTCTCTCTCTCTCTCTCTCTCACTGAATGAAACGCAATCCAAAGAAAACGAACTGAGGACGAATCAATGAGAAAAAAAAGACGACTCTCGAATTAAATTTCTGACTCAAACTGAGTCGCGGGGTGGGAACAGAGTCCGACTCAATGAAAATAAAAATTTGAGTCGAAACGGTTTAAAAGTCTAGACTCCCAACGACAAGAGGAAAAAAAACGACTGAAAATTTTGACTGCGAAATTTCGGAAGGGACACGAAGAATTTCGAAAGGGCGGCGCCATCTTGAAATATAGTTGGGAATCAGAATTTGCTTGCAAATGGGGTACACAATGCATTTTACTATTTAAAGTACCGAAACAGAATATTTATTAATGCTATAAAGACTACAGTATATAAAACGGGTAGAAAAAATTTTGACCGAAATATAAGGTGACGTGGGAAAGCCCTTATATTAATAGGGACCACCGCCTGCCACCAAAATATGTAGTGAATCCATTCTTTTTACTTCGTATTTGCCTTTTTAACTATTTGCTCTTTCTTTATTCAATTTCTTTTCATCGTTTGCTATTTCTCTCTACACTCCATTTCACTATTCTTTATAAAAACGGGTAGCGTGAGCCGGTGAGGAATTTGAACAATGCGCAGAAACGGGGTATAAATTATACTTCATTTATTCCTTAACTGACTTTTTATTTATACCGAAACACTACACAAACGGGGTAATGCGAGGGGGAAATTAGCGCTAACATTTAGCCGGAGAGAGACACGAAAGAATATTCTAAATTTACAAAAACATCGTAATACAAAAAAAAAAAAAAACTTATTAGGCCAACGGCCGTCCGATAACTAACTTTTTTGGGGGCATTCTGCTTTTCTCTGCCTCTAGACCATTTCGAGGTGTTGCCAACTAGCATTTTCTAACCAAACAATTATTTAACGTAATTACATTTCTTATTAAACATTATTATTTTCTTTATTAAACAAACATTATTAAATTATTATAAACAAAACATTTTTAATTCTTAATTAGACATTATTACAATATCAATTATGGTCAGAGAAATTTGTGCACGGTGCCTTTTTATCTATTATAATGTCATTGTTATTTTTCATTTAAACACAAAATGTTCTCTTTTCTAGTGGATTCATAGATTTCCTGGGTAAGTGTTAGTGCATAATCTTCCATAAAATATCTAGTAGCATTATTGCCTCGATTCTATCATGTTTTATAATGTTACCATGGAACTTCTCAACATATATAATTTTCCTTCCATGTTATGAATAGAAAGTTAAAATTCCCACAAATTAAAATATTTGATGCTAGGGTTTTAAGTGATTTTAACATATTTTCTATTCCATTTCTAATGAAACGGAATTCACTTTTTGCTGGGTTTGATGGTCTGTACACTAAGGTGGAGTGAAAATATCATTTTTGGATTTTTAATTTACTTGAGTGTGGAAAAGTTGCCAATGGGCTTTAGAAACAAGCATGTGAAATTATAATACAATTGAAGCATTGCTTGATTGACCACCAGCGATTTTAATATATGGCATATTTCATGTTTTAACGATCGCTTTGCCCATCAGGAGTCATCCAAGATGCTGGTCTTTCATCCATGTTTATGCAAATAATTAACAGCTTAGTTTGCTGTAGACTGTGTTATTGCATACTTGAGGTTGACATTTAAGATTACAACATGTGTGGAATGTAAATTAATGGCAATTACAGAGGGTGGCCAAATTATTAGAGCTGATGTGAGTAAGTGAGATAAGAAAGAGTTTAGTTAACCATACATTGATTTAATGCTAGTTTCAGTGATGGTAGTGATTTGGTGCGATAACATATGCAGTCCGTGAGTCAGAGGGGATGGGAGATTGGGAGTGGGGGGAGAGTGAGTAATATGCAAAGCGCGGCTGCTCCGCCAAGCTCAGTGCACATGTGGCAGTGAGAATTGAAGGTTATTTGTGCTGTTATCATCATTTTTTCAGCATTTAGATGGAGCAACTACAGGACCTAAGTGCTTCTCAGGACCGATAGGGAAATCTCTCACAGCATGCACGGAACTCCATATAACATCGTATGAACCTATATCTCCATTACAGCCACTGCCGCATGTTGACGTGAAGGACCTGAGCACTGACCAGCAGTACCTGTGGCAGATGTGTCAAGCTGTCAGTGAAGGACACTGTCCCTGTGATCTAGCATTGCGAAAACCGGCACCATTGAACCACTCGCGATGGTTGACAACTGCCAACAGAATCCTCCGCCTCTATGTTGGCCTCGATGCACCATCCAACAACATAAAAACTCTTGTCACATTCATCATCCGGGTCTACGCCCCAACATGGTTCGCCATCAAGACGCAGCCATCATGCAAAGATGGAGCCAAACATCTGCACGGGATGATGGTGAGAACACGGTACCTCAGCTCCTCTCTAAAGAAAGTCGTCGACCCGGTGATTCGGCGAAACGGCTTCTGCGGACACCCCGAGAACGTGCTATTAGCCATGATCACAGATGAGCGACCACATATAAGGGAACTCGGACTCAGAAGAATCATGAAGGCAAGATCACATGTGTCTGCAAACAAAATCCGCAGGTTTCGAGTGCCACCGCTCAACCTCGACGCGACCGAATACCAGGACATGGTCGATTGGCAGACTTTGACCGTGACGGAGCCTCCTGTTACGATGGATATGACGGACAACGAATTGAACGACATGATCTCTGCTCAAATTTCACCAAGTGTCCTCTTCCCTCGCTTCCCTTGTCACACACAGGCGGTGGAAAGATGCGTGAACCTAGTTACCGAAGCTTCAGCCGCTGTGTGTGGCGAGACGTCCCGCCATGGATTTATTCGGGCTCGCGTCGCTTCTCGGCAGCTTATGCCGAAACTTGAGTCTAAACGTGACCATCAATTCTGAATTAACCATGCATGCATAACTCAGACTCTATCGTTAGCATAATAGTGTGCCAAAATAACTAAAAATATATAGTCTGATGTTTACTCGTATTTTAGGTATTTTTGTGTAAAATCATATATTATTGTAAACTTATAACGTCTGGTGGTCGATCAAAAGATTGTCTGATTTTAATAGACTTTTTTGCATATTGTTCTATTAGTCCATTGGCAACTTTTAAAACCTCAAGTAAGTTAAAATTCAAAAAAAAAAATTTTTGGGCCATTTTCACTCCACCCTACTGTACACGTTTATAATGATTAGGTTCATTTCTTTTACTTCTAAAATAATAATTTCAACAGTGCTATTTAATTTCCTTACCTTCACTTCACATGTGAACATTACCTTCACTTCACTTTTCATGTGAATGCAACAGACGCCTCCTTTTCTAACAAATCTATCCGTTATGTATATGTTGTAACCCTTTATTGTTATTTCAGTGTTTTCGATACAATTTTCACAGCCTTTTTCGCATTTCTGCAAGTATGTTTCTGTTAGGCATATAATACCCTATAAATCTATATTATATATTTTGCAGGTATTGTAATTTACAGTGTGCATGTTCATTGTACATTGCCTTGTATATTTGTGTATAAATTTACTGGGTTAATAATATTGGTGTTCGGTTGTCTTGGATAATAGTCGTTTTCTGGTCGAATTTAACAGTTCTTGTTCGGCGTTACTGGGTGGGCCGTTGTATTTGAAAGTGGTACTATTGTGGTTGCTGAATTAACAATGGGTGGTGTTGGACGGGAGGGTGGTGTATGTACTGCTGGGGTACATACTCTATACCTACGAGGTTCGAGATATTTTCATTAAAAGGGATAGCTATTCTTTTATTATTCTTATTTCTTCTAAAAAATTTACTTCACTGGCACTCCTGTTACTGTTCTGATTTACGGTTTTAATAGTTCTTTCTCATTCTCTTCTTTGAGTATCCTTAATGTGAAAATACGGACACTCCATATTTAGGTATTTTCTCTCTTTAATGATTGTTTGCACACACAGGGGTGGAAATAGCAGCAGTTTGCTTCGTATCTGCAGTTTCTATTCCTCACCATCTACAAACATTTTTTAGGGTAGTTATATATGCATCCGAAGCTATATATGCACGAACCTGTTTTGTAATATTATTTTGGATTATTTTCCGTTTTCAGACTTATCCTTCTGGAATTTGTACGATTCAATTTCTTTCTTTTGTTCCCGCACTAATTCGTCTCTATTCAGTGATTTTCTTTAGTTTTTGGTGTATTTTCGTTTTTATTCATGAAGTTACTATCTTATATCGTGTATATTCTTTCGTCTAGGTCAGTGGTTCCCAACCTGGGGTCCCCTGACCCCTGGGGGTCCGCGAAGGTAGTACTCGGGGTCCGTGAGCTTTCAATATTTCGAGAGGCTCCAATGGAAATCGTACATTTACCCACGATAAGGGCGCTCAGACTAAAATTTCAAGTTTCCTTGCTCTTTGCTGGAATTATTAATACTTTTTTAATATGCTGTATTTTAATTGCATACTCTCTTATATGTCCTTTATTTGATAGTGAAAATGAGAAAACGAGTTAATTATTAGTTAATAAAAACAGTTTGTTTGGTAGACGGAATCTTTCAAAAACATGGGGTCCGTGGGAAAAAAATAAAAATAAAAGGGGTCCTTTGTGGTGAAAAGGTTGGGAACCACTGGACTCTAGGTGTTCTTCAGCTCTTCTTTCAAGTGCGTTGTTCTCAGTGCTCTGTGCCCCACTTATATTGTTTTCAGTGTATTTTGTCATATCGTTGTATTTCGTTGGTATATTAGTTGATGTATTAATAGAATTTTCTTCCTCAGACAAATTTTGAGCCATTTCCGTTTCTTCCTAAGCATTTTTCAGCCCAGCTTGTACGGTTTTTCTATTCGCTTCCATACACTTGATACAAATGTAGCTGTACACACCAATGAGTTTATTGTTTATTTTGTTCATTACCTTTATATCCTTTCTTCCCAGGTTGATGCATTCGTAATGCTTAAATGCGTTACATACAATGCATTTCAGGCCCGACGTTGTATCAGCTTCTATTTCGCAATTGGAAGTGCATGAAACGGCGCAGTTTTTAAAGCATAATTTCTTTTTCAATTTTCTTATTTTAAAGCATTACTCACATTTATTCTACAGATTCTTATTTCTTGCCATTTTTTCTTTCTCTTCTTCCTTTGCCTATTCTCGACTGCTCTCGGCAACTGGTCACTCTTCTCCTTTTCGAAAAACTGAAACGTATCGAGTTTTATGACCGTCTTTCTGGTTTCCCAGCCCTTCCTTGCATGTTAAACTGTTCTGAGGACATTTAAGCCCACTGTATGTTTTCAGAGCCTGATAAATTTATATATTTATTTGTTTGGCTGCACTATGTTGCACATTACTTTTACTCAGTAAATTATCACCGGGAATGCACTGACACTTTATGACCACTGCGATGTAAACAAATTTTATATATATATATATATATATATATATATATATATATATACACACACACACACACACACACACACATATATATATTATATATATATATATATATATATATATATATATATATATATATATTATATATATATATATATATATATACACAAGTATAATTCGTTTTGAACAAATGTTAACGAGCCTCCTGCCCTGCCTGCAACGAGAATCAAACCCTGGTCGATGAATTCGAAATTAGCGATGCTAAATATCATCTATTTATCTATTGAAGCAACCCTGAACTGATATTATAATTTATTTTATTTATAACGGGACTTATATGTACTCTTTCAGTGTATATATATATATATATATAAGTAGGAGATTATACACACCAATTAACCAGGGCTTGCCCTTTGCTCCTTCTTTGTACATAAAAAACAAATATATATATATATATATATATATATATATATATATATATATATATATATTCATTTATATACTGCGTGGTCATTGCAGTTATATATGCATATATATATATATATGTAAGAGGAGAAGCAACAAGCTTGACCTTCGTGAAATGAGGAATCATAGCACGAAACATTTGAAAGGTTGAAAGGTGTATATATACAGTATAATTAATTAAAAGATTATATATAAGTCCCATTATAAATAAATTATATTATGAGTTTAGGGTTTTTCAATTTTAAAAGGATATATTAAGTCTAAAGAGAGAATTTAGAGCGGGGAAAGCTAATACATCTTTCGAAAGCCGATACAGCTGAATACAACTGACATTATTGCAGTTAATTTACTCTGAATACACATTCTAAGGAAACAAATTATACTTTACTCTGGAATATAAATTTGTAAAAATTTGCTAATCTTGTTTTTGCTCCAATTTCTGGAAATTTACTTCACTGGTATAGTATATTTTTCGTATCTGTGAAAGTATTTATTTTATAAACGGGTTTTCTGTACGATTGTGATTTCGGTTTGTGTTAATAGGTACTCTATAATTTAGCATTTATTCTTTAAATGTAATGAATAATTTAACTGAAGGAGCTGTTAAAATATGTGATACAAAACCAGTTTATAGGTAAAAATTAAAGGTAATAAGTAATGTTACAGTTAATAATGTCAGAGGATAAAAATGCTATAAGACAAAAATGAGTCATAGGTATAAATGCCATAGTATACATTGTATATAGTATTATTATTAATACTATGTTAGCATTAATATAATATTAGTTAGATTCACCCAACCTAACCTAACCTATGGCATTTTTACCATGTGTCATGTTGAACCTATGTCATTATTACCTATGGTATTCTTACCGCTGGCATTTTACCGCACACCACAAAACCATAATAGTTAATTGTACTCTAATTAGTATGAACCCAGCAAGCTACTTGGATTAGTGGATTTGGATCACCTGAAGATCAGGGCCCCCATATATTCTTGTGTTTTGCTTTACAGTACCAAATATAATAATAAATTAAATTGGGTACTTGTGGGTTATCTGTCGCCACTTTTTAATATTTTTTTTATTTATTTATTTTTATATATTAAGAGAAGAGGATTCTTTATACTGTACGGCATTGACGATTGGTTAGGTTAAGTCGTGCTAGTTTGGTTAAATACCGTTTTATTTAACCAAACTAGCACGACTTAACCTAACCAATCGTCAATGCCGTACAGTATAAAGAATCCTCTTCTCTTAATATATAAAAATAACTAAATAAAAAATATTAAAAAGTTTTTTATTTAACCAAACTAGCACGACTTAACCTAACCAATCGTCAATGCCGTACAGTATAAAGAATCCTCTTCTCTTAATATATAAAAATAAATAAATAAAAAAATATTAAAAAGTGGCGACAGATAACCCACAAGTACCTTAAATTGAATGCCCGGTTAGGTCAACTGTACGCCCTTGACGATTGGTTAGGTTAAGTCGTGATATTTTCGTTAGTTTTAACGAAGATATCACTTGGTGATTGAGGCTGGGGGTCCCTGATCTTCAGGTAATTCGTGGATTTTTTGTGCATCCATAGAATAATGAAATGGTAAAAGGAATAACAATTTTTTCAAATTTTCTACTCCATTTTAGGATTTTCAATAAATTTTTTGAGAATTTCACTGCATGTAAAAAATTAACTACTCCATGTTTATATAGAAACTTCTTTATACAAGAAAGTAGTACATAGAGACTTGCTTTATAAAACAGGAAAAGTAAATGTTAATTTTGCAACAGGATGATGAAATAAAATCTCTTAAACCTAAACTGTTCAAAGAAACATCGTTATTCCATAATCCATTTTGGTCTTTGAAGGCTGAATCAATATTAGGATTAAAACCAACTATAATGATTTATTGCTTCGTTCCCATTATGCGCCACATCTCGTAATTTCCCTTTAATTTCATTCTCACAGCGAGTGTCCTCCTCAACAAGTCCTTCACTGCCTTTATTGATACTTAACATGTTCACATTCCTAAATGTTATGTGTGCGTGCGTGCGTGCGTGTGTGTGTGTGTGTGTGTGTGTGTGTGTGTGTGTGTGTGTGTGTGTGTGTGTGTGTGTGTGTGTGTGTGTGTCGAAATAGTATGTACCGTGTCGTACAGGACTTTAATAGTGCACGATTTTAGAAATTTCTTCCGTTTATCACGCGACGTTCCCTGTACAAATCTTTCTCCCTTGTTAAGATGACCACGTCACACCGCTTCCCGTTAGATCAACAAAAGTAAGCGACGATGGGTCTGTTCAGTACGGGGCTCCAATAAACCTTAGCCCCCCCCGACCATGGCCTAAACCATTAGAGGTACAGTAAAACTAAACATACCTTACAAAAGAGAATTTAATCCTGCATTTAATGAGAAACAATTAAAACTTGGTGTTCCCGCCATTGGCTTCCAAGACAGCCTGAATTCGCTTTGGGTAGCTTGCCAAAAGTGACGTAAATAGATCTTGATCGTTACGCAAATTTGCTAAAACAGTTTCAATGTGTTGCGTCATTGTATCCTTCGAAAATCGATTTGCTGCAGGTTCTTGAAACAAGAGACATTCAACCTTGTCCTTTATAACTGATCCAATGTGTTCACAGACGTTCAGGTCAGGAGAATTTCCTGACCATTTTTCATTTCCAAAGAAATCGATCTCATGGTTCCGCAACAACTGTTGAGTGACTAATGCCTTAAAGCAGGGGACCTTATCGTGCAGAAGTGTGACCTGATCGACATCCATAACATTGTTTGGGTTTCTTAGAAAAGGAATGACATGCTGGGATAGAATAATATCACGAAAATACTGTCCACCCCAACTCTGACCATTTGGCTTCAGCACCCACATGAGCTTCTTTGCAGTGAACAAAACAAACACACCAACACAGTCTGGACTTTTTAATAATTCGCGATAATGTTCATTGTCATCGATTTCATCTGGTGTTGTGGCCCACACTCGATCATTTTGGTAGTTAGGCTGACGTGTTACGTAAACAAAAAATTCATCGGAGACAGCTAAATGCATGAAATCATCCACATCCCAATCTTCAAGATAATGGGCAAACCACATTCTGTCATCGATGTTAAGTTGAGTTTTCTTGGCTTTGGAAGTTCATGCCAAGGCTTTAAACCTTGCCTATGACGGTACAGTCGAATGATCTCACCACTAACGATCTTTCCTCTCAACACTTCGATCTCTCTAGAAAGTTTAGCACAGCTGTTTTTCCGCTTACGCGTACCGCTTTCAATGATGTCCTTTGTTTCCTGAGAGAGTGGCAAATTTAGGCGCCCAGATTTGGTTGTATCCATTTCACATTCATCCAAAGTTTCATTCCAATTTCTTTTGACGAAGTCCTCACACTTCGCAACTTTTTGGCAACCCATGAACGTGTTATAAAGGTGGCTCCAGCATCACGAACTTCCCGAAATGTTATTGCTCGTATGCGATCTATCACACGTTGCCTCTCCGAATCACCAATTAATTGAGAAGCCATTATATTATCATTTTATCAGCTAGAGTAATTTTAATACCTGCAATAAATAAAGAATTTTATATATGTTTATAATCACTAAAAACTATTTCGATATAAGTAAACATGTAAGCTGCAAATGAGGGGGCTAAGGTTTTTTGGAACCCCTTAGTTGGATGGATGATTGGCCTCAGCCATCAAACGTTCAGATGACGTACCGACCCGTGGTTCGGATCCCCTTCGTCACATGACCTTTGCCACTAAACAACTTCAGAAATTAATAATATTGTCAAGATGACGTGGAAAGAGTACAATAATTACGAGGCAGTTCTTTTCTAAACAAAAAATGAATAGGATAAAAGCCTTCTTGCGTTTGAAAAAATAAAGATATATTGTATAAATATAAGTAAAAACTAAAGCTTCTATCTGCATATAAATTAAAGACCTCATTTACCTCTTCTTTTGTTATAAGGTATGACCCACTTATCTTTGAGTTTCAGAAATGGAATCATGTTTATGGGCCATATCGAGTTTATCATTGTACGTGCGGCAATCTAAGGCGTTCCTTTATACCTTTGATGAATAGAAGGTTAAAGGTTAGAATCATTTCATAAATTTTCTTTTCGAGTAACGCCTTCTTTTTTTTCTTTTCTTGAAGAAAGTAGAGTAAATGAAGAAGGTAACATTTCGCCACTACATGGCATTGAGTGCGGTCCAAAGTTCACCTGAGGCAGAGTAGAAACAGAGTAAATGGCCAACGCAACTCCACCCGATGCCAGCGACTGGGAGCGAACCAGCGACACACCACTCAGGGTCCGTCACCGTAACCATTGAGCTATCGGGCGCCCAAGTAAGGTAAAGACAAATAAGTATGATGAACAGTATGTACTCTATGGAATGCTGTAATATTAAAAAAATACTTATATATATATATATATATATATATATATAGAGGAATGACTAAAGTAATAGACACTTTCGGATTTTCCACAGTTTTTTATTTGATAATAAAAGTCAATAATAAGTAAGAACAGATTTATTGAATCAATATATTTAGAATCGTGTTGTTTTCCCTTTTCCATTATGTAAAGCTGACACACGTTCTGGCACGCCATTGATGAACTTTGCCATTCGTTCTTAAGGATAATTACTGTGGTGCCCATTTACTTTTGTCAATCCTCTGTGTGTGTGTGTGTGTGTGTGTGTGTGTGTGTGTGTGTGTGTGTAATGGGTAAATACAATGCTATTATTATTATTATTATTATTATTATTAGTATCATTACAAAAATGTTTGTAAATTATTTTTAGTTTTTATAACTATGCAACTAAGAGCAATAGCATGAAAAAAAGCTGAGTTCGCGAAAGTCATAACATTTACTTTAGTAAAGTAATTTAATTTTGGCACGAAATGAGAACTTATTCATTACTTTGGGAACAAATTTGGTTCATATGAAATATTCTCAGATAATCTCAAATTCTCAAATATAAAACTAGCTGGACTCGGAACTTGATTTATTAACATGGTCGTATCGGATTTCCATTTGAAGTCGGAATGAGAACAAAGTTCATATACCAAAAACATTTAGATTTTCATTTCTGTAAAGAGAAAAAAAACAAGAAAAAGAATACAGAGTGATGCATAATATATAATTTTTCTCCGAGAAAGCGAATGAAATTACACCGTTGCATTTGTTTCTACAGTATTTGAAGTAAAAATGGCGTTTGTTCTTTAATGGAATGTCAGTGAGAAATGGCGAATCATCCCTCGACTCAAACGGCAAACGGTGACGTAAAAACAAGTCAGAAGAAGGTGCGGTCTTCGTAAACCAAAAGCCAATCCCAAACAAGTTAAATGAACGTAGAGTTGTAAAAAAGTGAGAGAAAGTTCTCTTTTCGAGCACTTTTGAGATCGTGCCTCGATGCATCAAAGACACATTGAAATCTAGGAGAGAGGTTATTAAATTAGGACAAAAAATGTGGTCTCTCCATTCCTTTGCATTAAAACGTTTTCGTTCTTTTTCATCATGTCTCTCTGTTCGTCTACACACACACACACACACACACACACATATACACATATATACATATATATATATATATATATATATATATATATATATATATATATATATATATGATGAATAAAACCACGGCTACATTTGCAGATGTAGCCGTGAACTTTTCACTCTCCATTTTGATTTACGTTCCTTCATCTTAATTTTTAAAGTCGTCCTCGCAGTAAAAGTAATATATATATATATATATATATATATATATATATATATATATATATATATATATATTATATATACACACACACACACACACACGAGTATAATCCCTTAATCGTGTAATTAACAAAAACCAGCATTAAAGATTTTATAGTGATATTTAAAATTAATAAGAATAAATTAAAGCATTGTAGCATCAAACTTAATCGTTTAATTTAGTTGAAAGGAATTAAAAGCGAAAAATTAAAAATATAAAAATTGAATACTCACACTTCAATATTAAAAATATTGTTAAAAACTCTTTTTTTTTTTCATTGTAGCATTTTAGACGACAAAGCGCAAATCGCGTTTTATAAACATTTTTGAATAACTTAATTTGAGCATTTAATTAAAACTGTCTTAATATCGAAGCAATACATACAGTAGCTCCTATGGACAAACGTTTTCATAGCCAATGTTAGAAGTGACCTCCACCACCACGTTCCTGCAAACTGCGACACGTTTGCGGACGTTTGCGGAAACACGATGTAAGGTTGTGAAAGTAATGTCGACTATGGCCTCTACATTTTAATGTTTCCAAGTCGTGAGTTTCAGACATAACATTAAATTTTCTCAGGCGAAGCTTGGTTTTATCGGAGTGGTTAAGTCAACAGCCAGAGTACGCAGATTTGGTTACTGAGTTCCCTCATACACTGCGTGAACAAACACACAGAAGATTGGTGTTTGGTGCGCCATTAAGTTCTCATTTTTTGCAGAAACCGTAAATGATAAACTTTATCAACATATTATTCAGCAATTTATCACCATTTTGGAAGTTGACGAACGTGACTAGTGTCTTCAAAAAGACGGAGCAACAACTCATACTGCGAATTCAACGTAGAGATGCTTATCAATTCTTTGGTGAATATTTAAGTTTTGAATTTTGAGTGTTGTATATATATATATTTTTTAATATTTTAACTTTTAACCTTTGAGTATATTTCTTATCATTTCCCCAACTTCCCAAATTTGAAGGCGGTAAAAGTAAATCTGATGATCCGTTTGGCTTATGATTATAGGATAATGCCTTTTTTTCTCTCAAGAAGCTTAATGTTGGAGATATATTATTTTTTGGCAGGTTATACATGTATATTTTTATATATTTGACAACTTTTACCCTAATAAATTTTCGGCTGTGGGGAGAGTAGCGGAATTCTGCTCACAGCCCAGCCCCCCACCCCCCTTCCCATCCCATGTTGGCTCGTTATTCCTTTTTTTGAAACTTCAGAAAGAAAGTAATTTTAAAAGTTTTTGAAATGAAAGTAAAATGAAAGTTTTTGAATTCGCTGAATACTTTTACTCATTTTTATTATTTTTTATTTTTTTTGCATAATAAGAAAATTGTTTAATATAAATTACATAAAGTGTTTATTGACTTTTATTAAAGTTTCTATTTTTGACAAAATGTATACAATTTTTAAATTCATTGTGTACAGATTAATGTTGTTAATAAAGAATATAAATTATGATCTTAGGACTGTATTTTATAAATGGTCTTCATCGAATCAGGTTAAAATATCAAAGTTATTGTATTAGTTCATCGGTTGTTTGATTAGTTCACCGACTGTGTCGATCGTATAATCAAGGTTGAAAAGTCCAGAGAAAGTGACCAAACTCCCCAATTTTCCGTGTTTATAGACGTCAATACGGCAGTAACGAAACGCCTTTTTTATGTAGGGAGGACGGGGCAAGGGCGACCGCCGACAAAAATTAATCCCTCCTGTATAGGAAGGAGAGAGAGCCAAAATCAAAGTCTTTGAGGCCCACGATGCCATTTTATTTAATTTTTAATAAATTTCGAAAAAATTGCGTAGTGTGTAAAATACATTTATGTGTAGTGAAGAACAGAGGAATAAGTGTGTGTTTGAGAGTATGCTGGACTGTTTACCTTGCCCATTACTGGGACTGAAGTTTCAGCGAGAAATTTTCCATTTTTCCGGTAAATGTTATCACGGCTTTTCCTGCGCTGATGAACTCAGTCCAAGAGATCATCCAAAAAGATGTGGTCTTGCTTCGCCAAAGAGAAAAATCTCAAAAATAAATTGTGAACGTTTTCATTCATGGATGTAAGTAAAAAAAACCGTCCTGCAGACCCTCGAAAGGTTCCATGAAACTGGCAGTAATAAAGGCAGAGCAAAATCGGTCGATCTTCAAATTTTAATGGCGCAATAGCTCAAGAAGAACGTCAGAGAACAAATTTGTCGAAATTTATAGTGATTCAAAGGATATTGGCTGTTGAATTCAACATGTCGCCCAGAACTAGAAGTTGAAAGGTGTAGGTGGACCTTGGATTCAAGCCCTACAAGTTGCAAGAAGAGCAACTGCTATCAGAGAAGGACAAGGAACAGAGGCTCAAGAGATGTTGAGTTCAGAAAGCGGTTCTCTGGTGGTGTGCACCACAGGTTTGTTTTCCGAAATGAGAAAGTTTTCAGTTTCATGTATCTTCAATGCTCGAAATGACAGTATCCTTTCTTCGTCATCTTCTTCAATTCCTCGAAGACTCCGAAACATTACGAGAACTCAAAAGCTTACCTCTGTTATGGTCTTGGTAGCAACTACCTTCCCTTGCCAAATAAATGTTTGTTGTTTTTGTGGAGGAGGAAGTAAAGTTGAATGAGGACAACTACAGCGAAACCATATTGGAGAATGCACTGAAACCACGGGCCGGATCTCACTTTGAAAATAATTTTTGGACTTTTCAACAAGACCCTCGTACAAAGCCAAACAAATACAAAATTGGCTTAGAGAGAATATTCCCAACCTCATATAAACGGAGGAATAGCAGCCGCTAGTCCAGACCTTATTTCGATGGACATCTGCTTGTGGTTTATTTTGGAGGCAAACGTCTGCCCTAAACACTACTGCAAATTGGGTGCGCTGAAGGATTCCTTGCTGCGGGTATGGAGCAAGATTTCGAACTCAATCGGGAGTGCCGCATTGTGATCCCACCATATAAGACTTGGCAAGTGTATGAAGAACAAGGGCGACACATTTCAATAACTATTACATTATCGTAAATGTATAAGAAAGGTACACGTTCTATAAACCAGTTTTATGTCCTTTCTCACCCTGTTAAGAACGTAATGGTTAAATATTGAGTTACAAGATTTATACCTGATCCTGTTTATCAGTACTTAAATCGTCTTAACCAATATACCGATATATATTATATATATATATTGGTTTAGACTCTAGGCTGCTAATCGGAAAGTCATGAGATCGAGGCCGGTCAAGAACACCACCTTTAGCTGTAGATGAGGCAACAAGCTTGACCTTCGTAGAATAAACACTTCCAGCGGAAGCAAAACTAAGGGCTTTTTTTAGAGAACTTCAAAGATATAGCAAACACTTTCATCTTAATTTTAGTTATTCCTTTTACTAAATTTCTAATATATTCTTAAATAATGAAAAAGAAAAGTATGAATGACACCGTATACACACACACACACACACACACACACACACACACATATATATATATATATTGTAGTGTACACCTTTATTAATTTATTTTCTTCTCATTATTTTCTCTACTTTCTGCTCTCTATTTATTCTCTATCGGCTCTTTCTTTCATTTATCACTTTGTTTCTCTACACTCTTTTTGCCGTATCGTATAAAGATTCTGGTAGCGACGCCGAGACTGAAAACCGTTACAAAACAAAGGGGGAAGGGGGGGTTTATTAATACTCTTTTTTAACACTTTTGAACGTTTTATTGATTCCGAAAATGGTTTAGTTAAGTTAGGGGTATGCGAGTATGAAATTTTACTAAATATATTTACGTCGGAGAGGGGCACAAAACAATTTGACTTTAAGATCACATGGCTCCAAATCTTACGCGTATCGCGCCTGCCTCAAGACTGACTCCCTTATGGGGTAGCCCACTCTTTGGGCCTCTGTTCAGGATTGCCAACTCTTCCCATTTTAAACAATTTCACAATTTTTCGTAAATAATTTATATTAAACATTTTAATAATTAATTAAACAGAAATTAATATTCTTAACTAAGCATTACTACACTATATATATATATATATATATATATATATATATATATATATATATGAAAATAGTGTTGTTTGTGCTAACATCAAATGCTTATGGTTGCATTCCGAAGGATATCTATCAGTGAAGTTTAAGTGTGAAAATTAGTGTAACACTTGATTTCCCGGCTTTACAAGTACATACCTTTGGCATAACTTTTGGCTTGCTTCCGTCCGAATTGTTCATTCTGACAGGAAAGTCAAGCTTTTCACTCCACCTTAGACCTACAGTTTGACGTGGAATCCCAACCACGCCCCACCAGCAGCCCAGCGTCTTAACCACGAGGCTACCAAGGGTTCCCATTTATCTACCAACCAATTTCTTTATTGTGTAGAAGGATGAACAGCTGGGTTTTGCTGCGCGCCGCCTGCCGTCACCGGGTCTCAATCTCGGGGCCGATGGATTCGTAGTCAGCGACGATAACCACTACACCACCGAACCACATATATAACCTTTAACCTTTGGTTAGCTTCCGCCCGAATTGTTCATTCTGACGAAGGTCAAGCTTTACACTCCACCTTAGACCTACAGTTTAACGTGGAATCCGAACCACGCCCCACCAGCAGCCCAGCGTCTAGGCCACCCAGGGGTATCCATTTATCTATCAACCACTTTCTTTATTGTGTGGAAGGATAACCAGCTGGGTTTTGCTGCGCGCCGGCTGCAGTCACCGGGTCTCGAACCCGGGGCCGATGGATTCGTAGTCAGCAACGCTAACCACTACACCACCGAGGCGCATTATATATATATATATATGAAGAAAGGAGGGGCCAAGAGCGATTGCCTGCCAAAACCAAGGTCCAAAGTTTTTGACATGCCTGCACACACTGCATTTGAAAGATGCAAATTTAAAAAATTAATTAGTTAAGTTAATTTCGAAAGTTAATCAATTAAGTTAATCAATTAACTTTTCCTTTCTTGGAAGTAGTCTGTAGACTCATCATTATATATAACTAATCAAGGTAATGATAAACCTGTAATTATGCGGCATCACCTTCTATGTGTGGTTGTCAATGTCTGAATTATATGTATTTTTTTTGTATATTATACAGGACAAGACATAAGGATAATTTTTTCTATAAGCTTTTATTATTTTTTCTGTTTCTTATAAAAAATTAAATTTGTTTATGGTCTCAACTCAACTTTTCTCAACAAGTCTCAACTTTTAGGCATATAATTTTCTAAACTATGTTTTATATTGTACACTATTGACACCATTGACACTGAACATAATCCAGATTCCTTACCAACAATAATTAAATTAGACACATAAAATATATACTTCACTTACAAATTAAACATGCTTGATAACTTTACAGAAGATGAGGTTCTCAAACCTTTCATCTCTTAGCCTATTACATTTCACTCAGAAAGATAAAAACAGCATTTTTATAGGAAAATTAATTAAAAATTAATTGAAGTTAATCAATTAATTTGGAGACATTTCAATTAAGTTAAACTTCTTTAAAAATTTAACTAGTTAAGTTAAATTAATTAACTTAATCGGTTAATCGGTAAAAAAGTTAAGTTAAATAACTTAAATGACCCAACCCTGCTAATTTTGCGTTAGAAGGTTGGATAGAAAACGAATGAGAATGTGTCAAAAGTCTGGTACTGCGTGCTCTCCTTAAAGGAGGAGGCATGCAGTTAGAGAGTTCAGAAGGGCAGTGTCCTTTATAATAGCGATAGTAAAGCAGGGGCGTACCCTGAAATTTGCCAAGGGAGGGCGAACTTGGAACTAATCGTAGAAGTATAATTGAAATAGCGATAAATAATTTTTATGTACGTTCATGATGAGCTTATCGTTCAGTTAGAGATGATTAACTAGCTACTGTTAAGACACATTATGAATAAAAACAAAAATTATATTATAGAAAATATAAAAATTATGATAAAAATCTGATTAGTAACATAATATTCAATGCAAACCGCAATTAGGATGTATTAACATAAGAATAAAAAAGTGCTGATTTCAAGATTAAGCATTTCCTTGGGCTGTTACCTTTATAAAAGAAAATTATTCTCAGGGCCGGATTAAGAGTTTTTGGGATCCTAAGCCATTTTAGATTTTTAGTAGTAGGGGAGGCAAGAGCTAGCGCCGAAGCCGCCGAAATTTTTTCACTTTCATTTTCATCCTGTTGTTGTTGAGCTAATAATTTATTAGCTCAAGGGGGGGGCGATCTCCCCTGTCGCCTTCCCCTTCGGTACGCCTCTGTAGTAAAGAGAGAGTGAGACAACACTGTAACAAAGAGGGAAGGACTGAAGAGTGTCGATAAGAGGCGGAGAATTGATGAGAGGAAAAGCCTTTGATTCTACCCAGTCAAATAGAGCTGTGTGGGTTGAGACACCCTACACATGAAAAGTGTACTCCATTCAAGGGCGGACAAGACCCATGTACAGAGACAGCAGCTGAGTGGGGTTGAAGAAACTGTGGAGTCGGTACAGTACACCTAACCTATTAGAAGGTGTTTTAGAAAGACCATATATGTGATCTTTCCAGAAAAGATCACGAGAAAAGGAAACACCAAGAATGTTAAGAGAAAAGGAAGGACTGAGTTGTGTCTTGTTGAAGATAAGGAGATAGTGGTGTAGAAGATTGTGACGAGTAGACAGGTGAAGAAACTGGGCTTTTGAGGGAATGAATTCCACAAAGTTTTCTCTGCCCCAAATCAGAGATAGTTGAAAGATCAGAGGTCAGGTGCGCCATAGTCATCTCTCGCGAAGTATTGAGTGACTGTTGAGAGAGTCGCTTTGTGAAGCGGGTGGAGAAGCGAAGAATGGAATCGTCGACATAGGAGTGGACAGGAAATGCGACCTAAAAGATCATTGATAAATAAAACTAAGTGGGGATGATAGGAAAGAGTTATGAGGAACACCCCTATTAATAGCTTTAGGAGAAGAACAGTGGCCACTAGAACCGCAGCTACAGTTACTTTCCTCCGGAAAGGAAATCAGGGATGAAGGTACAGATAGAAAGATACGAGTAGAAACCAAATGAAGGCAGTTTGGAAATTAAGAATTTATGCCAGACTGTATCAAAAGCTTTAGATAAGTCTAACGCAATAGCAAAGGTTTCACCGAAATACCGGAAAGAGGATGACCAAGAATCAGAGAGATATGCAAGTGTCTTCACTTCGCTTATAGGGAAACTGTTACCCACTGAGCTACGTTCACTGGCATGGTCAATGTTGTAACACCGCTTCCCGTCGATCAGCGACAATGGGGCTGGGTAGTAGTTGGATGGGGGACCGTGATTCCCGCCCAGATGACGTAGCGACCCGTGGTTCGGATCCCAAGTAAAACTGTAGGTCTCCTTCATCATATGACCTTAATGCTGAAGAAGAGGTTAAACAACCTGATCAAGCAAAAATTGCCCTCAGTAGGAAAAAGGTTGACAAACAGATCAACTAACCAGTGTTTGACCTTCTTCGTTGATTAACTAATGACTCCTTTAATTGTACAATGTTATGAAAACTAATTAATGTATCTTGTGATGACTGGGTTTTTAATGTAATGATATTTATTTATATAATATGATTTATATTTACTTACAAATATATTTGTTATATACAACTTATACTGTACTGCAAACTTTAATGATTCTCTTCTATTGAATTTCGTTTAACTACACTGACTGGCTCGGGTAGAGTCTGTCTCATTTAGTCGAACGGAGGAAAGGCCGAAACACGAATAAGATTTTATATAATTTCATTCAATTTAACTTTTGAAACTCGTTCATTAAAGACGGAGCCAATTTAGATGAATACGATATCGTAAAAAGAAAAAGAAAAATTTAGTTGGCCTAAGCCGACTATAATAAATTAATAAATGGAATTTACATTAAACAAATACTATGAAACACAATGCGTCTTTTGATTACGATTATCATCGAAAATCTGTTTTAAAATGACGCACAGAGTTGCCATCTATAAATTCTAAAATTCAACTCTCTCTCTCTCTCTCTCTCTCTCTCTCTCTTTTAAAGTCTTTCAGAAAATGCAAAAACGAATGATAAATGAAATATTTAATCAACTTCGATAAAAACAAAAGACAACAACAACGAGAGAACTTTATCATACAATCAACAGATAATGTTCATCTATCTTCAGCGGGTTCGTAAAACCTACAGTACAGGTTACATTACCTATGCTCTATTTACAATTATTTTATGTGGAATAAAATATTGTTTTGAAAAATAAATCGTCGATTACCTAAGTTTTAATTCCTATTCTATCCATAGAAAAATCTGAGGTTATACGTTAATAAGACGAACGTACTTTCACGGGTTTATACTGGTTAAGACACTTGACTGTTAATTGTAACCTCGTTTTAAACACACACACACACACACACACACACACACACACACACACACACACACATATATATATATATATATATATATATATATAATATATATATATATATATACTAGCTGATTACCCGGTGTTGCACGGGTGAAAATTTAGATTTGAAATGTATAGATCAGTATTTTTTTTCAGCAAATTATTCAGTAAGTAGACAAAAGCTGTGATGCGAGAAATAAAAAAACATTTAATCAAAACAAAGCTTTATTTGAAATTAGAATTTACAATACTTCTTTATATACAACATTGCATGTTTTTCCCAAAAGGAGAGTATACATAAGATTGTTAGCTGTTCCTACTCTAGAGCATCCTACATACAGTTGACCATGAGAGAAGCAGTCTTCTTGTAATTGTAGCCCAACAACTTTCACTGTTTGTCCCTGTGATTTGTTGATCGACATGGCAAAACTTAATCTTACTGGAAATTGTAAGCGCCTAAACTGAAACTGCATCTCTGATGTTATTAGAGGTATCCTAGGAATAAAAGTATCTTCACCCTTGCCACAACCAGTTTGAATTTGTGCTTCAATGACATGAGGCTGTAATGCTTTATTATTAATCTGGTACCATTGCAGAGCTTAGGCTGATCTAAATTTCGTAGAAGCATTATAGGAGCTCCAACTTTAGTTGTTAGTTGGTGAGGAGGCAATCCTGGAAATTCCAAAGAATTTAGAAACTCCGTTGGATAGTTGACAACTTCATTTTGATCGATAACTGTATCAATTGATTTGTAAATATAAGGATCCCCTGGAATATTTTGGAGTAGTTGTTGGTTGATAGAATTAACTGTCATTCATTTTCGGTGCCAATATTGCTCTTTCAAACAGCCAAGTAAAGTCTTTGTGGTGCTAACTAAAGTTAGTAAATACTTTTTCTGTTAATTCATTAACACTTTGGACCACTGCGCTGATTGTAGATATAATGACTTTGTTGTCAGAGTCCACAGGAACTTTTCCTTCGCCAAGCTGTAGCAAGTTCTGAGCAAATAGACCTGAATTGCTATCACCATAAATTCTTGCTCGCATGTTAGTTGTAAGCTTCAAGGTTTTAACATTGTGCCACAAACAGGAAGATTTAAGGCATGCTCGAATTTCATCAGCTTTTGTTCCCTTAGGTATAACTGGCCGAGTCTGGCGAAAATCTCCTGATAAGACAACAGTTACACCGCCCATCAATGTCTTCTGGTTTCTCACATCTTGTAGAGTTTTGTTCAGGGCCTCCAATGCTTTTTTATGGGCCATTGTACATTCATCCCAGACTATAAGTTCACATCTTTTAAAAACCTCTCCCATGCCAGAATTTTTAGTAATTTTCAACAGCTTCATCATTAGTAGCTAAATCCAAAGGAAGTTTGAATGCAGAATGAGCTGTGCGACTCCAGGCAACAGTGTAGCAGCTATCCAGAAGATGCTACTGCTACAGCAATTTTATTTTGCTTGCGAACTTTGGCCAGTAATAAATTTGTGAAAATGTTTATCCAGTACCACCAGGAGCATCCAAAAGTAGATGCCTCCATTCTGCTGAGAGATACTATTCATTATAGTTGAATAAGCAGTTCTCTGATCAGGCAACAACACTTGGGCTCATTTTCATTTACATATTCAGTTAAGTAGTTGATATCATATGATGTTTCTCTTATAAGCTCTGTAGCTAAATTGTTGACTTCTGTTCTATTGGTTCGTGGGAGGCCAAATGAAGGTATTTGTTGTCCATCCATTGATGCTATTTTATCTTCTATGTCAATTAAGGCTCTGTTGTAGATTTCATCTGTGTAAACAACGTCAATATGCGGGTTGGCAAGTTGTGCTTGGTGCTTATAATCTTGTGCCAAATCATCTTTGTATTTGTTCCATAATTCTAAAGGGTTGCCCACATCACAGGTTTTTAGCAGAATTGCAAATAAATCTCTTAGCCGCTTTGGGATTGGTATATGGCTGCTTCTCTTAAGGTGGCATCCCATTGACTATCATCTTCTAGCATTCCACGTTTGTAGCATGCCTCTCTAAATGTCGCACAAACATGACCATCAACTGTTCTATGATCATTAAAAGATCTAGGCCCTTTAACTTCATGCAGCAACATTCTTAAAAAGAAACACTCATGCTGGCTGGGATGAACAGTGTAAACTCTGCCTAAAGCACTGTCAAATCTTACATCTGGATGACCTTCAACTTCGCTTCCTCTCTTTCTTCTACTCCATTTTTTGTTGTTCCATGTGTAATAAGATGGTAACTGGCGATACAATAAAGTTTGAGCAAACACATCTTCTTGACATAGTTTAAAAAAAGCTGTAAGAGTAGTATCTCTAGGAGCAAGAGCTTGATGGGCAGCTGTTTCATTAGTAAAATAAACTCTGTCCATTTTCTAAATGAACTGCTAGTTGCTGTACTGCAGGATATCTTCCATGAAAGGGAAAGCTAAAAATTCTCCAAAAGGCTTCATTGCTGCTTAAGTAACGACCTTGTTGATAGTTAGTCACTTCATCAGGTACATTTTGTTGTTGTAGAGCAAACATAGCTGCATCGGATCCCTTGTTAACATACTTGCACACATACTTGATAGACTTGACAGAATTACAAAATTCTACATTAATATGAGCATTAAAAGTTTTAGTCAAGAGAGGGCAGTAAGGAACTATCCATCTATTATCAATTTCATTTCGTTTAATTCTCGTTGTAAAGCCTCCATCATCAGGTTTTCTTCTGCGATATGAAGGATAACCATCTTCTCCTGTTTGAGTGTCTTTTAAAAATGGTTTTGGGTAACGTTTCGTACATTTATTTTCTTTCATGCAAGGTGAATTGAAATTTAGAGAACCACATGGACCATGCACCATTTGAGTTTGAACTATTTCAAAGAGGTTTTTGTCTGTGTTAGGGTCCGGAAGTTCAGCTGAGATAACAGAATCAATTTGATTAGCTTGAATTTTGTTGGTCAGCCAAATCAAAATATGAGCATGAGGCAATCCTCTTTTTGCCATTCAACAGTGTACATGTGGCATCTAACTGGGCCAAAAATGTTGGATTTTGTCATTAAATCCATCAGTTTTAATAATTTTAAGCGAAACACTCTGGCTGTGAGGTCATGTCTGTGAATGTATGTTTGTCCAGGTAGTAACTCATCCTGAATTTCCTTCCATTTAGCATTGCATATAAATGTTATAAATAGGTCAGGTCGACCATAAGTGCGAACATATCTACAGATCTACAGATCTACAGAAGCTAAGGCTAACAAAGACCCTAAGATCCACTCTAAGGTTAGCCCGAGAGAAAGGAAAGAGTAGCGGGTTAAGAGAAGAGAAGAGAATAAGGGGTTAAGTAAGAGCAACACCTATCACTCATGGGTTAACATTCATTCAGAAAAAGAGGAAAAGTGTCTCACCATCATCATCCGCCGGCCACTGCCGACAAGTCAGAAAAATAGTCGGAGAGAATAGGAGAGGGGTGAAAGATGAAAAGAAGTAAAATAAGAACGCTTACAAACCATGCAAACACAGTCTTAACTCACTGTCATACCATGCAAACTACAAACATGCAAGAAGAGAGTTAGACATGCAAGGTAAGGAAAAAAAAAAAAAAAAAAAAAAGTAGGTAAAGTTAAACAAAAAGTGGGTTAGTTTACGCTATGAGCTACATCTACATTCGTGTTAGTCTAATTTTTTTTTTTTTTTTTTTTTATTGCTGGCATCACACGCTGGCATGTCACAAGCTGGCATTCATCGTCAACAGACTCATCCTCGAGCACCACCACCAGAGCTCCTGTTGTTAACTTTCTTTTTTAATTTTAAACAACGTTAATATTTTTAAAATGTCTGTCAAGACGGTTCTTAAACACATTAACGCTGGTAGAATGAACGACTGACGCGGGAAGATTATTCCATTTATCAATTACTTTAAACGTAAAGAAGTTTTTAGCGATATTAGTAATGAAACGTCTGCCACGCAACTTGAATCCGTTATTGCGAGTATTACTATTATCGAAAGTGAACAATTTGTCAAAATTTACGTTATCGATGTTATTAACGATTTTGAAAACTTCAATAAGCTCCCCCCTTAATCTCCTAGTTTCGAGTGAATACAAGTCTAACACTTTAATCCTATCTTCATAAGGCTTATTGCGCAATGCCGGAATAAGTTTCGTGGCACGACGCTGAACCCTTTCTAACCTATCAATATCCTCACGCAAGTACGGGCACCAAAACTGAACGGCATATTCCAAATGAGGCCTGACTAGGGACTTGTAAAGGGGCAATATAATATCCTTCGATTTAAATCGAAAGTTGACGGAAGAATGCAAAGTTGGCCAAGCTCTCCTCCAGCTACATCATTGTTGATGCCATCTCTTAGATGTATATATGAATCACATCTTAATTCTCTCTGATGAGTTCTAATGTAACATAATCTTTCTGCTTCTATTTTTGCATACATATCAACAGCAAATTGATGAAAAAGGTTTCTAGCCAACAGAAGATGATTTAGTGAATTACTGTGAACCATAAATCTGTAAGCATAGAAGTCCATGCAGGAAACGTTTTGCTAGAATGTACACCTGCTTGGAGAATTCCAAAGTGATATCCATCTTCTCCATAGACAAAGAGTAAAGGATATTGCAAAGCATCATAAGATCTATGGGTTTCATTGATGAATTGCAGAGTATTGTCTCGACTTTAAGCACAATGTCTCTTTTGTCATGTTCTTAACCAGTAATGATCACAGCAACTTCATTGCATTCTGGGAGATTAAATCGTCTAGCATGTTCAGTAGGAGGTCTCTTGTCGGCATCAATGATGATTTTGTATTCTGTAGCAGGTACATTTTCTAGAGCATATTTAAAACTTTGAATGTAATTATTTGAAGCATGAAGCATGTCTTGAAGTTCAACAATTAGTTCCAATCTTGTTGCTGGGTTTCTATTGTATCTATTTTGTGCTTGATGTTGCAAATCTTCAACAAAGTACGGTACAATTGAAGATACCTTGGTTCTTCATGAGGTAATGTTTGTAGTGAACCTATTCTGTGATATATTTGACCTTGAACTTTAAATGTAGGCATGAATCCTCCTTCAATAATGATATTAGCTCCAAATGAGGTCATTTGAAATACAGAATTGTATGCTTGAATATTTTGTAAGAAGTGTTTAGATTCAGATGTAGTGCCTGTAAGTAGAGTTTTTCAAAGGTTCTGGAGGTTCCGAAAGCGCAGGTAATTGAACTTTTCCATTAGTACAACACATTCCTGGTGATTCTTTATCCCACTTTTTAGCACCAAACTTATCACATATTTTAGACATTGATCCAATAATAACCACTTTGTCAGATGCATAATTATATTGTGGATTATATAGTTAAAAGCACTTAAATTCCACTGCCAAGCATTGAATGCTCGAGATGGTGTTTGAGCTTGTCTTGTTCTTTGAGCCTGAAGTCGTACATCATGTTGCTCCTCTGTTTCTTGCTCTCTGTAAGTTATTTGTCTTAATTGTTGTGCTTGAAGTCTGATTTGACGTTGTTCAGAAGTTTCTTGTTGTCTATATCCAGCTTGCTTTGATGATTCTGCCTGAACTCTGGCTTGGTGCTGTTCAACAGTTTCTTGCTGTCTTTGAGTAGCCTGCTTTTCAGCTTGAGCTCGAAGTCTAGCTTTACGTTGTTCCAAAGTCTCTTCCTGTATTTGAGCAGCCTGTCTTGCAGCTTGTGCTTGAAGTCTTTGATTGCGTTCTTCTTCTGTTTCAGCTGCTCTTTGTGCTTGAATTCTTTTAGTGGCAGAAGACTTTCCATATAAAGGGCGTTTCTTGGGTGGCATAATCACCTGTATCACTAAACAATAATTTGCAATTCACAAAGTTACTAAATCACTTATGAAACCATTTAGCACTGTCCTGGAAAATTTGCTCCGCTGGAATATTTGCTCCGCAAAGTTTACGAATGCCAGATTTTCACTAAATTCTGTAAAAATTTCTATTTTATGTTGCTCCGATGGAATATTTGCTCCGCAAAGTTTACGAATGCCAGATTTTCACTAAATTCTTTAAAAATTTCTATTTTATGTTTTGTATGTTTATTAAAAAAAAATTTATTACAAAAAAAATGACGCAATAATCATTAATTGTCAATTTCGTTATTAAATACTACATCAAATACAAAATAAATAGCACCATTAGATTCCTTGTAAAAAACTGGTTATTATGAAGTTATTTTAAAATTTGTAAGTTCAACCGTTTGGTTTTCTATAGCGAACAACTAAACAAATAAACAAACTTCCTCTTTTATATATATAGAGAAGAAGAGATTAACTCAAGTTTACCCCAAAAACAAAAATTCAAATTGTATATTAGTTTTAAAAGACAAATAACGCGTTTTTGTTTTGTGTGCAAAACAAAACTTGCAACTCAAAATCAGATAAAGTTACGAGTATCGATGTGAAGTTTCTAAAGCATGTTGCATCTTCCATCCTTAATTTGCTCAAAAGCTGACATCCACAGCTGGTACCTCTTCTCTCCCTAAACGTTTTTATTCACCATCTGCGTTACTTTTTTTAAATTTTTCGTTAGCATACAAATTACAACAAAAGCTGCACTGACACTCAGTAATTCCACTTTTGATATCGTCACACCAACAACTAAAATGTCTATATACTTCATAGGATAGTGTTGAGAGATGAATGACTTAAATACATACAGAGAGTTGACAAAAGTTAGTAGATACCGCGATGATTGTACTCAAGAACAAATGGCAAAGCTCATCAGTGGAATGCCAAAACGTTTGTCAGCTTTACATAATGCAAAGGGGAATGCAACACGATTCTAAATATATTGACTCAGTAAAACTGTTATTAGTTTATTGACTTTTATTATTAATAAAAAACTGTGGAAAAACCGAAGGTGTCTATTTATTTTTGTCAACCCTCTCTATATGCAGACAAAAGTCTTTGTTCAGATTTATGTGGATATACAATTGTCTCACGTGCGTTCAGACAAAAGTCTTTAGTCTTTAGTCTTTTTAGTCAAAAGTCTTTATGACTTACAGACCTTATATATGAAAAAATAATTATGAGGAATGAGAAGAGCCTTGATTGGTTGTTACTGGCTAATCACAATTGAGTTTTCGAGCGTTTGCCCCGTTTACACCGCTTCCCCTCTATCAGCGAAGCTAAGTAGCATTGTGTCTAGGTAGTAAATGGATGGGTGACTGTCTTTTGCATCCAGATGACGAAGCGACCCTTTGTTCGGGCCCCACGTAAAGTCTGCAGGGCGACGTTGTGGTCATGTCGCAACTCTACTTTTGTCGATCAGCGAAGTTAAGCGACGCTACGCCTCTGGGTAGTTGTTGGATGGATCAACGTCCTTTGCGATTAGATGATGTATCGACCCGTAGTTCGAATCTAACTTAAAGCTGTAGGTCCCATCCTCACATGACCTTTGCTATTACGGAGGAAGATAGACAACCCCTAAAAAAACCACACACACACACACAATTTTGCCATGAGCACGGGGGAAAATGATAACATCCTTTTAATTTATACTGTACTAACATATTAGTAAATATATTCTCCAGGAGGTGCATATTTCATATATATATATATATATATATATATACAGTATATATATACACATTTTAACTGCAAACAACACAGTATAATTAACGTAAAGAACGACGCTTGTATAGAAGAACGTTCCGGACAAGATGAGGAAAAAGAACGAACAAATGAAAAATGAGGTAACCACCCGGGGATCGAACCCGGGATCTTCCGATTGCCGGCCAGATATGCTAACCACTACACCATGGGCCTCGCTTAATCAGAAGTCGTAATTCTCCTACATACGAGCAGAAACCAATGCCCTGAGGGGGCACCTCCCGCATGTCGCACATATATACATTTTAACTGCAAACAACACACAGTATAATTAACGTAAAGAACGACGCTTGTATAGAAGAACGTTCCGCACAAGATGAGGAGAAAGAACTAACAAATGAAAAATGAGGTAACCACTCGGGAGGTTTCTGCTCGTATGTAGGAGAATTACGACTTCTGATTAAGCGAGGCCCATGGTGTAGTGGTTAGCATATCTGACCGCCAATCGGAAGATCCCGGGTTCGATTCCGGGTGGTTACCTCATTTTTCATTTGTTCGTTCTTTCTCCTCATCTTGTGCGGAACGTTCTTCTATACAAGCGTCGTTCTTTACGTTATATATATATATATATATATTAAGAAATTCAAATGTTTCACTGCTCTGAAAACTGAATTTTAATACTTTTGATAATTCTTATACCGCTACGATCACCCATCCAGCTATTGAACAGATTCAATGTCGCTTCACCTCGCGGATCTAATGGAAAGTGGCATTTGGACGTAGCCCAGGAATTTAGGAGTAAAGCTATTACTCAAAGTAAAAGTTAATTTCGTCATGATTACTTGAATTTATATCTCATTTCTATATTTTCTAATAAAGATTAACAAAATGAGCAAAATGTATTCCAGAATGAATCACAAAAATTCTAAAAAATGTGCAATGCTCAAACGGTGAAAGTTTTGCGAGTTTTAATGTATTTAATTTTAATATACAGGGTGATTCAAAAGTCAGGTTACATAGGGCTTTTCTGTTTCTTTGCAGGTAAATGAGTTATGAGATGTTATCGAAGGAGGAGCGCATTGATGTGATATTCCTAGCTGGCTGCACAAGTGCATTGCCGTTAACGGTGGGCATATCGAACATGTGATGTGACTATTCCCTGTATCATTACATAATACAGTATTTCCCTATGTAACCTGACTTTTGAATCACCCTGTATTTAATATACTGTACTGTACGCAGTGAAACATTCCTTCCTTCTAGTTTCTTAAATAAAATATTGTGATTCACTCTACAAGGTAGCCACAAAGTCCCTTTGCATGAAAAACAAGGCCAACGTACATATATGCTATAATTTCACTGCAAAGGACTTTTTTGGCCACTCTGTATCATATAACTTGTTTATATCTAAGAAATAACCGTTAAGTTGTTGAATTGTCGTCACCATTTTATTTCGCAATTCCTTCTATTACTATATTTGCAACTTGCACTCTGCAGGGCGACGTTGTGTCCATGTTGCAACACGGCTTCTTGTCGATCAGCGAAGTTAAGCAACATTGGGTCTGGGTAGTTGTTGAATGAGTGACCGTTCTCTGCGTTCAGATGATATATCGACCCGTGGTTAAGATCTAACTTAAAGCTCTGGGTTTCTTTCCTCACATGAACTTTACTGTTACGAAGGTTAAACAACCGCAAAAACACACACGTACAGTCCACTGATGAGAACCCGTTGTTCACGGACGAAACGTCTTTATATATTGTATATACAGGGTGGTTTAATAAAATGTTACCGCTTGATATGTCTATGAACGTTGACAAAAAGTGGTAACATTTTATTGACTTACATATATATATATATATATATATATATATATATATATATATATATATATATATATATATATATATATACAGTATATATATATATATATATAATATAATATTACAAAAATTAAATGAACCATTGTAATGAATATAATTTTTCATATTTACGCGAGAGAGAATTGAACATAGTTTTTCTACACGTCAGAGAGTATATATGGCCCAAATGAATAAGAGTCCAGACTCAACATGACATTTCATTCGAGAGAATTTTCCTCTTGGTCAAATCTCTCATACAAGTAACTTAACCGAGATCCACAAGCTCGCAATTCCTTTAAACAGTGAGATGAAAAGTCTTGCCAAGTGTAACGTGTGGCATATAGTTTTCATTTTTAGGTTCAATGAGCTCACCAATATATTTGATTTTAGTATTTTTATAATAACTGAACGTAAGATATCTCAATGAAGGGTTGAATTCCAGAAAGGAAGGTTTGGAATTTACTCGGAAAACAGAATTTCGCTTTCGACCGAAGGAAATTACGCAGCCGGCATTTACATCCGAGTTTCTGAGATCAAACGCCAACAATCTCAATCAGACAAACCTAGTTAATGAATGAATAAATGAAGGAATGAATGATTTATTAACTAAATGAATGAGTGAAAACCAACATTTGAGCCAACTAAATCTAATAAAATATGAATTATCTGTAATTCTTTTTAAAAGAAAACTAACATAAGAATAAATCGAAACACTGACAGCTTATTATATGGAGTGACTCCCCTTAATTTTCGTGAAATACGAAATTATGGAAATGTGTACAAAGGTATTAAGTCGGCTCACATGCTCACGCCTCACGCGACCTATTCCGACATACTATAACTTTGTTATTTCATACTAGAATAAATACATCGATATAATTGTATATTTATATACATAGAGAGAGAGAGAGAGAGAGAGAGAGAGAGAGAGAGAGAGAGAGAGAGAGAGCAAAAAAAATTTCTTAATACCTAAATACATAACACTGAAATTAAGTGTCAGCTTCGTATTAACTACAATACAGAACCAATAAGATCAGAACAAAATGAATAAAATCAATGTGACGCAAAGCAAATACAGATTAAAATTACTTTTCCAATTCAGTAATTGTTGGTTGAACTGTTTTAAGCATTCGTTGAAGCAAATTCACTGTACCTAATTAGATTAGTTCATGTTAATTTATAACAGTATTTATGGCTTTTATTACGATTGAAAGAACCAATAAATATGAAATTATTGAGAACTTACTGTAATATATTAGTTTAACGTAGTGAAATGAGCTCGGAAAGCAATTATACAGCATAAATTGTATTTGTATTTGTAACTGTTTGGGTCACTTAAATAAGGGTAATAAATTGATTTTAATTATTACGTTACAAGGACCAAACTCATCTCTATACTCGTCTCATCTTTATACTCATCTCTATACTCATTTCTTCATATTCATAGCTTTATTTTTCCTTTCTTTTGGCTTAACGTTCAAAGTATGTATATATTGTACACAAATATTTACGTATTTATTTCCGACTGTATATATATTTATGTTCTAGAATTGGTTCAGAGATCTGAAAGTAATAGTTTGGGAAATTACTTTATACAAGTTATTTTAAATGAAAAACAAAAGTGAGTAAAATAATTACAGTGAAGTTTGCGGAACTTGTAAAAAAAAACAGTAGAGCACCATACAAGAGGAGGAACAATGTAAAAAGGTAAAACGAAACTAAATTCAGACGTAAATAAAATGTAAGACAGAATAATGGGCACTGAAACTCTAAATTAAAGTTACACCGAAGTTATGAGTGAATGAGAGAGAGAGATAGATGGATGGATAGATAGATATATAGATAGAGAGAGAGAGAGAGAGATAGATAGATAGATAGATAGATAGATAGAGAGATAGATAAATAGAGAGATAGATAAATAGATAGATAGATAGATAGAGAGAGAGAGAGAGAGAGTAATTCTATTTACGCCACATGGAGTATGACTGAAAAAATTGGAGGAAGTGTCGTCATGTTTTGCCTTTCTCATTTGTCTTCATTTAAGCGAGACAAAACGGGACTTTGCTTCAGTTTGAAAGAAAAATCTGACTTTATCAAAAGGCGGTGTCTTTTCCATTATTTTGTGTACTTCTCGAAAAGAGCATCATTTGGAAGGCAAAGGTCGCTTTCTTTTAGAAAAAAGTATATAAAAGTCAAGTTTAATGGTCGAATATGTTGTAAGTTCAGTGGTAATAAGCATTTCCTTAATCTCAGGAACTTTCGAGTGGAGTTAGGAGTACCATATAAGTACACATATTACACACACACGCAATATACAGTGTGTGTGTGTGTGTGTGTGTGTACAGTATTCGTTGGTGTAGGGATGTGTCGACCCCACCGCCCGTTGGTGCGGCTAGCTCCACATCTCTTGCAATACAGGAGAGGAAGATTGGGTTGGGGACCATCCTTCCTTCTTTCTCCCCACAAAAGACAAACATAGCCTCTGATGTAGGCGCCGCGCTTGCCCGGATCGCCCACGTAAATGCAGGCGGGCACGTATGGGTGTGTGGAATGTAAGAGGGATAAATGATGAGCAAAAGAGAGCAAAAGTGGTACAGGTGTTTAAGGATGGAAGATTTGATGTTCTGGGGTTGTGTGAAACAAAGAGGAAAGGAGGTGGAGAGTGTGAATGGAGGTGTTAAGCATGTGAGGACGGGTGTGAGCCTGTTGATAAATGATGTATGGTATAAAGCAATAAAAGAATTCTCGTACGTCAGTTCCCGGATTGTCTATATGAAATTTGTTACGAAAATGAAAGTGGTTGTAGTAGTTACTGTAGATATGCTCCGTGTGATGATAAGTGTGAGGATGAGAAAGAAGGCTTCTGGAGAGACCTTGATAGCGTGATTGGAAGGGTGCCTGAATGTTACAAAATGAATGGGAAAGTTGGTATAGATCCAGAGTTGTGTTGGGGAAGCATAGTATACCAGAAATGAATAATAATGAGTGGATGCTGAAAGGGTTATGCACTGAGAGAAAACTGTGTGTAACGAATACATTTTTTTAATATGAGGGGGTACAGAGCAAATGATATAAATGTAATTGGTGAGAAGTACGATACGCTGAAAAGATATGTGGCACACACGTGTAGTGCGAGATATGAATAGGGGTCTCTCTGACCACATGATAGTTCTGTGTAAAGTGAGGTTGTGTGGAGAATGGAAGAGAGTGAATGAAAAGAGGTAGATCACGAAAAAATTAGAAGGGGAAAGTTAATGGTGAGAGAGGAAGCGGATGAATATTAAGAGAGTAAATAATGAATTGAGTGTACAAGTTGCACAAAAAATGGATACGAGTGAAGATGTGGTATGTGTACCAGTAATGTCTGATTAGGAATGTAAGGAGTGTGTCTGGAGTTGCAGATAACAGGTACGAAGAAGAGGGCAACAGCGTGGTGGAATGCCGAGGTTGCACCAGCAGTTAAGGATAAAAGAAGGAAATAGATTTTGTGTGTGCGGGGTAATTGTAATAGGGTAAATAGTCGAAGAAGAAGGAGGGTGTATGAAGAGAACAAGCGAAGTGTGAAGAGACTAGTGCGGCAGAGAAACAGAGGCTAAATAATGAGTTTGGAAGGAGGATGAACAAAAATTATGTCGAAAATACAAAGTTGTTTTGGAGGGGAGTACGGAAGTGCGGAAGTGCAGGAATGAAATTAAGAAAAAAGTTTGAGAGTAAGGAATAAAAATGGAAGAATGCTCACAGCGAATGCGGATCTACGGAATGCTGTAGATGGAAGGAATATTTCGAGGGTTTGATTGGTGGAAGAAATGAGAGGAGTGTAAGTATAAATAGGATGAGATTTGGCGGTGTGAATAAGACACGTTATAGAATGTCAGAGAGCATAACCGTGGTTAAAGTAAAAGCGGCAGTTCGCAAACGAAAAAATGGAAAAGCGGCAGGTGTAGATGGAGTGTACGGGAAAATGATTAAACATGAGGGATTGAAAGGGTTGGAGTAGTTGTGGTGCATAGGTCAGAGTGCATGGACAAGTGGGATTGTGCCTGATGAGTGGAAGAAGACAATAATTGTTCTATTGTACAAAAGAAATGGTGAAAGGGGTAAATATAAAAATTACAGAGGTATAATTCTGTTGACTGTAGTCCGGAAGGTTCCAAGGAGGGTTCCGAGGTGAAAGAGGCTGTTTAGATCAAGTGTTTGCAGTGAGACAAGTGATTGAGAAAACATAAAAGGGATTGCAATGTATACCTGACTTTTATGGATCTTGAGAAAGCGTATGAGTGAATAGAGAAGCACTGTGGCAGGTCTTGAGTATATATGAGGTTGGCGGTAGACTCATGAATGAAGAGTTTCTATGATGGAAGTAGTGCATGTGTGAAAGTAAATAAAGAACTGGGTGATTGGTATAAGTTGCACTGGGCGTCAAGGATGGAGTGATGAGAGAGGTGAAAGTGCGACTGCTAGAAAGAGGAATGAATCTGGTGTGATAGGAATAGGTGGGTCCTGTCGCATCTGTTGTATGCGGATTATGCCGTGTTATTTGCCCAGTATGAGTGTAATATGCAAGAGGTTGTTAAGAGTTTTGTGGCGGCGTGCGAGGAAAGATTGTTGAAAGTGTGTGTGGGTAAAATAAAGTTACTGATTGTGGAGAGTGAGGAAACTTCGGACTGTCATGTGATAGTGAATGGTGAAACACTAGAGGTGGTAGAGGCTTTTAAGTATCTGAGATGTGTATTAAACAAAACAAATGCAAATGTAGATGACGTTAACACGTAGAGCTGGGCACTTCCGCAAACACTTCCGCAAACCGCAAATTCCGCAATTGCGGAAGATGTTTTTCGTTTGCGGATTTGCGTTTGCGGCAAAGTCATCGCAAATTAGTGAATTTGCGTTTGCGGATTTGCGTTTGCGGAAGTGATTTTGAGTTTGCGGATTTGCAATCGCAAATCCGTAAACTCAAAATCACTTCTGCAAACGCAAATCCGCAAACGCAAATTCACTAATTGCGATGACTTTGCCGCAAACGCAAATCCGCAAACGAAAAACATACTTCCGCAATTGCGGAATTTGCGGTTTGCGGAAGTGTTTGCGGAAGTGCCCAGCACTTAACAGTAGAGTGAATCAAGGAAGAAAGGTGACGGGTGCGCTGAAAGTGGTTGTGAGAAAGCGGAGACTGGGTTGAGATGCTGTGAGATGTATGCATGAAGGTGCGTTAGTACCGACACTTTTGTATGGGTATGAAATACTGAGAGGGTATGAAAGGGAGAAGTCAAGAGTAAAAGTGGTTGATATGGATAACCTGAGAACTATGTGTGGCGTGCGTCGGATTGACAGAGTAAGAAATCGTGTGGTTCTGAAAAGATAGGGTGTTCAGAAGTTAGTGGAAGTGAAAATGATGGTTGGGGCATGTTGAAAGAATGTAAGATGACAAAGCTGTGGAATGAGTGTTCACAAAGGTACAGTAGAAGGAGGAGGGGAAGGCCAAAAGGAAGATGGATGGACATGGTGAATAATTGCATGAATAAGCGTAAACTTGATTTAGTGATGCACGAGAGGTGGCTGCAAGTCGGTTGGAATAGAGGAGGTTTATTCAGTATGTAAGTTCGGGACTCTGTCACTTTTATTTTTGAGAAGGCCTGGAAGCGCCACCACACATGGCGTATGAAGCCTCGCAGGTGTGAAATTTTGTCATGTGGTGGGGGGAGAAGGGCCGCTGCAGTGATGTAGGATTCGAGAACGGTCTCGAGGCCTTTTTTCTGGTCTCGGTCTCGGTCTCGTTCTTGGTTTCGGCCATGGTGGTCTCGACTACATCACTGATCCACTGGTCCACAAGAACGTTTGTATGAACGTGTGCGCTTTATTTTCTGTCTTTTCTCCTTTTCACTAACTTCTGTACTTTACATCCGGTTTTTTTCTGCCTTCTCACCCCAAATCGTGGGAAAAGAGATTTTTGATAATGTATGTATGTATGTGCAATTGCAATTCCGGAACTGATACTTTTTGATCGGAATCAGAATTTTATTGAAATCGAACATTTTTTTTACGTTCAAAACTGAAACTGGAATCGATTCCAAGGCTTTTGTTTGAAGATGAAGTAGGTATTCGAATCGATAACAAGAGCAAGGTTAGAATCGGAACTGGAATTAGAATTGAACATTAGTCGCCCTGTAAAACGAAGCAGATTAGAAGCAAAAAAATTATTACACTAGTAACTGTTCTGAAAAAGTTTTCGTTCTTTATATATATATAATATATATATATCGAGAGAATGATGGAGAGAGAGAGAGAGAGAGAGAGAGAAGAGAGAAAGTGGACAGACAGAATAAAAGGTGAAAGGTTGAATTCGCATGAGGTAGCAACAGAGTATAAAAGAAGAATAGAGCAAGGCCTCAGGGGAGACAGATAAAAACCGAATGTTCAGAATATGTGAAATATTAAAAAGAATACTTAGTGATGATAGTATCTGGTGTATGTGAGTATGTACAAAATGGAATGAAGAGAAAGGAGACTGCATAACAGAAAGACGTGAAAAATGCAAAGAGAAGAGGAGAGAGTGTAGGAAAGAATGTATACAGACGCAGCCTGGCAGTAATGGAAAGGAACGATGTTAATTAGTCGTACAAGTCTGCAAGAATAATGATAAGCGAGCGTTGAAAAAGAGTAAAAAGAAAGTAGATAAAGGCTTAGAAAGGAAGGTGAATGAGCAGTGCGTGTGGAGAAGAAAAAAAAGTTATTCTGGAAAGAAGTGAGGAAGTGCAAAGGCCATTCTGGTAATATGAAGAATAAGCATGGAACGTCTTAGTGCAAGATGAGTAAATACAAATAGAAATTTAAAGAGTAAGTAGTGAGTTGATAGTTGAGGTAAATGAACATTAAACAAATGTGAATGCGGTTGATTTTGGTGGTGTATGTAGAAGTGTGTATGGGAAGGTGGAAGACATCAAGTTAGAGGAATCTTAACGAGCCGTACGCACAGTGAAGAAACGAAAGTCAATAGGGGTTAATGAAGTACTGGTACATAGTCAAACGATTAAATGCTTAAGCAGAATGGTGCTTCAAAGTGGATGTGTTTCAAATGAATGAACAAAAGCTGTAATTGTATCACTGTATGAAAATAAAGGTGAAAGAATCGAATATAAAAAGTATAACTATAAATCTTTTCAGTATAACTTGAAAAGTATGGGGAACACCCTGAATGCAGTGAAAAAGAATTAAGGATGAGGTGACAGACTGGTTCAGTATTAATATTGAAGTACGAGAGGGTTCTGTGGTGTCATCATAGCTATTTAATGTGTATCTGGATATGGTAATGAGGTAGGTGACAGTAAGAATGCTAGAGAGAAGAGTAGGCCTGAGTTTAGAAGAGAATTAGTGACAGCCAGTGGTGTAGTGCTAAATAAAGAAGTGAGGGAACGCATTTTGAAAGTGTTACTCAGATGCGGGGGGGGACAATGGCGAGCGCGGCGAGCCCATACAGCTGGGGGTCCGGGGGCACTGTAAGCCCCCCGGAAATCTTTTGAAATCTGACCAATTTCAGGGATATTTTGAGGTCATATGCACTGGATATTAGGATATATTCCAAGGTTGAAGATGCAGTATTTCCAGTGTCATTAGATATACGACATCCAGTACGATCAATAAAAATAGCTAACAACTGGAATGATTAACTAAAAAAAAGTTAACAACTGGTACGCCGTGGTGACTGTTTCACCAGATCTTTATAGGCTAACATTGCCTCAGTCGAAGCTAAAAGAAATGAAGCAGTTAATGATTCTTTCTCATATTTCTTCTAGGGGTGGGAATTAAAATTTCATGACGTTAGAGATTTGTAAGTTCGGATTTATTTGAAATAGTGAGGGAACGCCGTTCCGTCTACCAAAAAAAGTAAGGGAACGCCGTTCCCACGCGTTCCCACAGCACTACACCACTGGTGACAGCTATTGGATCTGATGCATGCTGATGATGCGGTACTTCTGTGTGATTCAGAGTAAATTAAAGAGAACAGTGACAGGTTTCGCTTATGTACAGTATGTGAAAGACGATTATTGAAGGTGATTGCAAATAAAAAGTAAGGTTTTTGTCTTTGAGAAAGGAAGAGAGTCAGCCTGTGATATTGTGGTGAATGGAGAAAATGTAGAGGCTTTGAAAGAATATAAATATCTACTGTATATCTTTTGACTGACATAAGCGGTGCAAGTACACTAAAAATTGAAAGTAAGGGGAGTCAAGGCAAGCAACTCACAGACGCAATAAAATCCCTAGTAGGAAGAAAGTGCTTTTTAAGTGAAAATGCAGGAAGAGGTTCACATGAGGGTGTATTTATGCCAACACTGATGTATGGATGTGAGACGCTTGTTTGAAATAACAGATCAATGTCACAAATGAAAGTAGTTGAGATGAATTATTTAAAAAACCATGGATTCACTGTATGAAAAAGGAAGATGTTCCGAAAGGTGTAGAGTGAAAAAAAAAAGTCATTGGAGATGAGAATGGAGGATAGTATGATAAATTTGTATGGTCGTGTGGGAAGAGTAAATAATGAAGTAGTTGTGAAAAAGTATAGTAGTGAGTGCGTAAGTACGAGAAGTAGAGAAAGAAGATCACGTAAAAGATGGAAGGATATAATGACTAAATGTGTAACATGACTTTGGCACAAAAGTTAATAAGAGGAATGGAGCGGTTTATGAGATGTCTAAATGGAGACATTGACCTAACCTGAAGTACCACTTCCTGAAGTACCAGCCTCGTAGTGAAGGATAACACCGGATCACTAGGGTTGGGTAGTGCCTTATTCCCTGTGATGATTCCTTTGGACCTTTTGTGTATATATAACTGATTTTCATGTTTTCAGTTACGCGATTAAGAATCCGAAGGAGAATGGGAAATGGGTCATTAGACAAAGTGTGTACAATATGTAGATATGCATTAGATCGTTGGTCTTGAATTTATCATTGCCTTTGACAACTCAGCGTAATAACGATGCTCCATGCTTAAACATATTTTATGATAAAATACTTCCCAAGTGCCTCAGTTTTCGGATATATATATATACCTGGTACACCTGGTAGTTTCGTGCGTCGGTCTCTCCTCAAACGAAGGTCAAGCTGGTGAACCCCCCTCTAGGCCTGGCCTGGTGGGAGAGCGAGTTGCTCTCTTGCAAACTCCTTCGCACGTAGAGAGGTACACCTGGCTCATGCGGTACCGTCCTGAAACAGGGATCTAGTCTTCAGGACCTTGAAGACTTCAGCTTTGACACTAGTCACGTTCCTGATGTCTTTCGGAAGCTGGTTAAAATGTTTTGACCTCCTGACTGCTATTTTCTTTCAGATTGAGGGTGTCCCTTGTCTAGCCTTTAGTTTTACAACACTACACAAGCTACCTTTCCTATTTTTCAATGTTGTTTGGGTGACTGAGTTGAGTTTGAGGTTAGGTACCAGTTTTCCTACTGTATTCCATGTGTAAATTATCGTGTATATATATATATTAGGGTGATGCAAAAGTGGGGGAGTAAAATTTTTTTGTTTCAAATTTTTGAGATACCCTCTCATTTGGTTTAATTTGGTGGAAAAATGACCCTGGGGAAATTTCGGGTCAAAATTCGAATATTTGGAGGTCGCGCCCGCCATTTGAAAATTTGCTGATTTCCATGACACCCAGGAGGTACAGCAAGCGTCACGTTACTTTTTTTTTGAGTGGAAGTTCCCCACGAGGCCTATCATACCACCTTCCTTTTTTCCATTTGTTCATAAAACAGATACAATACAATAGATATTTACAATAGATACATAGAATGGATATACTCGTAAATTTTACTGTTGCGTCAAAGATACGAGAGTTTTCTTAGTTTTGTCCGGAAGCTTCTTCCGATAATTTGATACAACTTGCAGTAGATATTGCTTCTGTTGTTCATCATTGGTAATTAATTTGTTATAATCTTCAATCAATTTCACTCCTCTTTCAGCAATATCATTAACAACTTTCATGTGATTCACTACGTTCTTTGCAACCCAATAACTCTCATCGAGAAGCCAATCTTCTTCTGGTTTGCTCAAGAACGTTGAAGACAATCCGAGTATACTGAAGAAGGACTTTGTGTTAGCAGTTACAAAATCTTCAAGCTGCTTATTGTCAATAGTTTTGATGTCTATTTGTGTCTTCTTTGGAGGATCTGGCTCCGAAGATTTTGTAAGAGCCTCCTTCATTTTTCTTTTGGTGTCAAAGCTGATTTTATCATCAAAGAAAGCCAATGCGATCAACTCTTCTGAGAGATACCACAAATGATTCTTGAATTTTTCTAAAGCAGCATTTGCTAGTTGTTCATTTGTGCTTTTGTAGCTGTGAAGATTCTTGAGAAGACTCAGATCATTTCGTGGAGCACTTGCTGCGCAGGGTGCTGAAAACCAATGCTTAATATAAATTGAAACAGAAAACCAACAATTTCTTTTAGATTTCTTTCTTCTATTGCTGTTATTTTGAACTGACTTTTGAACATAAAGATTTTCATTGAATAAATGACTTTCGCCATCCAACGGGCTCTATGATAAGCCCCAGGCTTCCTGAATTTTATTCCAGTCGTTGGAGTACCGCCAAGCAAGATGATTGTCAGTTCCAATAACTCTCTGTAATCGTCGCGAGGTTGATCTTCATTGATTTTTCTTGCTGCAAAGTTGATGATTTCCTCTTTTTCCTTTTGTGGATAATTTTCTAATTTATCGTATGAAGTTAGATTAATCTTATTCCAGTTTGTTTTGAATCTTTTGAATAACTGAATGTCAGGGCCTGATGAAGCCTGTAATGCAGGGGATACCACTGCTTCCAACATGATTTCAAGGATATGACGCGTTCGGTGGAGAAGGGGCGAACGCCACAAAATTCGAAAAATGAGTTTTTGTCGTATAATTATCCTTTAAAACCTTTGCTTTACCTATGCAAAAAATTAGATGTTAGTCTGCACTCTTTCACGATAAAATTTAGGTTTTAATGTATCTCAGAGAAATTCACTCCGCATCATTCCTTCACATTGAACACATCTATCTACTTTCTGGTCACTCGACAATGCCCTGTGATGCTCAATTTGGCCAAATTGAACAAAATATAAAAAATAATTACAGCAATATTATTTACACCAAAAAAGATTATGTTACGGCCATAACTACAGCCGTTTCGCAGCGCTTCCTAGTTGTAGAAATGAAACAGGCTGATTTTCTCGATTTTGACGTCCTAAAAACGTGCATTGTCATTAGGAAATCAACAACTACTAAATTTACAGATGCAAGAAAGTTAATATTTGACTTTCAACACAAAGAAGGCTACGTAATATCTACTGCATACCGCACAACCCCAGATAATAGCCATCCCGTCAGACTGCAGAAAGGGAAAAAATCCTACAGTGTCAGTTTTTTCAATCTAGCCCAGCAGACACTGCAACCAAAGTATTCCCAATTGCTGCCAATAACTAAGGAAAAAATAAAAGATCTCAAAGAATTATCAGACCTAATGCCTGCAACTGCAGTGAACTATTATACAAGATTGTTAAAGGAACTGGAAGAAACCGAAACAGTTGAAGCAGGTAAGACAACATTCGACGAAGAGGACCATATAATGGATTACACCAGTTAACATCAGAAGCTATCAATAAATAATATTGTAAAATTTCTTGGCGTTTTATTATATCGATATATTACACAACAATATTTTACTCAAATATGTGTTCAAATTCATACAACATTTCAATAAACTGGAAAAATACAAAGGTTTAAAGTTTACAAACTTTAACTGCATTTTGTGGCATAATTCGAAAATGTTGCGTTCGCCCCTTCTCCACCGAACGCGTCATATGGTGTCGACAAGGACACCACAACAAATCTTTCTCCATTTTCTGTTCAATTAGGACACAAGCTCCGTTTTTACGACCTGTGTTCGATGCAGTTGCATTGAAACACATGCCTTTTACCTTATCTATTAGATTCCAATCAATGATCGCCTGATGTACTGCATTTGCAGTATCCTTTCCTGTGCCATGATCTATATTTGGCACTCCAAGCAGTTGATCTTCTCCACTGCCAGAGATTAGGACTGGCAACCGATCAACAACCTCATTCCCGGTAATGTCTTCGAGGAGTTTGCCATCCCAATGAACAATCAAGGGTTTGTCAGCTTGAAATTCTTCTTTCAAGTTTTCACTGAACTTCTTTCTTGATTTCTGTCTTGCCCTGCGAATCGATGAGTAGCTAACATTGTAATTCTCTGGATCTTTTCCAACATTTGCGATCGTTGGAATAATTATTAAAGAGGCTGATCGGTCGCTGATCTTAGCAACATCCAATGAGGAAAGCAGATTTTCATTCATAATCTTGAATTTTTTTCTTGGAAGGCCTCTTTTGGATGTTGAGGGCACTTCCAGATCTACTTCTTCTTCCGTAGATGCAGGTGAATCACTGCAGGAACTGCTGCTGCTTGCAAGAACAACTGTTTCATCAAATGCACTTGATTCATGTAACCTTTTCTTATCCATTTTTTCATGTCTCTTCGCAGCTTCCTTTCGACGTTTTTCTTCATCCTTATCAACTGCCATCATTTTACCCTTTCGACCTTCCCTTTGTAGCCGTAGAAACTCTCTATCTTCTTCGATAGTTATTAACTCGTTAGCATTTGCATGCGCAATATCAAAGAGTACATCCAATTTTTCTTTCCATGTATTCTCTTTCTCTATTGAAAACTTCGATTTTTTTCCTTTGCTCTTCTTCAGCCCTTGCCACTCATCATACAGTTTATTTAATTTCTTCACAACATTACATTCCTGGGTTGTTGGTATTCCTGCTCTCTGCCACACTTCCAATACATCATTAACGGTTGAAGTTAATGCTTCTCTGACAGTTTCATTCTTGATATGTTTATAATTCATGAATAAGGAAATTACTTCTTTCTTTGATGGAAGCTTACTTTGATTCAATTTATCTATTTGTTGACCGATCAGCCAGATATCTGTTGAGCTTCTTGATCTCATTTTTGTCACAATTAAGATAGAGGAAATAGAAGAGAAATTGAGGCGGAGAGACTCACTGATATAGCACCTCTCCTGGACACTGCCACAAGCACACTGCGATACCGATTTCCTTGAACGCTATTTGCTCATATACGCATCACCTACCACTCTGCCTGCAGCAAACCTGCACAAAACCTGCAACCTGCAACAAACCTGCAACAAAAATAAGAACAAATTCAAAAAATTTGATTTTACTCTAATTTTTTGTAATTTTCAAATTTTCAATTGGCGGGCGCGACCTCTGAATGTTATTTGTTTGACCTGGAATTTCTCACAGGGTGTTTTTGTGACAAATTGGAACAAATGAGGGGGTATCCCTAAAAATCCACGATGGTCATGATTTGTGCATCACCCTAATATATATATATATATATCTGCATTTCTGATTTTTCTGCTGATTTTTGTATCGTCAGAAAAGGATGTTACATACTGTTGTTGGTTACTTCATTGTCTATGTCTGTTAGCATGATAATGAATAGTAGTGGAACTAATACTGTCCATTATGGTAATGAACTGTGTACTTCAGATTCTGATGATGATATTTTTACGACTTACTGACGTTCTCTCAGGAAGTTGTAGATCCATTTTCCCACTTTGCCCGCTATTCCCATATGTTTCATTATATGTACTTTATATATTGCTTTGAAGTGCATCTATGATGTTGTTATAGTGTTGCTATATTGATGATGTTGTTATAGTGTTATAATGATTATGTTGTTATAGTGTTATATTGATGATGTTGTTATAGCGCTATAGTGTTATTCTGGTGATGTTTATAGTGATCTTATAGTGCGCTTACATTTTTTAACCGACAAGGCGTTCTGTTTGTTCGGACCTGCGGCTGAATGTGATTTCATTTGTAATACACCTCACGCTATATCTTCTGAGACAAAATAAAAATCAGTTATACACCCTTCCTGTAATTTCTCTTCAAAGAAGCTATCTCTGTCAGGTACCACTTTGTTGCTTTTTGGGGTAGTGAAAATTGATTCATACTTAACTCTCATCGTTGGTTAGTTTATTATTTTCTTTCATTAAGGGCGCGATAGTGGTGCGTGTTCTTGTTTCCTTTTCGCAAAGCAATAGAAGTATTTTATGTTTTTCTTTATTACTTCTACCTCTTCCTCTTCCCTCTCTGAATGGCCCTTAATTAGGGTTTTTACCTCCCTATCGATATCTCTAGTTTCTCTGTATCACTTTTCTGGTATTGTTGTCTGTACTATTAATTAATTGCGGAGATACTCTTTTTCTCCTTGTGGAATATTGTCAGCTTTTGCCTCTCGAAATAATTCCTCTTTCCCTTTGGCTATGCTTTCGGAACATATTTTTCTAAAATTTCCAGAGCCTTTTCTTCCAACGTTATTAGCATTTCTTCGGGTGTTTTATCCTCCAAGACTATTTTCCACTCTATTTGGGCCATATGGGATGCGATTTCGTTTCAATTTATAGTCTTATAGTTTAGGTTAAAAATCTCAAATTTGCTTCTTTCTTCAGTATGAATATTTTCTTTTAAGACTGTCTCCATATTAATTAATATCTCGATTATGTTGTGGTCTGAGATAATAGTTGGGGTTATTTTTATATCATCAGTTATTTTTTCTGGGTTATGTTATTTCCTGTGTTCATAAATTCATTTGTTAGAGCTATCAAAATGTTTGCTTTTCCTGCTCTTCTCTTTTGCCCCCTTGGCCTTATATACAGGATGTTTCACAACCGGTCTGCCATACTTTGGGGGGTGGTTTGAGGTGATATCGAGTAAAAAAGTTAGTACAACATCGGTACTATTTCCAAACGTTGCGAAGCTACGGACGTTTTAAGGTGCATGGAAAAATAAACGAGAGTATTATCTGATGTATTTATTGCTACATTTTATGAGATACACCTTATAAGTGTTCAAAATGTTCGCCTCGGTTTTCAATGCACAGCCTTGCTCGATCCAAACAAAAGTCCACTGCCCGTTGAATCACTTCGGGGTGTTCTCGTATGTAAGCAGAGGCATCCATAATCCGACGCAAGAGTTCCTCTCTCGTTTGTACTTTAGTTTTCTAGACCATCTCTTTCATAAGGCCCCATAAAAAGAAATCTAACGGGGTTAGGTCCGGAGATCTCGGGGGCCACGATATTGGACCAGCGAGACCAATGCAACGATTCCCGTACCGCTGATTCAAGTAATCCGTAACATGACGACCAAAATGTGGTGGCGCCCCATCGTGCTGAAAGAACATCCTGCGCCTTGTCTCCAAGGGCACGTCCTCCATCAAAAGCGGCAATTCGTTCGTCAGGAAGTGGGAATTTCGTCTATTGTTAATTCCATCCCGAATAAATTGGGCTTCATCACTAAACAATATGCGATTAAGAATTTGGGGATGCATAACCATCCACTGGCAAAATTGAACACGTTTATCGTAATCATCCGGTTGAAGAGCTTGCACACGTTACGAATGATAGGGATACAAACCCTCATCATGTATGGTTCGCCATACACACGATGCGGATTCACCAATTCGTCTAGAAATCTTTCGAACACTGGTAGTTGGACTACGTTGTACTAGGTCCAGTATGCTCTCCTTCACAGCAACCGGCCGTCGTGCTACATGTTCTTGGTTACGTGGAACAATTGTCTCTGTTTCCCTTAATCTCTGATGTGTGTCACTAAACACTTGCCTGTTCGGTATTCGGCGGTTCGGAAAACGTCTTCGATATTCCTCAACCGCCGCTCTGCTGTTACCATCACAGAATCCATAAATGAAATGGATATCAGCGTATTCAGCGGGTGTGAACTGTTGATTTATTTTGATTGTTCACCTTAGCGCAACACAGTGTCTCGTACCACAAATCAGAACCAACTGAAATAAAAAACTGAGGATTAGTAATGGTAACTTGGTTAGCCGAAACTACCACCAGTGCTGCCATCTATCAAATTACACACAAGTAGGGATTTGTTGTTTGCACACTTTCAAACGTCCGTAGCACCGCAACGGTTGGAAATAGCACCTATGTTGTATTAACTCTTTTACTCGATATCACCCCCGATATATATATATATATATATATATATATATATATATATATATATATATATATATATATATATATATATATATATATATATATATAAGTGTGTGTGTGTGTATATATATTCTTCCCAACTTTTTGTATTTTATAAAGGGGAAATTAAAATCTCCGCAGAGTATTAAATTGGGGGATGGGGAATTTAAGAACTTCATTAGGTTTCTGATATCAGCAACGGCATTGTAGAGGGGTGCGGTTGAGAAGCCGTCTCCCTGATTCTTTTTTCTATTCCCACTTTTTGCCTTTGAAATATAGTAGAGCAATTTTTTTTGGATGTATGAATGCGTCCATGAGTGTGAGTGTGTGTGCGATCGTCTTTGTTAGCTTGAAATTAATGCATGAGGTAAGAAAAGGAACAAATGGGTTGGGAGAGTTTTCGCTGGGTTAGCTGTGAGAAAGTCGTTGGTGCTGGTGTTAAGACCAATCATTTTGAAAACTAAAAGTTAATTGGTGTAGAAAGTGAAAAAAATAGAAGTCTATTACATATTTCAAAGGCAACAAAATCTGTGAATATTGGAGCTGAATTGGAGGAATTACGTTTAGAAACCTCTCTGTGCAGAGGTTTCAAGCGCGAGCTCCAGTCAAGGCCAAAGGTTTCGGCTAAATTCTTCGGAATTGTCTGTAGCCACTAGCCATCAGGGTGGCCGCTGGTCGACCTCTACAGTGCATTTTCACCTTGTTTCATCCATGCTAAGCACTTGTTAGAAGATTTTAGCAAGAGAAAGCTCCAAGTGGCTGGCTGGCTGTTCAATTTATCCCCGTTCAACTGAAGGCCCTGAGTTGGACACCCCAAAATAATTGCCCGTCCAACCTTGTTCGGTGTGAAGGTATTCCTGTTACAATATCTCGGTTTGACCATTCGAAGATTGACCGAGAAAAGAGAGAAGGATAATAACTTTTTAAAACATCAGGAGAAATTTGGGAGATCTTTATAAGAAAGGAAAAGTTGAAGGCCATCGGAGTGTCAAATTTCACTGGAAAACACCTCGAGTCTGTTAAGATCTTGTTCAGTCGTCCATCACGCGAATTAGGTTAAATTCCACCCTCTTTACGGATAGGCTTATTTTGTTGATTTTTTTGTTTTGTTTTTTCTTTTCCGTGACCACGTTAAAATAGAGAAACGTATACTTTTGTATTTTTTTTTTGCCCTTTGTAATAAATCAGAATTGTATTTGCCAAGTCATTGTCGATCCCTCCAGTGAACTAAATTCCGCAGGGTTCCATTGTCGAGCGGGAGGCTCGAAGATTTTGAGTAATTAAATGAGGCGGCTCCCGCTACAGCATGAGAGAATTTTGTAGTTGGAGTGTTCGGTGGTCTGTAAATGACTTAGTATCACGTTTAGTTTTTCAATTTCTACTGTTGAAACTTCTACGTAGCTGTTTGATTTACTTATTATTGGTTCTGCCACATCACTCTCACGTATGTATATAACACAGCCACCTTTTCTTCTTACTGTTCTGTCCGCTTGTAGTACGTATGTTGGAACCATCGATTTGTAATTTTTTTATTTATGCAGTATTCGCAGTTTTTAGTCTCTTTAGCAGTCTTTAAGATGTGTTTCTGTGAACCACGTGATGTCAGCCCTTGTTTCATCTGTAAATCCTTTCAAATGTGAAACTTTGCTTAGCGAGTGGTTCAGCTTTAGCCCTTGAATATTTATTTGCCAGAACTATATTTATGTTCTTATTTTGCGTTGCCGCTTGTGCATTCCAAATTCATTATCCTTCAGTGTCGCGGGTTTTGTAGCCTTATGATCCTCCAAGGAAGATTCGTTTCCGTTTACCTGTTCTGGTAGCTTCTTGCCTGATAACGGTTCAGTTCGGAGGTTCTCAGCTGTGCCGATTGTATGTACTGTATATGAGGCTTAGTTGGCGTATTGTGCTTGTGATGTCGAAAAAATTTGCTTCGCAATTTGTATTCATAGGATTCATATCGTTTTTCCTATTGTCCTTGGGGTTTGTTGGGAGGTGATGGTAGTAGCACCTTTTACCGTATTTGCAGTCCCCATGTCTTGCGTAATTCTTGCAAATGGCGGGGCGGTAGAATTTATAGTTGTCACCGAATTTACAGTAACCGTTAGTATAGTAGAATTTACACATGGTGGGATACTCATTGTTGCGTGTTGAACATAAGGGAACATATTCAATACGCAACATACCCATCCCTACTAATAGTAATGAAGAAAACGTTCCCTCACTCCCTTTGATTAAAAATCCTTCCACCCTTCACCAATTTGATTTCGATTTCGCTCACCAATTTTTACTCTTTATAAATAGTACGGAAATGGATAACCGATTTCTACAACGTGGAAAGTTTGCAACCACGCAATCGCTGAGTCAAAGGCAATTAGATGTAATTTCTCTCAATTTCTTTTCGACTTTAACTGCACGGGAGAGCGGCCGCAAGAGATAGCGGTGCAAAGCTGTAGGAATTTTTGGGGGAAACAATGTACCTTGTTTCAACCTACAAATGGGCAGCTAAATTTCCCTCAGATAAAACAATGGAAAAACGCTTTATGGATTAATTTATTTTGTTTTAGTTTTTGACACACGCCGTAATTTCACCACTTAAAAAAAAAAAACATCATTTTGCGTGTAATAGATATTCACACAGATACTGGCGCTTTATAAAATTTATTAACCGCGGGATTTTCACCATAACTCGACTTTTATTTTGACTTCGATCGAAACACGTATTACTACTACTCTGGGGAGAATATATATATAATATATATATATATATATAATATTATATATATAAAATATATAATATATATTATATATATATATATTATAATGACTCCTTTACTGGAAAAAAATTATTATTCTGGATTTTTCCAAGAAAGATACTTGTATACTTATAAGTTGAATGGCATCCTTTATTTCCCCAAAGGTTGTAATCCCCTTTACTTCTCATACTTATAAAGACAAGTGCAGAGGGTTGAGAGAGTTTGGGATCCAAAGGAACTTTAAGGGCTTAGGGCCAACAATTTTGGAGTGAAAACTCCTATAAACTCAACTCAAACCCCGACTTTACTTCGAAAAACTTAATTTCTATTCTCAATTTAGTTAAGCCATAATAAACTAATTATAAGATGTTATAATTAACCGTACCCTTAACACATAACTCAACCTGAAGCTGAAGGATGCTAAGACTAAAAGGAATTGGATCGACCCTGTTCGGAAAATCAACGGTATCAGAAAAGAATCGAAGATAATCTCAGAATTTATCAACAACGAAGTGACACTTCACCTCAAGACACATAATATAATATAATATATATATATATATATAATATATGAAAATTATTTCACGAAAGTAACACGTGAAAAATATTTATGATGAATAAAACCACGAAGGAAAGGAAATACAATGGTGCTCGAGCGCTTTCGTCTAATGACATCCTCAGGATGTTCCTGAGGATGTCATTAGACGAAAGCGCTTGAGCACCATTGTGTTTCCTTTCCTTCGTGGTTTAATTCATCATATATATATATATATATGGTGCCCGAACAGTTCGCTACTGGACATTTCGCTACCGGACATTTTGCTACCGGACATTTCGCTACTGGACGTTTCGCTACTAGGACATTTCACTACCGGACATTTTGCTACCATATATAAATTTACCAGTAAGTAAAATTAAAAAGGTAATAAAATTTATTAAAAAATTACGAGAATTATTAAATGAATACAAGGATTATTAAATGATTACATGAATTACATAAATTATTACGCATGATTACATGAATTATTAAAAGAATTTTATTTTTTAAAAAGAATGAAAGAATGCATAAAACATTTGATACAATAAAATATCTAAAAATATTTAAGATTATGCGCAATAGCGCGAAGGAATTCCAGTTTATTTCCAGAATCGTATCTTCTCAGTAAATTATGGATCCTCTGCTCACAGTCCCTATACTTTTTCTTCTTCTGAGTTGCGTTTAGGTTAGGTTAGGTTAGGTTAGGTTAGGTAAGGTTAGGTTAGGTTAGGTTAGGTTAGGTTAGTAACCAAAAGGGGGAGGCAGAGGGATCAATGTTAAATGTCGGTTTTTATAAAAAGAGATTCTAAAATTCTAAAAATTCTAAGAGAAGTGTCATCAGATGATGAGGCTAAAATTTTAAAATGTTTATCCTAAAAGGCAAGATTGCAGGACTGGGCATGTTCTCTTATAGGAGAAAATTCTTTAACAACCGCGAAGTTAGATGCCGGTAGCGAAATGTCCGGTAGCGAAATGTCCGGTAGCGAAATGTCCTAGTAGCGAAACGTCCAGTAGCGAAATGTCCGGTAGCGAAATGCCCGGTAGCGAATTGTCCAGTAGCGAACGGTCCTAGCACTATATATATATATATATATATATATATAATATATATATATCACAAGACAATTAAAACTTTTCATTATAAAAAGTGGTGCCACGAAGTACTCCTATTTTTTTGGCATCCTTCATCTTTCAGTTCATCATCGCTCCATTATAGTGATTCATAATTCATCAGAAGATTGAGGAAGAGCCTGAAGACTTATTGCATTTTGACGGGAAGATTTGCCAAAGAAACGTTTCACGAGAATCAGAAGATGCATTAAATCGTCATATATTTGACTCGAGAACAAACGTCTGAATACTAGGTCATTTTCTGCGCTGAACATACATCGAGAACGTCCGAAACCTAAGGACTGACTTGAGAACAGCTACGACGACACCAATTCCGATTCCGCGTACAGGATATAACGAAGAGACTGTATTCGAGAACGACTATAGAACTAGCTACAAGATCGTTTGTAGATCATTTGGTTGTCGACTACGAGTTTGTCATCTGCTACCCTATTTCCCATACAAGGTAAGTAGTAGTATGCGTACGAGAATGTGTTTGAGTCCAAATGCCTGCATATACAAACGAAACATCCCCAAATTAAAGGCTCAGTTATACTAAATCATATTAAATAATATTAAATAGAAAGCCATCAAAGTAAGAAGCATAAAAAATATATCATTAATTCCTTGAAAGAGATTTTTTTTCTTTAATGTCTGTGATATTTGTATTAAAATTTTAAAGTAATTTTCCTCTATTTTAATAAAATTTCAATAATGTGTATTATTAAAGTCAAATTAAATTTAGAAAATGAAACGGGAGTCTATAACTGAGTCAAATAGTCAGTTACACAAATCATTTGTATGATTATATGTTAAAGGTAATCTAGAACACGAAGATTATCGACGTTTGGTGTCCACTTTATGGGCTGTGAAAAAATAGAGACAAATTTTAATAGAAGCAAGTCGAGAGAACGAGGGAATGTTAAGTATAAGAGAAGCCATGTTGAATACAAAAGAAGTAATGTTGAGTGTAATCGGTTGTCTAATGTAAGAAGATATGAAAGAAAAATCGAGTTTGAGAAAAATAATGATTTTTATGATGGAAGATTTTATAATAAGCGTAACGAAAGAGACGCTAACAGTAAATGAAATGGACGATATATGAGGAGAAAAGAGTTTTAACATGATAGAAATAGATATAGATATAATGATAGGTATCAACATTATAATAAAAGACATTATAGCCAGGAAAATTATGAATATATGAACGAAAAATGTGAATTTACTCGAGACGAAGTTGATAAGATTTAGAGAACGCTGAACAAGATATTTTTGCATGAATTAATGTTTCTGGGAAAAGTAAAGAGTCAACTGCGTTTGTGTTTGACGTATATTATGATTGTGAGTTAAAAGGCATTGAACCTTTTGTTCGTAAACCTTTACAAGCTTCATGTGTGATAATTTCTACATATTTGAAATATCCTATGTACTGTACGATACAAACTCCGATGTAATTATTTGTAATGATGTAACTGTCTGTCGTGACACAAAGAATTGGGTGCTGGTTAAGTGTGCGGTCTACCTAGCTTTTAGTTAGCCTTATAAGGCTAACTAATGAAACTATCACGACTTAACCTAACCAATCGTTAGGTCAAATGTACGCCCTTGACGATTGGTTAGGTCAAGTCGTGATAGTTTCATTAGTTAGCCTTATAAGGCTAACTAAAAGCTAGGTAGACCGCACACTTAACCAGCACCAAGAATTAATATGAAATAGATATAAAAAGCAAAAGTGATGGTATTTTGACTCAGATTAACAAGATTTATGACTTAGTTTCTTGTGAGAAGCACGAAGTATCGAATGTGCTTAAGACTTTTAACTTTGTCAACGATGTTCCCGTGGATGAGATGGAGACGAATGTTTTAAATATTACTGAAGTAAATTTTGTACTCGAGGTAAGGATTACATAATTTTTTATGATAATTTTTCCGTGTGTGATACGGAACAAAAGGATGTTAATGTGGTTATAATTGGTGTTGAATTGATGAATGTTGAAGAGCATTTTGAGGGTTTATCGACCTATATTTATATGGTCTTTCTTCATTACTTTTGTCTCAAGAATACACCCTGCTATTTATGAAACACATTTATGCATCAACCTGTATAATAAATGACGAAAATGTGTTGAGGGTGTATGCCCTGTTTGATGATTATGTTCCTGTTGAGGAAATAAGTGAAATTGAGAATTCTGAGTGTCGTATCACAGTGTGTATATATATATATATATATATATATATATATATATATATATACAGTGTCGGGTTTCCGGCATTTTTAGCCTGCGCAGAAATCTGACTGAGTCAGCGAGCAGTTGCTCAGTCGCTCAGTGACTCTTGACTCCATTCCCCCAAAGCAGAGTCACCGTTCCCTGTTTTCTTTTTATGTTATTGTTGACGTGTATGTATATATATATATATATATATATAGGGTGAACCAAATGTAGGTGGACAGTAAATGATAACGTTTATTTTGAGAATACATATTTAATTTTTTTGTATACTATAATACAAAATAAAATTTAAATAAATTTAGTTATAATATTTAATATAATAAAACACAAACACCATAGTTATAATGAACACCATAGTTATAATATAATATAACACAAACCGTATTCAACCTCCTGTCCACCTACTTTTGGTTCACCGTGTATATACACACACAGTGCTTTTTTTTTTGTAGGGAAAAAGGTACTGGAACGCATATATTATAGAATGGCGAAATTAATAAAAATAGTATAAGTTATACTATTTTTATTAATTTATTAATAAACTGAACACATCTCAGAAAAAAGGTTTCTTCCACAACTGGATGCCCAGATATTAAAAATATCTTTGTTTTTATGGAAATTTTAAAAAATGTACTGTTTGTCGAAGTTTCTACATTGCTACAGAGTACTGCAGCATACTTCAAAGGCATTTTCCATTTATTTACAATAAACAAACTTTAATTAACTTTCAGTGCTTTGAATACGACTCCATCAGTTTCAATTTACAGTTGAGTCATTACGTCATCAACTTCCGGCATCTATGATTGGCTGCGAAAATAGTTCTCGTCCGAGTTGCATGATCATAATATTGGAATTTTTAAGAATATTAATTAACTAAGAAATTATAAACTAAATTAATAATTATATAAAAATACTCGTAAATTTGAGACAAGTAAATTTTATTACATAATAAAAATTGACCGATTCGGCTTTTTTTTTAAAAACGTATATACCTATTTGGCTACTCATTGGTGGTTATAAGCGCAGCATTTTCACAAGAATAATATCCGATACTATATACTGTATGTAGACTGTGGTTGTATAGACGAAATTGAGAATTTTGAGTGTTCTGCAAGCAGAAATGTTATAACTCTCCATTGCACACCTAGCCGAAGAATGCGTGATTTATCATGATAATTAAAACCCACTCTAATAGACAGAGTTTATTTCCACAACAGTTTCGATGGCCCACTGGCATGTATCCACCCGAAGAGGATGCCAGTGAGCATCGAAACTGTTGTGGAAATAAACTCTCTCTATTAGAGTGGGTTTTAATTATCATATTTTGACCTTCACGTAGAAAAAAGTGAAGTTTTTTGCATTTAGTTTGATTTATCCTTTGCATTGCATTAATCCCGAGGTGTAGTAGGATAATGTTCAGGTTGTGCTGAAGGGGAACAATGTTAATAATAAACACAGACCTAAGGCTAGTGAACTACAAATAAAAATTTATGGAAAGGGATGTGATTTTTTCTTAATTTTCATATTTTTTCATTTCCTTATTTTTCACGAGAAATGAAAGAGGAGGAAATGAATGTGAATTCAGAATTCAATTTAATGATGTAATTGCCGTGTTGACATACTTATGGAAACTTATAGATCTGACTGAGTTGGGATGTAAGTATGTGAAAATGAAATTTTTTGTATGCTGTGAAATTTGGATACTAATGAACAAATGACCCGCTAAAATGTTTATGGAAATCTTAACTCAAAATCTTTTTAATTATAGTTCCATAATTATTATAATTATAAATGATTTAATAATAATGATTCATATTAAAAGATAATTATAGTATAGTAATTACAATATACTGTATGTTCTATTAGTTTATGTTAATTTAGGAATGCATGAAAGCATGCGAAAGTAGTATAATTCCAATGTAGACACTGTCAATAGTAAAACAGAAAATTTTATTATTATTAAATTAACATTGCTAACCGTGAGACAATTAAAATTATCTTCTCTAATTGTGTTTTTGGACTATATATATATAAATGTTTAAGGAGAAGCTTAGGCGTTATTAATATTTTGTATTATTACGCATATTTTTTAAATTCACTTATAAAAGTTTCAGTTATTTACTGTAAGTAGATCAAATCCTAAAAATTTTCAGATTCATTTTAGTCATCTATATTGTACGTAACTCTTAATTATTAATTTCATATTAATACTAATTTTTTAATAATTTAATAGTAATTTAATAATTACAAGATGAAGTTTCCTGTTATTTGATTACTATAAAAGCTGAATCGGAATTTGTGGGAAGTTGGAGTGGGAATAGGAATATAAAAGGAATTAAAATTGGAATTGTGTGAAAGCCTTATGCTAACAATACTTGAAATGAAGAAATAGCATAAATATCATAACTAACATCTATAAATAGTATAGATAGCAAAAATAGCATAAAGACTTAATGTAAACATTGAGTAATAGTGGAATTTTTTTTTTCTCTTCCTATTCTGTTTACATTTTAAGAGGTTTCGAACCTATGTTCGTCTTCTATCGAACAAGTGAAAAACATTAAAAATTTTTACCCTGTTCTGTTTGTAAACATCTAATTAGGTTTCGAACTTTGCTTCTTATTACGTACTAATAATATATTAACTTCATTGATATACATACATACAATCACATACTTATTTGAGTTTACATATTTAATAACAGCATTAAACGTATTTTCTTAATATTAACAATAACATTATTTCAGTATTAAAATTAGATAGGAAATAAATGTTATCATTTTTAGCTTTGATTTATTTTACTTTTGGTTTGTGTTTCTGTCTTATTTTTTACTCCTTTTTACCTTCTATTTTTGTGAAGTTTTAAGTTGTAAATAAATAATCAGTCGAAAGATTCAGTAGAATTATTTTAAGGAAATTGGCCATTCAATGTTTCAGTTTTGGAAATTTTTTGCTGATTTGCTTTTTGTGCATTTCATAGTAACTAACGATCATTTTAATCACTTTAATATGATTTAGATTAAATCACTTTAACTCCTTTTAATATGATTTAGATTAAATCACTTTAACTCCTTTTAATATGATTTAGATTAAATCACTTTAACTCCCTTTAATATGATTTAGATTAAATCACTTTAACTCCCTTTAATATGATTTAGATTAAATCACTTTAACTCCCTTTAATATGATTTAGATTAAATCACTTTAACTCCTTTTAATATGATTTAGATTGAATCACTAACTCTCTTTAATGTGATTTAGATTAAATCACTTTAACTCTCTTTAATATGATTTAGATTAAATCACTTTAACTCCCTTTAATATGATTTAAATTAAATCACTTTAACTCCCTTTAATATGATTTAGATTAAATTACTTTAACTCCCTTTAATATGATTTAAATTAAATCACTTTAACTCCCTTTAATATGATTTAGATTAAATCACTTTAACTCCCTTTAATATGATTTAGATTAAATCACTTTAACTCCCTTTAATATGATTTAGATTAAATCACTTTAACTCCCTTTAATATGATTTAGATTAAATCACTTTAACTCCCTTTAATATGATTTAGATTAAATCACTTTAACTCCTTTTAATATGATTTAGATTAAATCACTTTAACTCTCTTTAATATGATTTAGATTAAATCACTTTAACTCCTTTTAATATGATTTAGATTAAATCACTTTAACTCCCTTTAATATGATTTAGATTAAATCACTTTAACTCCCTTTAATATTTTAGTGTAATCATATATCACTTAAATATTTTACATTGATATTCTTTTAATTATTTTGAATTATTTTTAATTTATAAATACATAATTAATTATTTTGAATTATTTTTAATTTATAAATACATAATTAATTATTTTGAATAATTATTTTCCATTTCGTATCTTAATTGATTATGCTCAATTATTTTTTATTTTCAAATACTTAATAATAAATTTTAACTTTTGAATTAATACTTTTTTAATGAATACATTTTTTAGTTATTAAATGAATTTTTTCCAATAATTTTAGTTAAGTTAAATCAAATTAAATAGCATCCATGAGTTTATTAAAGTTTAAATCCCAAGTTAGAGTATTTGAACCTATCAAAAAATATTAAAATTTAAAAGAAAAGAAATAGTAAATTAAAATGAAAAATTATAATAATTTTTGTTTTTAATTTACTATTTTTTCTTTTAGATTTTTATTTTTGATAGGTTTAGATACTAATTTGGGATTTAAACTTTAATAAACTCTTATCAAGGATGTTATTTAATTTGATTTAATTATTTTGTTAGTTTAGCATTATAAATCTTTTTTATTAATTCATTAATTACTTAAGATATTCACTTTTTTCAATTATTTTTGGTTGAGGGTAGAATTGTTATATAATGACTGCCTCAGTAGGGAATGTTATGTAAAATTATTATTATTATTATTATCATTATTATCATTATTATTATTATTATTATTATTATTATTATTATTATTATTATCCAGGGTTTCTCCAAGAAAGATATTTATAAACTGAATGACATCCTTTATTCCCACAAATATTATGATCCCCATTTACACTTTATACATGCAAAAGTAAGTTCAGATGGTTGACAGGGTTAGGGATCTAGAGGAACGTTTAGGGCTTAGGGACAACAAATTTCTGAGTGAAAACTCACACAAACTCAACTCAAACCCCGACTTGATTTCGTGAAACTTAATTTTCCATTCTCAATTGAATTAATCCATAATAAACTAATTATGTTATAATTAACTGTACCCTTAATACATAACTCATCCTGAAACTGAACGATGCTAAGACCGAAGGAATTGGATCGATCGACCCTGCCCAGAAAATCATACGGTGTCAGAAAAGAATCGAAGAAGATACAATAATCTCAGAATTTATCAACAACGAAGTAACACTACACATAAACATAAAAAAATATACAGAGAGAGAGAGAGAGAGAGGAGAGAGAGAGAGAGAGAGAGAGTGAGAGAGAGAAAGGAATACATAAACATTTCCTCCTTAGAATATTATCTTATTAATTACACTTTAAGAAAAGGTATACAAATTCATTTCCAAGGTCACACATATTATAGTGGTAATGCGCATGCGTAGGTCACATTAATTAAATTTATATGGTAATGAAAGTAATAATGGCATTATACAGACATTAAGTTCATGTCTTATTTCCAGTTCAATCCTTTAAACAAGCATAGATTTCGTAAGACAAAGAAATCGTGTTCGCGAGATCTGGAAGATATTTTAGGCGAAGACGGGAGTCCTATATCATAATGACGTACGTAAATTGGGTCGATCTGGAATTAACTCGGATACGATATTATTCCAGTTAAACGATTCAAGGTTGGGTTTAATTACAGTTGGTATGAGTCGATTAATTCCAGTTCGACTTGATTACGTTCTGCCTGCCTCCGCGGCCCCTATATAATATAACGTATAATCCACGCAATAGTTTCGTATGTTCGTTTCTTTAGTTCTGAAACAACATTTCAAGGCCGGACGTATCTAAAATGTCAAATGGGTATAAAATAATAATAATTACGCTCGAATTTCCACGATTGCCATGACGCAATATACTTTTGTAATGTTTCCATGGGAACTAATTTAGATGTCGTCATGTTTCATATTCTGTATTTACTTATTTCTGATGTGGTTACGATTTTTGTATCCGGGTGTGTATATACAGTATATATATATATATATATATTATATATATATATATATATATTATATATATATATATAGAGGGTGTCCCAGAATTAACTATTTCAATGAAATCGGACAAATTTTTTAAAAACACACTTTTATTTATGTTTATCATGTTTAATATGTGTTAAAAATGTATAAATTTCTAAATTTTTTTCATAATTTTATTTTCATAATTTTTTCATAGTTTTTCATAGTTTTATTTTCATTCTCTTTCAGAACCCTATTAATAATGAATACACAAGAACGCATCTTTGTTGTAACATCCCGTATCAAAGGAATGCAATGTAATGAAATCAGAGAAAAATTTACAAGAAGATTCCACAGAACCGGTCCTACAGACAAAGCGATTCGTGAACTTGTGAACAAATTTAAAAGAACTGGATCCGTACACGACGAGGTGGGAAGAGGACGCCCAAGGACAGCACGTAACAGCACCGAACAGGTACGACAATTGTTTGAGGATGAACCAACAACTTCGGTTAGGGAGGCCGGTCGAAGACTCAACATATCCAAGACAACAGTTCATAGAATCTTGCGTTCGACACTGATGAAAAAGGCTTATCACATTCAAGTACTGCATGCCCTAAATGAAGAGGATTATCCAAATGGAGCAGCAAGGTGTGCAGAAATTGTGGATCAAATCGAAAATGAAAGTTTATTGGATAACATCTTATTCAGTGATGAGGCGACTTTCCACACGTGTGGTAAAGTCAATCGACACAATTGTCGTATCTGGTCCAATGAAAGACCGTCTGAAGTCATAGAATGGCAAAGAGACTCTCCAAAAGTTAACGTGTGGCTTGGAATGACCAAATCCAAAATTTATGGCCCATTCTTCTTTGCGAAAGCAACTGTAACAGGTACCGTCTACCTTGATATGCTTCAGCAGTTTCTCGAACCACAGCTTCTTGATGATGACATTCTTGATAATGTTGTGTTTCAACAAGATGGAGCACCATAAATTTTGGATTTGGTCATTCCAAGACACACGTTAACTTTTGGAGAGTCTCTTCGCCATTCTATGACTTCAGACGGTCTTTCATTGGACCAGATAATGAAAAATTTATGAAAATAAAATTATGAAAAAAATTTAGAAATTTATACATTTTTAACACATATTAAACATGATAAACATAAATAAAAGTGTGTTTTTAAAAAATTTGTCCGATTTCATTGAAATAGATAGTTAATTCTGGGACACCCTGTATATTGCTTTGAAGTGCATCTATGATGTTGTTATAGTGTTGCTATATTGATGATGTTGTTATAGTGTTATAATGATTATGTTGTTATTGAGCTATAGTGTTATTCTGGTGATGTTTATAGTGATCTTATAGTGCGCTTACATTTTTTAACCGACAAGGCGTTCTGCTTGTTCGGACCTGCGGCTGAATGTGATTTCATTTGTCATACACCTCACGCTGTATCTTCTGAGACAAAATAAAAATCAGTTATACACCCTTCCTGTAATTTCTCTTCAAAGAAGCTATCTCTGTCAGGTACCACTTTGTTGCTTTTTGGGGTAGTGAAAATTGATTCATACTTAACTCTCATCGTTGGTTAGTTTATTATTTTTTTTCATTAAGGGCGCGATAGTGGTGCGTGTTCTTGTTTCCTTTTCGCAAAGCAATAGAAGTATTTTATGTTTTTCTTTATTACTTCTACCTCTTCCTCTTCCCTCTCTGAATGGCCCTTAATTAGGGTTTTTACCTCCCTATCGATATCTCTAGTTTCTCTTGTGTCACTTTTCTGGTATTGTTGTCTGTACTATTAATTAATTGCGGAGATACTCTTTTTCTCCTTGTGGAATATTGTCAGCTTTTGCCTCTCGAAATAATTCCTCTTTCCCTTTGGCTATGCTTTCGGAACATATTTTTCTAAAATTTCCAGAGCCTTTTCTTCCAACGTTATTAGCATTTCTTCGGGTGTTTTATCCTCCAAGACTATTTTCCACTCTATTTGGGCCATATGGGATGCGATTTCGTTTCAATTTATAGTCTTATAGTTTAGGTTAAAAATCTCAAATTTGCTTCTTTCTTCAGTATGAATATTTTCTTTTAAGACTGTCTCCATATTAATTAATATCTCGATTATGTTGTGGTCTGAGATAATAGTTGGGGTTATTTTTATATCATCAGTTATTTTTTCTGGTGTTATGTTATTTCCTGTGTTAACATAAATTCATTTGTTAGAGCTATCAAAATGTTTGCTTTTCCTGCTCTTCTCTTTTGCCCCCTTGGCCTTATATACAGGATGTTTCACAACCGGTCTGCCATACTTTGGGGGGTGGTTTGAGGTGATATCGAGTAAAAAAGTTAGTACAACATCGGTACTATTTCCAACCGTTGCGAAGCTACGGACGTTTTAAGGTGCATGGAAAAAATAAACGAGAGTATTAATCTGATGTATTTATTGCTACATTTTATGAGATACACCTTATAAGTGTTCAAAATGTTCGCCTCGGTTTTCAATGCACAGCCTTGCTCGATCCAAACAAAAGTCCACTGCCCGTTGAATCACTTCGGGGTGTTCTCGTATGTAAGCAGAGGCATCCATAATCCGACGCAAGAGTTCCTCTCTCGTTTGTACTTTAGTTTTCTAGACCATCTCTTTCATAAGGCCCCATAAAAAGAAATCTAACGGGGTTACGTCCGGAGATCTCGGGGCCACGATATTGGACCAGCGAGACCAATGCAACGATTCCCGTACCGCTGATTCAAGTAATCCGTAACACGACGACCAAAATGTGGTGGCGCCCCATCGTGCTGAAAGAACATCCTGCGCCTTGTCTCCAAGGGCACGTCCTCCATCAAAAGCGGCAATTCGTTCGTCAGGAAGTGGGAATTTCGTCTATTGTTAATTCCATCCCGAATAAATTGGGCTTCATCACTAAACAATATGCGATTAAGAATTTGGGGATGCATAACCATCCACTGGCAAAATTGAACACGTTTATCGTAATCATCCGGTTGAAGAGCTTGCACACGTTGCAAATGATAGGGATACAAACCCTCATCATGTATGGTTCGCCATACACACGATGCGTATTCACCAATTCGTCTAGAAATCTTTCGAACACTGGTAGTTGGACTACGTTGTACTAGGTCCAGTATGCTCTCCTTCACAGCAACCGGCCGTCGTGCTACATGTTCTTGGTTACGTGGAACAATTGTCTCTGTTTCCCTTAATTAATCTCTGACGTGTGTCACTAAACACTTGCCTGTTCGGTATTCGGCGGTTCGGAAAACGTCTTCGATATTCCTCAACCGCCGCTCTGCTGTTACCATCACAGAATCCATAAATGAAATGGATATCAGCGTATTCAGCGGGTGTGAACTGTTGATTCATTTTGATTGTTCACCTAGCACCTATGTTGTATTAACTCTTTTTACTCGAGATCACCCCCGAATATATATATATATATATATATATTATATATATATATATATATATGTGAATGTGTGTGTGTGTGTGTGTGTGTATATATTTCTTCCCAACCTTTTGTATTTTATAAAGGGGAAATTAAAATCTCCTGATTCTTTTCTTCTATTTCCACTTTTTGCCTTTGAAATATAGTAGAGCAATTTTTTTTGGATGTATGAATGCGTCCATGAGTGTGAGTGTGTGTGTGATCGTCTTTTGTTAGCTTGAAATTAATGCATGAGGTAAGAAAAGGAACGAAAGGGTTGGGAGAGTTTTTCGCTGGGTTAGCTGTGAGAAAGTCGTCAGTGCTGGTGTTAAGACCAATCATTTTGAAAACTAAAAGTTAATTGGTATAGAAAGTGAAAAAAATAGAAGTCTATTACATATTTCAAAGGCAACAAAATCTGTGAATATTTGGAGCTGAATTGAAGGAATTACGTTTTGAAACCTCTCTGTGCAGAGGTTTCAAGCGCGAACTCCAGTCAAGGCCAAAGGTTTCGGCTAAATTCTTCGGAATTGTCTGTAGCCACTAGCCATCAGGGTGGCCGCTGGTCGACCTCTACAGTGCATTTTCACCTTGTTTCATCCATGCTAAGCACTTGTTAGAAGATTTTAGCAAGAGAAAGCTCCAAGTGGCTGGCTGGCTGGCTGTTCAATTTATCCCCGTTCAACTGAAGCCCCTGAGTTGGACACCCCCAAAATAATTGCCCGTCCAACTTTGTTCGGTGGGAAGGTATTCCTTGTTACAGTATCTCGGTTTTGACCATTCGAAGATTGACCGAGAAAAGAGAGAAGGATAATAACTTTGTTAAAACATCAGGAGAAATTTGGGAGATCTTTATAAGGAAGGAAAAGTTGAAGGCCATCGGAGTGTCAAATTTCACTGGAAAACACCTCGAGTCTGTTAAGATCTTGGTCAGTCGTCCCTCACGCGAATTAGGTTAAATTCCACCCTCTTTACGGATAGGCTTATTTTGTTGATTTTTTTTGTTTTGTTTTTTCTTTTCCGTGGCCACGTTAAAATAGAGAAACGTATACTTTTGTATATTTTTTTTTGCCCTTTGTAATAAATCATAGAATTGTATTTGCCAAGTCATTGTCGATCCCTCCAGTGAACTAAATTCCGCAGGGTTCCATTGTCGAGCGGGAGGCTCGAAGATTTTGAGTAATTAAATGAGGCGGCTCCCGCTACAGCATGAGAGAATTTTGTAGTTGGAGTGTTCGGTGGTCTGTAAATGACTTAGTATCACGTTTAGTTTTTCAATTTCTACTGTTGAAACTTCTACGTAGCTGTTTCATTTACTTATTATTGGTTCTGCCACATCACTCTCACGTATGTATATAACACAGCCACCTTTTCTTCTTACTGTTCTGTCCGCTTGTAGTATGTTGGAACCATCGATTTGTAATTTTTTTATTTATGCAGTATTCGCAGTTTTTAGTCTCTTTAGCAGTCTTTAAGATGTGTTTCTGTGAACCACGTGATGTCAGCCCTTGTTTCATCTGTAAATCCTTTCAAATGTGAAACTTTGCTTAGCGAGTGGTTCAGCTTTAGCCCTTGAATATTTATTTGCCAGAACTATATTTATGTTCTTATTTTGCGTTGCCGCTTGTGCATTCCAAATTCATTATCCTTCAGTGTCGCGGGTTTTGTAGCCTTATGATCCTCCAAGGAAGATTCGTTTCCGTTTACCTGTTCTGGTAGCTTCTTGCCTGATAACGGTTCAGTTCGGAGGTTCTCAGCTGTGCCGATTGTATGTACTGTATATGAGGCTTAGTTGGCGTATTGTGCTTGTGATGTCGAAAAAATTTGCTTCGCAGTTTGTATTCATAGGATTCATATCGTTTTTCCTATTGTCCTTGGGGTTTGTTGGGAAGTGATGGTAGTAGCACCTTTTACCGTATTTGCAGTTCCCATGTCTTGCGTAATTCTTGCAAATGGCGGGGCGGTAGAATTTATAGCTGTCACCGAATTTACAGTAACCATTATTGTAGTAGAATTTACACATGGTGGGATACTCATATATACAGTTTTATACACTGATCTCTCTTATGTCTGCAATTGCCCTTTGTATATTACCTATACACAGTTCCTTCCACAATTTTCTTGGAGCCCTTTCTTTTTGATGTTTGTTTCATTTCCTTATTTGGAGATAACCTCAGTCTATTATCGTGGTTACCCTCTTGTTTTTCGCTATTTAGTCTGGTGTCCTCTGTCTGATCTTCGTGTGGTATTTTTTGTGCTTATGTTACATTCTTATGTTCACCCTCTTTGTGTGTCGGTATTTTCACTGCTTCTGCTTTATTTTCTTCGTTCCCTTTCATGTTCCTTTCTGCTCGCCACTCACATTTTCTTCTTTGGTTACTTCTTCAATGTCTCTTTCTGTTTTCTAAAATGTAAACAAGTTTATTTCCGTTGTACAACTTTCGTGGAAGTATTTCACTCCATTCAGTTGTTTGGCACTTTCTATAAAAGAGATATCTTCACCTTTCCATTTCAGGCAGTTAAAGTCGAAAAGAAATTGAGAGAAATTACCCCTAATTGCCTTTGACTCATCGATTGCGTGGTTGCAAACTTTCCACGTTGTAGAAATCGGTTACCCATTTCCGTACTGTTTATAAAAAGTAAAAATTGGTGAACGAAATCGGAATCAAATCGGTGAAGGGTGGAAGGATTTTTACTCAAAGGGAGTGAGGGAACGTTTTTTCTGTTACTATTAGTAGGGAGGGTATGTTGCGTGTTGAATATAAGTGAACATATTCAACACGCAACATACCCATCCCTACTAATAGTAATGAAGAAAACGTTCCCTCACTCCCTTTGATTAAAAATCCTTCCACCCTTCACCAATTTGATTTCGATTTCGCTCACCAATTTTTACTCTTTATAAATAGTACGGAAATGGATAACCGATTTCTACAACGTGGAAAGTTTGCAACCACGCAATCGCTGAGTCAAAGGCAATTAGATGTAATTTCTCTCAATTTCTTTTCGACTTTAACTGCCCGGGAGAGCGGCCGCAGTAGATAGCGGTGCAAAGCTGTAGGAATTTTTGGGGGAAACAATGTACCTTGTTTCAGCCTACAAATGGGCAGCTAAATTTCCCTCAGATAAAACAATGGAAAAACGCTTTATGGATTAATTTATTTTGTTTTAGTTTTTGACACACGCCGTAATTTCACCACTTAAAAAAAAAAAACATCATTTTGCGTGTAATAGATATTCACACAGATACTGGCGCTTTATAAAATTTATTAACCGCGGGATTTTCACCACACCTCAACTTTTATTTTGACTTCGATCGAAACACGTATTACTACTACTCTGGGGAGAATATATATATATATATATATTAGTGATGTAGCGGATGTCATTTTTTTCGCATCCGCGAATGCGGATGCGGATGAGGATGTTTGATTTCAACATCCGCGGATGCGGATGCGGATGCGGATGTCTACATTTTCGTTATTTTTAGGATATATTCGAGATTTGTTGTGTTTAACGTATATAATAAGTTATTATATAGAGAGAGCTGTAGCTATAATGTAGTATAATTGATTAATTGTACAATAATTGCTGTACTTTTCTCTGAACATATAAAATAATATAAAGCATCTAACTAATATAGAAATCAATTAGTGAATTCGTCTGCAAATAAATTCGTTATATTTTGTTGAGTTTCAGCCACAATTAGAAACCATAATTGTGTTACCAGGATGCGGGACGTGAACCCAACTCAAATGCACCCCACCGACCTCTTTCCCCAACCTCCACCCTTATAGAAAGAGATCTTTAATTAGCTTGATAACTATTTATATTAAGTTTAAAGTTTTATTAGGCATATTTATAAATGAGTAATTAAAATAAAGTAAACTAAGATGTTCATCGTTTAATGTTCAAACTTAATTATAGGAAGGTTATGCTTAAGGAACATTAATTTTTCTGCCTTTTCTGCTGCCAGTCTGTTTCTCTTTTCATCATATATTAATCCAGCACTGCTAAATAATCTCACGCTTGGTACGTTTGTTGGAGGACAGGCTAAATGTTTCCTTGCAAGTTTACTCAAGTATGGATAGATATTCTGCGTATTTTTCCACCAACTAATAGGATTGTCACATGCAGCCAGGCGTTTTTCTTGGTGATAGCTCTCGATCATTTTTACTACATCTTTTGACATCGCGTAGGTCTCGTCATTGCTGCTTGACTCAAGAAACTGAGAGACAGATTCTGTGATAGATTTGCTTGTTGAAGGTGTTGGTTCTGTCACTGAAACTTTTATTCTTTTGGTGGGTGGCGAAGCGACAGATTCAAGAGATTGAAGCTCTTCAACTGCTTTGCCAAGTGATGATTTAACTCGTTCTAATGTACTAGGTGAAAATAACTTAGCTTTGTAACGTGGATCTAAGTAGGTTGCAAGAGAGTAACTTCATACAAGAACAGCCTCTCGTCTTGTCGCTTGCATCACTTTTGCGCACAATGAACTAGTTCTATTAATATAGTAGAATTTGATAATTTCCGCTTATTAATGACGTTTTATCTCAACGGTCCACATCCGCACGACATCCGCAGTCCAAAGTGCGGACGCGGACGCGGATGCGGATGCGAGAAAATGTGCGGATGTTCCGCGGATGCGGATGCGGATGCGGATGTGACCTACATCACTAATACATATCTATATATATATATATATATATATATATATATATATATATATATATATATGCAATAAACGGAGAAGTAAAAATAAAAATTAAAAATTAAAGGATTATAATGACTCCCTTACTGGAAAAAATTATTATTCTGGATTTTTCGAAGAAAGATACTTATATACTTATAAGTTGAATGGCATCCTTTATTCCCCCAAAGATTGTAATCCCCTTTACTTCTCATACTTATAAAGGTAAGTGGAGAGGGTTGAGAGAGTTTGGGATGCAAACGAACTTTAAGGGCTCAGGGCCAACAATTTTGGAGTGAAAACTCTTATAAACTCAACTCAAACCCCGACTTTACTTCGAAAAACTTAATTTATATTCTCAATTTAGTTAAGCCATAATAAACTAATTAGAAGCTGTTATGATTAACCGTACCCTTAACACATAACTCAACCTGAAGCTGAAGGATGCTAAGACCAAAAGGAATTGGATCGACCCTGTTCGGAAAATCAACGATATCAGAAAAGAATCGAAGATAATCTCAGAATTTATCAACAACGAAGTGACACTACACCTTAAGACACATAAATATATATATATATTATATATATAGATATTATATTATATATAGGGCGTCCCAAAAAATGTGTATACACACTTTAAATAATTATAAAGGCAGTGTTTATTAAAATACATTTCATTTTCAAATGTAATAGAATCTACAGACATTATTTAATTGTTTTGTCAACGTCTGTTTTCAAACTGACGTCCGTTCTGGTCCAGGCACTGCTGATAACGCGAAGCAATGGAATCGCAAACATCACGAAACATTTCGTTTGGTATTTGTGTGCATTCTCGTTCAATGGCTGCTCTCAATTCAGCGACTGTTGCAGGTTTTATAGCGTAGACTTTGTCTTTTAAGTATCCCCATAAAAAAAGTCTAGTGGTGTGAGGTCTGGTGAACGCGGAGGGTATTCTACGAAACCCCTTCGTCCAATCCACATCCACATCGTGCCAAGTACCACTCGCAATACTCCACTCTTCGGTCCGGATCATCTTCATTAATAGCATGGACTAATCTTGGAATGTAACTTTTCCATTGACAGCGCTTCAAAATGCGTGGACAGACGATTCTGAAATTCCTACCTCACGACTCGCTTGCCGCACAGATTTTCTTGGACTTTGGTGATACGTTTCCAGTACTCTTTCTTGCTTTGTGGGGCTTGTCGATGTCCGTGGTCTTCCGGAACGCTTCTTGTGGACATTCTGAACAGTTCCATCGGCTTCAAACTTATCTCTAATTCGAGTGATGGTAAGTCGCGTTGGTGGATCTGTTTGAAACTCCCTCCTAAACTGTCTTTGCACTTCAACTGCGTTTTCACACTTCCAGTAGCATTTTAGAATGAATTTCCTTTGTTCAAAGCTTAGTCTGACTGCCATTATTAATTCTAATGGGTTTAACTTGGAAAGAAAGAAACATCAATTGAGCTATCAGCTGTTAAAGTGTGTATACATTTTTTTGGGACGCCCTGTATATATATATATTATGAAAATTATTTCACGAAAGTAACACGTGAAAAATATTTATGATTAATAAAACCACGAAGGAAAGGAAATACAATGGTGCTCAAGGGCTTTCGTCTAATGACATCCTCAGCATGTTCCTGAGGATGTCATTAGACGAAAGCGTTTGAGCACCATTGTGTTTCCTTTCCTTCGTGGTTTTATTCATCTATATATATATATATATATATATATATATATCACAAGACAATTAAAACTTTTCATTATAAAAAGTGGTGCACGAAGTACTCCTATTTTTTTGGCATCCTTCATCGTTTCAGTTCATCATCGCTCCATTATAGTGATTCATAATTCATCAGAAGATTGAGGAAGAGCCTGAAGACTTATTGCATTTTGACGGGAAGATTTGCCAAAGAAACGTTTCACGAGAATCAGAAGATGCATTAAATCGTCATATATTTGACTCGAGAACAAATGTCTGAATACTAGGTCATTTTCTGCGCTGAACATACATCGAGAATCCGAAACCTAAGGACTGACTTGAGAACAGCTACGACGACACCAATTCCGATTCCGCGTACAGGATACAACGAAGAGACTGTCTTCGAACGACTATAGAACTAGCTACAAGATCGTTTGTAGATCATTTGGTTGTCGACTACGAGTTTGTCATCTGCTACCCTATTTCCCATACAAGGTAAGTAGTAGTATGCGTACGAGAATGTGTTTGAGTCCAAATGCCTGCATATACAAACGAAACACATCCCAAATTAAAGGCTCAGTTATACTAAATCATATTAAATAATATTAAATAGAAAGCCATCAAAGTAGGAAGCATAAAAATATATCATTAATTCCCTGAAAGAGATTTTTTTTTCTTTAATTTTTGTGATATTTGTATTAAAATTTTAAAGAATTTTCCTCTATTTTAATAAAATTTCAATAATGCGTATTAAAGTCAAATTAAATTTAGAAAATGAAACGGGAGTCTATAACTAAGTCAAATAGATAGTCAGTTACACAAATCATTTGTATGATTTATATGTTAAAGGTAGTCTAGAACATGAAGATTATCGACGTTTGGTGTCCACTTTATGTGATGTGAAAAAATAGCGACAAGTTTTAATAGAAGCAAGTCGAGAGAACGAGGGAATGTTAAGTATAAGAGAAGCCATGTTGAATACAAAAGAAGTAATGTTGAGTGTAATCGGTTGTCAAATGTAAGAAGATATGAAAGAAAAATCGAGTTTGAGAAAAATAATGATTTTTATGATGGAAGATTTTATAATAAGCGTAACGAAAGAGACGCTAACAGTAAATGAAATGGACGATATATGAGGAGAAAAGAGTTTTAACATGATAGAAATAGATATAGATATAATGATAGGTATCAACATTATAATAAAAGACATTATAGCCAGGAAAATTATGAATATATGAACGAAAAATGTGAATTTACTCGAGACGAAGTTGATAAGATTTAGAGAACGCTGAACAAGATATTTTTGCATGAATTGGTGTTTCTGGGAAAAGTAGAGAGTCAACTGCGTTTGTGTCTGACGTATATTATGATTGTGAGTTAAAAGGCATTGAACCTTTTGTTCATAAACCTTTACAAGCTTCATGTGTAATAATTTCTACATATTTGGAATATCCTATGTACTGTACGATACAAACTCCGATGTAATTATTTGTAATTATGTAACTGTCTGTCGTGACACAAAGAATTAATATGAAATAGAGAGAAAAATTAAAAGTTATGGTATTTTGACTCAGATTAACAAGATTTATGACTTAGTTTCTTGTGAGAAGCACGAAGTGTCGAATGTGCTTAAGACTTTTAATTTTGTCAACGATGTTCCCGTGGATGAGATGGAGACGAATGTTTTAAATATTACTGAAGTAAATTTTGTACTCGAGGTAAGGATTACATAATTTTTTATGATAATTTTTCCGTGTGTGATACGGAACAAAATGATGTTAATGTGGTTATAATGGGGGTTGAATTGATGAATGCTGAAGAGCATTTTGAGGGTTTATCGACCTATATTTATATGATCTTTCTTCATTACTTTTGTCTCAAGAATACACCCTGCTATTTATGAAACACATTTATGCATCAACCTGTATAATAAATGACGAAAATGTGTTGAGGGTGTATGCCCTGTTTGATGATTATGTTCCTGTTGAGGAAATAAGTGAAGTTGAGAATTCTGAGTGTCGTATCACAGTATAGGTATATATATATATATATATATATATATATATATATATATAATTTTTATATAGTGTCGGGCTTCCGGCATTTTTAGCCTGCCCGGAAATCTTACTGAGTCAGCGAGCAGATGCTCAGTCGCTCAGTGACTCTTGACTCCATTCCCCCAAAGCAGAGTCACCGTTCCCTGTTTCTTTTTGTTATTGTTGACGTGTGTATATATATATATATACAGTTCTTTTTTTGTAGGAAAAAAGGTACTGGAACGCATATATTATAAAATGGCGAAATTAATAAAAATAGTGTTATACTATTTTTATTAATTTATTAATAAACTGAACACATCTTAGAAAAAAGGTTCCTTCCGCAATTGGATGCCCAGATATTAAAAATATCTTTGTTTTTATGTAAAAATTTAAAAAAAAATGTACAGTTTCTCGAAGTTTCTACATTGCTACAGAGTACTGCAGCATACTTCAAAGGCATTTTCCATTTATTTACAATAAACAAACTTTAATTAACTTTCAGTGCTTTGAATACGACTCCAGTCAGTTTCAATTTACAGTTGAGTCATTACGTCATCAACTTCCGGCATCTATGATTGGCTGCGAAAATAGTTCCCGTCCTAGTTGCATGATCATAATATCGGAATTTTTAAGAATATTAATTAACTAAGAAATTATAAACTAAATTAATAATTATATAAAAATACTCGTAAATTGAGACGAGTAAATTTTATTACAATAAAAATTGACGATTCGGATTTTTTTTTAAAAACGTATATACCTATTTGGCTACTCATTGGTGGTTATAAGCGCAGCATTTTCACAAGAATAATATCCGATACTATATACTGTATGTAGACTGTGGTTGTATAGACGAAATTGAGAATTTTGAGTGTTCTGCAGGCAGAAATGTTATAACTCTCCATTGCACACCTAGCCGAAGAATGTGTGATTTATCATGATAATTAAAACCCACTCTAATAGACAGAGTTTATTTTCACAACAATTTCGATGCCCACTGGCATGTATCCACCGAAGAGGATGCCAGTGGGCATCGAAACTGTTGTGGAAATAAACTTTCTCTATTAGAGTGCGTTTTAATTATCATATTTTGACCTTCACGTAGAAAAAAGTGAAGTTGTTTGCATTTAGTGTGATTTATCATTTGCATTGCATTAATCCCGAGGTGTAGTAGGATAATGTTCAGGTTGTGCTGAAGGGGAATAATGTTAATAATAAACACAGACCTAAGGCTAGTGAACTACAAATAAAAATTTATGGAAAGGGATATGATTTTTTCTTAATTTTCATATTTTTCATTTCCTTATTTTTCACGAGAATGAAAGAGGAGGAAATGAATGTGAATTCAGAATTCAATTTAATGATGTAATTGCCGTGTTGACATACTTATGGAAACTTATAGATCTGACTGAGTTGGGATGTAAGTATGTGAAAATGAAATTTTTTGTATGCTGTGAAATTTGGATATTAATGAACAAATGACCCGCTAAAATGTTTATGGAAATCTTAACTCAAAATCTTTTTAATTATAGTTCCATAATTATTATAATTATAAATGATTTAATAATAATGATTCATATTAAAAGATAATTATAGTATAGTAATTACAATAGTGTATGTTCTATTAGTTTATGTTAATTTAGGAATGCATGAAAGCATGCGAAAGTAGTATAATTCCAATGTAGACACTGTCAATAGTAAAACAAAAATTTTATTATTATTAAATTAACATTGCTAACCGTGAGACAATTAAAATTATCTTCTCTAATTGTGTTTTTGGACTATATATATATAAATGTTTAAGGAGAAGCTTAGGCGTTATTAATATTTTGTATTATTACGCATATTTTTTAAATTCACTTATAAAAGTTTCAGTTATTTACTGTAAGTAGATCAAATCCTAAAAATTTTCAGATTCATTTTAGTCATCTATATTGTACGTAACTCTTAATTATTAATTTCATATTAATACTAATTTTTTAATAATTTAATAGTAATTTAATAATTACAAGATGAAGTTTCCTGTTATTTGATTACTATAAAAGCTGAATCGGAATTTGTGGGAAGTTGGAATGGGAATAAATAGGAATATAAAAGGAATTAAAATTGGAATTGTGTAAAAGCATTATGCTAACAATACTTGAAATGAAGAAATAGCATAAATATCATAACTAACATCTATAAATAGTATAGATAGCATTAATATCATAAAGACTTAATGTAAACATTGAGTAATAGTGGAATTTTTTTTTCTCTTCCTATTCTGTTTACATTTTAAGAGGTTTCGAACCTATGTTCGTCTTCTATCGAACAAGTGAAAAACATTAAAAACTTTTACCCTGTTCTGTTTGTAAACATCTAATTAGGTTTCGAACTTTGCTTGTTATTACGTACTAATAATATATTAACTTCATTGATATACATACATACAATCACATACTTATTTGAGTTTACATATTTAATAACAGCATTAAACGTATTTTCTTAATATTAACAAAACATTATTTCAGTATTAAAATTAGATAGGAAATAAAGGTTATCATTTTTAGCCTTGATTTATTTTACTTTTGGTTTGTGTTTCTGTCTTATTTTTTACTCTTTTTACCTTCTATTTTTGTGAAGTTTTAAGTTGTAAATAAATAATGAGTCGAAAGATTCAGTAGAATTATTTTAAGGAAATTGGCCATTCACTGTTTCAGTTTTGGAAATTTTTGCTGATTTGCTTTTTGTGCATTTCATAGTAACTAACGATCATTTTAATCACTTTAATATGATTTAGATTAAATCACTTTAACTCCTTTTAATATGATTTAGATTAAATCACTTTAACTCCCTTTAATATGATTTAGATTAAATCACTTTAACTCCCTTTAATATGATTTAGATTAAATCACTTTAACTCCCTTTAATATGATTTAGATTAAATCACTTTAACTCCTTTTAATATGATTTAGATTAAATCACTTTAACTCCTTTAATATGATTTAGATTAAATCACTTTAACTCCTTTAATATGATTTAGATTAAATCACTTTAACTCCTTTAATATGATTTAATTAAATCACTTTAACTCCCTTTAAATGATTTAGATTAAATCACTTTAACTCCCTTTAATATGATTTAGATTAAATCACTTTAACTCCCTTTAATATGATTTAGATTAAATCACTTTAACTCCCTTTAATATGATTTAGATTAAATCACTTTAACTCCCTTTAATATGATTTAGATTAAATCACTTTAACTCCCTTTAATATGATTTAATTAAATCACTTTAACTCCCTTTAATGATTTAGATTAAATCACTTTAACTCCCTTTAATATGATTTAGATTAAATCACTTTAACTCCCTTTAATATGATTTAGATTAAATCACTTTAACTCCCTTTAATATGATTTAGATTAAATCACTTTAACTCCTTTAATATGATTTAGATTAAATCACTTTAACTCCCTTTAATATTTTATTGTAATCATATATCACTTAATGTTTACATTGATATCTTTTAATTATTTTGAATTATTTTTAATTTATAAATACATAATTAATTATTTTGAATTATTTGTAATTTATAAATACATAATTAATTATTTTGAATTATTTTTAATTTATAAATACATAATTAATTATTTTGAATTAGTTTCCATTTCGTATCTTAATTGATTATGCTCAATAATTTTTAATTTTCAAATACTTAATAATAAATTTTAACTTTGAATTAATACTTTTTTAATAAAATATTTTTTAGTATTAAATGAATTTTTTCCAATAATTTTAGTTAAGTTAAATCAAATTAAATAGCATCCTGAGTTTATTAAAGTTTAAATCCCAAGTTAGTAGTATTTGAACCTATCAAAAATATTACAATTAAAAGAAAAAATAGTAAATTAAAATTTAAAATTATAATAATTTTTGTTTTTAATTTACTATTTTTTTTTTAGATTTTTTTTTTTGGATAGTTTAGATACTAATTTGGGATTAAACTTTAATAAACTCTTATCAAGGATGTTATTAATTGATTTAATTATTTTGTTAGTTTAGCATATAAATCTTTTTTATTAATTCATTATTACTTAAGATATTCACTTTTTCAATTATTTTGGTTGAGGGTAGAATGTTTATATTGACTGCCTCAGTAGAAATGTTATGTAAAATTATTATTATATTATATCATTATTATTATTATTATTATTATTATTATTATTAATTATTATTATTATTATTATCCAGGGTTTCTCAAGAAAGATATTTATAAACTGAATGACATCCTTTATTTCCCCCAAATATTATGATCCCCATTTACACTTTATACATGCAAAAAGTAAGTTCAGATGGTTTGACAGGTTAGGGATCTAGAGGAACGTTTTAGGGCTTAGGGACAACAAATTTCTGAGTGAAAACTCACACAAACTCAACTCAAACCCCGACTTGATTTCGTGAAACTTAATTTTCCATTCTCAATTGAATTAATCCATAATAAACTAATTATGTTATAATTAACTGTACCCTTAATACATAACTCATCCTGAAACTGAACGATGCTAAGACCGAAGGAATTGGATCGATCGACCCTGCCCAGAAAATCATACGGTGTCAGAAAAGAATCGAAGAAGATACAATAATCTCAGAATTTATCAACAACGAAGTAACACTACACATAAACATAAAAAAAATATACAGAGAGAGAGAGAGAGAGAGAGAGAGAGAGAGAGAGAGAGAGAGAGAGAGAGAGAGAGAGAGAGAAAGGAATACATAAACATTTCCCCTTTTGAATATTATCTTATTAATTACACTTTAAGAAAAGGTATACAAATTCATTTCCAAGGTCACACATATTATAGTGGTAATGCGCATGCGTAGGTCACATTAATTAAATTTATATGGTAATGAAAGTAATAATGGCATTATACAGACATTAAGTTCATGTCTTATTTCCAGTTCAATCCTTTAAACAAACATAGATTTCGTAAGACAAAGAAATCGTGTTCGGGAGATCTGGAGAATATTTTAGGCGAAGACGGGAGTCCTATATCATAATGACGTACGTAAATTGGGTCGATCTGGAATTAACTCGGATGCGATATTATTCCAGTTAAACGATTCAAGGTTGGATTTAATTACAGTTGGTACGAGTCGATTAATTCCAGTTCGACTTGATTACGTTCTGCCTGCCTCCGTGGCCCCTATATAATATAACGTATAATCCACGCAATAGTTTCGTATGTACGTTTCTTTAGTTCTGAAACAACATTTCAAGCCCGGACGTATCTAAAATGTCAAATGGGTATAAAATAATAATAATTACGCACGAATTTCCACGATTGCCATGACGCAATATACCTTTGTAATGTTTCCATGGGAACTAATTTAGATGTCGTCATGTTTCATATTCTGTATTTACTTATTTCTGATGTGGTTACGATTTTTGTATCCGGGTGTTGTGTATATATATATATATATATATATATATATATTATATATATATAGGGTGTCCCAGAATTAACATTATTTCAATGAAATCGGACAAATTTTTTAAAAACACACTTTTATTTATGTTTATCATGTTTAATATGTGTTAAAAATGTATAAATTTCTAATTTTTTTCATAATTTTATTTCATAATTTTTCATAGTTTTTCATAGTTTTATTTTCATTCTCTTTCAGAACCCTATTAATAATGAATACACAAGAACGCATCTTTGTTGTAACCTCCCGTATCAAAGGAATGCAATGTAATGAAATCAGAGAAGAATTTACAAGATTATTCCACAGAACCGGTCCTACAGACAAAGCGATTCGTGAACTTGTGAACAAATTTAAAAGAACTGGATCCGTACACGACGAGGTGGGAAGAGGACGCCCAAGGACAGCACGTAACAGTACCGAACAGGTACGACAATTGTTTGAGGATGAACCAACAACTTCGGTTAGGGAGGCCGGTCGAAGACTCAACATATCCAAGACAACAGTTCATAGAATCTTGCGTTCGACACTGATGAAAAAGGCTTATCACATTCAAGTACTGCATGCCCTAAATGAAGAGGATTATCCAAATGGAGCAGCAAGGTGTGCAGAAATTGTGGATCAAATCGAAAATGAAAGTTTATTGGATAACATCTTATTCAGTGATGAGGCGACTTTCCACACGTGTGGTAAAGTCAATCGACACAATTGTCGTATCTGGTCCAATGAAGACCGTCTGAAGTCATAGAATGGCAAAGAGACTCTCCAAAAGTTAACGTGTGGCTTGGAATGACCAAATCCAAAATTTATGGCCCATTCTTCTTTGCGGAAGCAACTGTAACAGGTACCGTCTACCTTGATATGCTTCAGCAGTTTCTCGAACCACAGCTTCTTGATGATGACATTCTTGATAATGTTGTGTTTCAACAAGATGGAGCACCATAAATTTTGGATTTGGTCATTCCAAGCCACACGTTAACTTTCGGAGTCTCTTCGCCATTCTATGACTTCAGACGGTCTTTCATTGGACCAGATAATGAAAAAATTATGAAAATAAAATTATGAAAAAAATTTAGAAATTTATACATTTTTAACACATATTAAACATGATAAACATAAATAAAAGTGTTTTTAAAAAATTTGTCCGATTTCATTGAAATAGATAGTTAATTCTGGGACACCCTGTATATTGCTTTGAAGTGCATCTATGATGTTGTTATAGTGTTGCTATATTGATGATGTTCTTATAGTGTTATAATGATTATGTTGTTATAGCGCTATAGTGTTATTCTGGTGATGTTTATAGTGATCTTATAGTGCGCTTACATTTTTTAACCGACAAGGCGTTCTGCTTGTTCGGACCTGCGGCTGAATGTGATTTTATTTGTCATACACCTCACGCTGTATCTTCTGAGACAAAATAAAAATCAGTTATACACCCTTCCTGTAATTTCTCTTCAAAGAAGCTATCTCTGTCAGGTACCACTTTGTTGCTTTTTGGGGTAGTGAAAATTGATTCATACTTAACTCTCATCGTTGGTTAGTTTATTATTTTCTTTCATTAAGGGCGCGATAGTGGTGCGTGTTCTTGTTTCCTTTTCGCAAAGCAATAGAAGTATTTTATGTTTTTCTTTATTACTTCTACCTCTTCCTCTTCCCTCTCTGAATGGCCCTTAATTAGGGTTTTTACCTCCCTATCGATATCTCTAGTTTCTCTTGTATCACTTTTCTGGTATTGTTGTCTGTACTATTAATTAATTGCGGAGATACTCTTTTTCTCCTTGTGGAATATTGTCAGCTTTTGCCTCTCGAAATAATTCCTCTTTCCCTTTGGCTATGCTTTCGGAACATATTTTTCTAAAATTTCCAGAGCCTTTTCTTCCAACGTTATTAGCATTTCTTCGGGTGTTTTATCCTCCAAGACTATTTTCCACTCTATTTGGCCATATGGGATGCGATTTCGTTTCAATTTATAGTCTTATAGTTTAGGTTAAAAATCTCAAATTTGCTTCTTTCTTCAGTATGAATATTTTCTTTTAAGACTGTCTCCATATTAATTAATATCTCGATTATGTTGTGGTCTGAGATAATAGTTGGGGTTATTTTTATATCATCAGTTATTTTTTCTGGTGTTATGTTATTTCCTGTGTTAACATAAATTCATTTGTTAGAGCTATCAAAATGTTTGCTTTCCTGCCTGCTCTTCTCTTGCCCCCTTGGCCTTATATACAGGATGTTTCACAACCGGTCTGCCATACTTTGGGGGGTGGTTTGAGGTGATATCGAGTAAAAAAGTTAGTACAACATCGGTACTATTTCCAAACGTTGCGAAGCTACGGACGTTTTAAGGTGCATGGAAAAAATAAACGAGAGTATTATCTGATGTATTTATTGCTACATTTTATGAGATACACCTTATAAGTGTTCAAAATGTTCGCCTCGGTTTTCAATGCACAGCCTTGCTCGATCCAAACAAAAGTCCACTGCCCGTTGAATCACTTCGGGGTGTTCTCGTATGTAAGCAGAGGCATCCATAATCCGACGCAAGAGTTCCTCTCTCGTTTGTACTTTAGTTTTCTAGACCATCTCTTTCATAAGGCCCCATAAAAAGAAATCTAACGGGGTTAGGTCCGGAGATCTCGGGGGCCACGATATTGGACCAGCGAGACCAATGCAACGATTCCCGTACCGCTGATTCAAGTAATCCGTAACATGACGACCAAAATGTGGTGGCGCCCCATCGTGCTGAAAGAACATCCTGCGCCTTGTCTCCAAGGGCACGTCCTCCATCAAAAGCGGCAATTCGTTCGTCAGGAAGTGGGAATTTCGTCTATTGTTAATTCCATCCCGAATAAATTGGGCTTCATCACTAAACAATATGCGATTACGAATTTGGGGATGCATAACCATCCACTGGCAAAATTGAACACTTTTATCGTAATCATCCGGTTGAAGAGCTTGCACACGTTGCAAATGATAGGGATACAAACCCTCATCATGTATGGTTCGCCATAAACACGATGCAGATTCACCAATTCGTCTAGAAATCCTTCAAACACTGGTAATTGGACTACGTTGTACTAGGTCCAGTATGCTCTTCTTCACAGCAACGGGCCGTCGTGCTACATGTTTTTGGTTACGTGGAACAATTGTCTCTGTTTCCTTTAATCTCTGATGTGTGTCACTAAACACTTGCCTGTTCGGTATTCGGCGGTTCGGAAAACGTCTTCGATATTCCTCAACCGCCGCTCTGCTGTTACCATCACAGAATCCATAAATGAAATGGATATCAGCGTATTCAGCGGGTGTGAACTGTTGATTTATTTTGATTGTTCACCTTAGCGCAACACAGTGTCTCGTACCACAAATCAGAACCAACTGAAATAAAAAACTGAGGATTAGTAATGGTAACTTGGTTAGCCGAAACTACCACCAGTGCTGCCATCTATCAAATTACACACAAGTAGGGATTTGTTGTTTGCACACTTTCAAACGTCCGTAGCACCGCAACGGTTGGAAATAGCACCTATGTTGTATTAACTCTTTTTACTCGATATCACCCCCGAATATATATATATTATATATATATATATATATATATATATATATATATATATATATATATATATATATATAAGTGTGTGTGTGTGTGTGTGTGTGTGATATTTTCTTCCCAACTTTTTGTATTTTATAAAGGGGAAATTAAAATCTCCGCAGAGTATTAAATTGGGGGATGGGGAATTTAAGAACTTCATTAGGTTTCTGATATCAGCAACGGCATTGTAGAGGGGTGCGGTTGAGAAGCCGTCTCCCTGATTCTTTTCTTCTATTCCCACTTTTTGCCTTTGAAATATAGTAGAGCAATTTTTTTTGGATGTATGAATGCGTCCATGAGTGTGAGTGTGTGTGCGATCGTCTTTTGTTAGCTTGAAATTAATGCATGAGGTAAGAAAAGGAACAAATGGGTTGGGAGAGTTTTTCGCTGGGTTAGCTGTGAGAAAGTCGTTGGTGCTGGTGTTAAGACCAATCATTTTGAAAACTAAAAGTTAATTGGTGTAGAAAGTGAAAAAAATAGAAGTCTATTACATATTTCAAAGGCAACAAAATCTGTGAATATTTGGAGCTGAATTGGAGGAATTACGTTTAGAAACCTCTCTGTGCAGAGGTTTCAAGCGCGAGCTCCAGTCAAGGCCAAAGGTTTCGGCTAAATTCTTCGGAATTGTCTGTAGCCACTAGCCATCAGGGTGGCCGCTGGTCGACCTCTACAGTGCATTTTCACCTTGTTTCATCCATGCTAAGCACTTGTTAGAAGATTTTAGCAAGAGAAAGCTCCAAGTGGCTGGCTGGCTGTTCAATTTATCCCCGTTCAACTGAAGGCCCTGAGTTGGACACCCCCAAAATAATTGCCCGTCCAACCTTGTTCGGTGTGAAGGTATTCCTTGTTACAATATCTCGGTTTTGACCATTCGAAGATTGACCGAGAAAAGAGAGAAGGATAATAACTTTGTTAAAACATCAGGAGAAATTTGGGAGATCTTTATAAGAAAGGAAAAGTTGAAGGCCATCGGAGTGTCAAATTTCACTGGAAAACACCTCGAGTCTGTTAAGATCTTGTTCAGTCGTCCTCACGCGAATTAGGTTAAATTCCACCCTCTTTACGGATAGGCTTATTTTGTTGATTTTTTTGTTTTGTTTTTTCTTTTCCGTGACCACGTTAAAATAGAGAAACGTATACTTTTGTATTTTTTTTTTGCCCTTTGTAATAAATCAGAATTGTATTTGCCAAGTCATTGTCGATCCCTCCAGTGAACTAAATTCCGCAGGGTTCCATTGTCGAGCGGGAGGCTCGAAGATTTTGAGTAATTAAATGAGGCGGCTCCCGCTACAGCATGAGAGAATTTTGTAGTTGGAGTGTTCGGTGGTCTGTAAATGACTTAGTATCACGTTTAGTTTTTCAATTTCTACTGTTGAAACTTCTACGTAGCTGTTTGATTTACTTATTATTGGTTCTGCCACATCACTCTCACGTATGTATATAACACAGCCACCTTTTCTTCTTACTGTTCTGTCCGCTTGTAGTATGTTGGAACCATCGATTTGTAATTTTTTATTTATGCAGTATTCGCAGTTTTTAGTCTCTTTAGCAGTCTTTAAGATGTGTTTCTGTGAACCACGTGATGTCAGCCCTTGTTTCATCTGTAAATCCTTTCAAATGTGAAACTTTGCTTAGCGAGTGGTTCAGCTTTAGCCCTTGAATATTTATTTGCCAGAACTATATTTATGTTCTTATTTTGCGTTGCCGCTTGTGCATTCCAAATTCATTATCCTTCAGTGTCGCGGGTTTTGTAGCCTTATGATCCTCCAAGGAAGATTCGTTTCCGTTTACCTGTTCTGGTAGCTTCTTGCCTGATAACGGTTCAGTTCGGAGGTTCTCAGCTGTGCCGATTGTATGTACTGTATATGAGGCTTAGTTGGCGTATTGTGCTTGTGATGTCGAAAAAATTTGCTTCGCAATTTGTATTCATAGGATTCATATCGTTTTTCCTATTGTCCTTGGGGTTTGTTGGGAGTGATGGTAGTAGCACCTTTTACCGTATTTGCAGTCCCATGTCTTGCGTAATTCTTGCAAATGGCGGGCGGTAGAATTTATAGTTGTCACCGAATTTACAGTAACCGTTAGTAGTAGAATTTACATGGTGGGAATACTCATATATACAGTTTTATACACTGCTCTCTCTTATGTCTGCAATTGCCCTTTGTAGAGTACCTATACACAGTTCCTTCCACAATTTTCTTGGAGCCCTTTCTTTTTGGTGTTTGTTTCATTTCCGTATTTGGAGATAACCTCAGTCTATTATCGTGGTACCCTCTTGTTTTACGCTATTTAGTCTGGTGTCCTCTGTCTGATCTTCGTGTGTTATTTTTTGTGCCTCTGTTACATTCTTATGTTCACCCTCTTTGTGTGTCGGTATTCTCACTGCTTCTGCTTTATTTTCTTCGTTCCCTTTCATGTTCCTTTCTGCTCGCCACTCACATTTTCTTCTTTGGTTACTTCTTCAATGTTTCTTTCTGTTTTCTAAAATGTAAACAAGTTTATTTCCGTTGTACAACTTTCGTGGAAGTATTTCATTCCATTCAGTTGTTTGGCACTTTCTATAAAAGAGATATCTTCAACTTTCCATTTCAGGCAGTTAAAGTCGAAAAGAAATTGAGAGAAATTACCTCTAATTGCCTTTGACTCATCAATTGCGTGGTTGCAAACTTTCCACGTTGTAGAAATCGGTTACCCATTTCCGTACTATTTATAAAAAGTAAAAATTGGTGAACGAAATCGGAATCAAATCGGTGAAAGGTGGAAGGATTTTTACTCAAAGGGAGTGAGGGAACGTTTTTTCTGTTACTATTAGTAGGGAGGGTATGTTGCGTGTTGAAATAGTGAACATATTCAACACGCAACATACCCATCCTACTAATATTAATGAAGAAAACGTTCCCTCACTCCCTTTGATTAAAAATCCTTCCCCCTTCACCAATTTGATTCCGATTTCGCTCACCAATTTTTACTCTTTATAAATAGTACGGAAATGGATAACCGATTTCTACAACGTGGAAAGTTTGCAACCACGCAATCGCTGAGTCAAAGGCAATTAGATGTAATTTCTCTCAATTTCTTTTCGACTTAACTGCCCGGAGAGCGCCGCAGAGATAGCGGTGCAAAGCTGTAGGAATTTTTGGGGGAAACAATGTACCTTGTTTCAACCTACAAATGGGCAGCTAAATTTCCCTCAGATAAAACAATGGAAAAACGCTTTATGGATAATTTATTTTGTTTTAGTTTTTGACACACGCCGTAATTTCACCACTTAAAAAAAAAAACATCATTTTGCGTGTAATAGATATTCACACAGATACTGGCGCTTTATAAAATTATTAACCGCGGGATTTTCACCATAACTCGACTTTTATTTGACTCGACGAAACACGTATTACTACTACTCTGGGGAGAATATATATTATATAATATATATACTATATATATATATATATTATAATGACTCCTTTACTGGAAAAAAATTATTATTCTGGATTTTTCCAAGAAAGATACTTATATACTTACTGTATAAGTTGAATGGCATCCTTTATTTCCCAAAGGTGTAATCCCCTTTACTTCTCATACTATAAAGGCAAGTGCAGAGGGTTGAGAGAGTTGGGATCCAAAGGAACTTAAGGGCTTAGGGCCAACAATTTGGAGTGAAAACTCCTATAAACTCAAACTCAAACCCCGACTTTACTTCGAAAAACTTAATTTCTATTCTCAATTTAGTTAAGCCATAATAAACTAATTAATAAGATGTTATAATTAACCGTACCCTTAAACATAACTCAACCTGAAGCTGAAGGATGCTAAGACTAAAAGGAATTGGATCGACCCTGTTCGGAAAATCAACGGTATCAGAAAAGAATCGAAGATAATCTCAGAATTTATCAACAACGAAGTGACACTTCACCTCAAGACACATAAATATATATATATATATATATATATATATATATATATATATATATATATATATATATATATATGAAAATTATTTCACGAAAGTAACACGTGAAAAATATTTATGATGAATAAAACCACGAAGGAAAGGAAATACAATGGTGCTCGAGCGCTTTCGTCTAATGACATCCTCAGGATGTTCCTGAGGATGTCATTAGACGAAAGCGCTTTGAGCACCATTGTGTTCCTTCCTTCGTGGTTTAATTCATCATATTATATATATATATAATATTATATATATATATATATGGTGCCCGAACAGTTCGCTACTGGACATTTCGCTACCGGACATTTTGCTACCGGACATTTCGCTACTGGACGTTTCGCTACTAGGACATTTCACTACCGGACATTTTGCTACCATATATAAATTTACCAGTAAGTAAAATTAAAAAGGTAATAAAATTTATTAAAAAATTACAAGAATTATTAAATGAATACAAGGATTATTAAATGATTACATGAATTACATAAATTATTACGCATGATTACATGAATTATTAAAAGAATTTTATTTTTTAAAAAGAATGAAAGAATGCATAAAACATTTGATACAATAAAATATCTAAAAATATTTAAGATTATGCGCAATAGCGCGAAGGAATTCCAGTTTATTTCCAGAATCGTATCTTCTCAGTAAATTATGGTTCCTCTGCTCACAGTCCCTATACTTTTTCTTCTTCTGAGTTGCGTTTAGGTTAGGTTAGGTAAGGTTAGGTTAGGTTAGGTTAGGTTAGTAACCAAAAGGGGAGAGGCAGAGGGATCAATGTTAAATGTCGGTTTTTATAAAAAGAGATTCTAAAATTCTAAAAATTCTAAGAGAAGTGTCATCAGATGATGAGGCTAAAATTTTAAAATGTTTATCCTAAAAGGCAAGATTGCAGGACTGGGCATGTTCTCTTATAGGAGAAAATTCTTTAACAACCGCGAAGTTAGATGCCGGTAGCGAAATGTCCGGTAGCGAAATGTCCGGTAGCGAAATGTCCTAGTAGCGAAACGTCCAGTAACGAAATGTCCGGTAGCGAAATGCCCGGTAGCGAATTGTCCAGTAGCGAACGGTCCTAGCACTATATATATATATATATATATATATATAATATCACAAGACAATTAAAACTTTTCATTATAAAAAGTGGTGCCACGAAGTACTCCTATTTTTTTGGCATCCTTCATCTTTCAGTTCATCATCGCTCCATTATAGTGATTCATAATTCATCAGAAGATTGAGGAAGAGCCTGAAGACTTATTGCATTTTGACGGGAAGATTTGCCAAAGAAACGTTTCACGAGAATCAGAAGATGCATTAAATCGTCATATATTTGACTCGAGAACAAACGTCTGAATACTAGGTCATTTTCTGCGCTGAACATACATCGAGAACGTCCGAAACCTAAGGACTGACTTGAGAACAGCTACGACGACACCAATTCCGATTCCGCGTACAGGATATAACGAAGAGACTGTCTTCGGGAACGACTATAGAACTAGCTACAAGATCGTTTGTAGATCATTTGGTTGTCGACTACGAGTTTATCATCTGCTACCCTATTTCCCATACAAGGTAAGTAGTAGTATGCGTACGAGAATGTGTTTGAGTCCAAATGCCTGCATATACAAACGAAACACTCCCAAATTAAAGGCTCAGTTATACTAAATCATATTAAATAATATTAAATAGAAAGCCATCAAAGTAAGAAGCATAAAAATATATCATTAATTCCCTGAAAGAGATTTTTTTTTCTTTAATTTTTGTGATATTTGTATTAAAATTTTAAAGAATTTTCCTCTATTTTAATAAAATTTCAATAATGCGTATTAAAGTCAAATTAAATTTAGAAAATGAAACGGGAGTCTATAACTAAGTCAAATAGATAGTCAGTTACACAAATCATTTGTATGATTTATATGTTAAAGGTAGTCTAGAACATGAAGATTATCGACGTTTGGTGTCCACTTTATGTGATGTGAAAAAATAGCGACAAAGTTTAATAGAAGCAAGTCGAGAGAACGAGGGAATGTTAAGTATAAGAGAAGCCATGTTGAATACAAAAGAAGTAATGTTGAGTGTAATCGGTTGTCAAATGTAAGAAGATATGAAAGAAAAATCGAGTTTGAGAAAAATAATGATTTTTATGATGGAAGATTTTGTAATAAGCGTAACGAAAGAGACGCTAACAGTAAATGAAATGGACGATATATGAGGAGAAAAGAGTTTTAACATGATAGAAATAGATATAGATATAATGATAGGTATCAACATTATAATAAAAGACATTATAGCCAGGAAAATTATGAATATATGAACGAAAAATGTGAATTTACTCGAGACGAAGTTGATAAGATTTAGAGAACGCTGAACAAGATATTTTTGCATGAATTGGTGTTTCTGGGAAAGTAGAGAGTCAACTGCGTTTGTGTCTGACGTATTATGATTGTGAGTTAAAAGGCATTGAACCTTTTGTTCATAAACCTTTACAAGCTTCATGTGTAATAATTTCTACATATTTGGAATATCCTATGTACTGTACGATACAAACTCCGATGTAATTATTTGTAATTATGTAACTGTCTGTCGTGACACAAAGAATTAATATGAAATAGAGAGAAAAATTAAAAGTTATGGTATTTTGACTCAGATTAACAAGATTTATGACTTAGTTTCTTGTGAGAAGCACGAAGTGTCGAATGTGCTTAAGACTTTTAATTTTGTCAACGATGTTCCCGTGGATGAGATGGAGACGAATTTTAAATATTACTGAAGTAAATTTTGTACTCGAGGTAAGGATTACATAATTTTTTATGATAATTTTTCCGTGTGTGATACGGAACAAAATGATGTTAATGTGGTTATAATGGGGGTTGAATTGATGAATGCTGAAGAGCATTTTGAGGGTTTATCGACCTATATTTATATGATCTTTCTTCATTACTTTTGTCTCAGAATACACCCTGCATTTATGAAACACATTTATGCATCAACCTGTATAATAAATGACGAAAATGTGTTGAGGGTGTATGCCCTGTTTGATGATTATGTTCCTGTTGAGGAAATAAGTGAAGTTGAGAATTCTGAGTGTCGTATCACAGTATAGGTATATATATATATATATATATATATATATATATATATATATAATTTATATAGTGTCGGGCTTCCGGCATTTTTAGCCTGCCCGGAAATCTTACTGAGTCAGCGAGCAGATGCTCAGTCGCTCAGTGACTCTTGACTCCATTCCCCCAAAGCAGAGTCACCGTTCCCTGTTTCTTTTTGTTATTGTTGACGTGTGTGTATATATATATATATACAGTTCTTTTTTGTAGGAAAAAAGGTACTGGAACGCATATATTATAAAGGCGAAATTAATAAAAATAGTGTTATACTATTTTTATTAATTTATTAATAAACTGAACACATCTTAGAAAAAAGGTTCCTTCCGCAATTGGATGCCCAGATATTAAAAATATCTTTGTTTTTATGTAAAAATTTAAAAAAAAATGTACAGTTTCTCGAAGTTTCTACATTGCTACAGAGTACTGCAGCATACTTCAAAGGCATTTTCCATTTATTTACAATAAACAAACTTTAATTAACTTTCAGTGCTTTGAATACGACTCCAGTCAGTTTCAATTTACAGTTGAGTCATTACGTCATCAACTTCCGGCATCTATGATTGGCTGCGAAAATAGTTCCCGTCCTAGTTGCATGATCATAATATCGGAATTTTTAAGAATATTAATTAACTAAGAAATTATAAACTAAATTAATAATTATATAAAAATACTCGTAAATTTGAGACGAGTAAATTTTATTACAATAAAAATTGACGATTCGGATTTTTTTTTAAAAACGTATATACCTATTTGGCTACTCATTGGTGGTTATAAGCGCAGCATTTTCACAAGAATAATATCCGATACTATATACTGTATGAGACTGTGGTTGTATAGACGAAATTGAGAATTTTGAGTGTTCTGCAGGCAGAAATGTTATAACTCTCCATTGCACACCTAGCCGAAGAATGTGTGATTTATCATGATAATTAAAACCCACTCTAATAGACAGAGTTTATTTTCACAACAATTTCGATGCCCACTGGCATGTATCCACACGAAGAGGATGCCAGTGGGCATCGAAACTGTTGTGGAAATAAACTTTCTCTATTAGAGTGCGTTTTAATTATCATATTTTGACCTTCACGTAGAAAAAAGTGAAGTTGTTTGCATTTAGTGTGATTTATCATTTGCATTGCATTAATCCCGGGTGTAGTAGGATAATGTTCAGGTTGTGCTGAAGGGGAATAATGTTAATAATAAACACAGACCTAAGGCTAGTGAACTACAAATAAAAATTTATGGAAAGGGATATGATTTTTTCTTAATTTTCATATTTTTCATTTCCTTATTTTTCACGAGAAATGAAAGAGGAGGAAATGAATGTGAATTCAGAATTCAATTTAATGATGTAATTGCCGTGTTGACATACTTATGGAAACTTATAGATCTGACTGAGTTGGGATGTAAGTATGTGAAAATGAAATTTTTTGTATGCTGTGAAATTTGGATATTAATGAACAAATGACCCGCTAAAATGTTATGGAAATCTTAACTCAAAATCTTTTTAATTATAGTTCCATAATTATTATAATTATAAATGATTTAATAATAATGATTCATATTAAAAGATAATTATAGTATAGTAATTACAATATAGTGTATGTTCTATTAGTTTATGTTAATTTAGGAATGCATGAAAGCATGCGAAAGTAGTATAATTCCAATGTAGACACTGTCAATAGTAAAACACAAAATTTTATTATTATTAAATTAACATTGCTAACCGTGAGACAATTAAAATTATCTTCTCTAATTGTGTTTTTGGACTATATATATATAAATGTTTAAGGAGAAGCTTAGGCGTTATTAATATTTTGTATTATTACGCATATTTTTTAAATTCACTTATAAAAGTTTCAGTTATTTACTGTAAGTAGATCAAATCCTAAAAATTTTCAGATTCATTTTAGTCATCTATATTGTACGTAACTCTTAATTATTAATTTCATATAATACTAATTTTTTAATAATTTAATAGTAATTTAATAATTACAAGATGAAGTTTCCTGTTATTTGATTACTATAAAAGCTGAATCGGAATTTGTGGGAAGTTGGAATGGGAATAAATAGGAATATAAAAGGAATTAAAATTGGAATTGTGTAAAAGCATTATGCTAACAATACTTGAAATGAAGAAATAGCATAAATATCAACTAACATCTATAAATAGTATAGATAGCATTAATATCATAAAGACTTAATGTAAACATTGAGTAATAGTGGAATTTTTTTTCTCTTCCTATTCTGTTTACATTTTAAGAGGTTTCGAACCTATGTTCGTCTTCTATCGAACAAGTGAAAAACATTAAAAACTTTTACCCTGTTCTGTTTGTAAACATCTAATTAGGTTTCGAACTTTGCTTGTTATTACGTACTAATAATATATTAACTTCATTGATATACATACATACAATCACATACTTATTTGAGTTTACATATTTAATAACAGCATTAAACGTATTTTCTTAATATTAACAATAACATTATTTCAGTATTAAAATTAGATAGGAAATAAAGGTTATCATTTTTAGCCTTGATTTATTTTACTTTTGGTTTGTGTTTCTGTCTTATTTTTTACTCTTTTTTACCTTCTATTTTTGTGAAGTTTTAAGTTGTAAATAAATAATGAGTCGAAAGATTCAGTAGAATTATTTTAAGGAAATTGGCCATTCACTGTTTCAGTTTTGGAAATTTTTGCTGATTTGCTTTTTGTGCATTTCATAGTAACTAACGATCATTTTAATCACTTTAATATGATTTAGATTAAATCACTTTAACTCCTTTTAATATGATTTAGATTAAATCACTTTAACTCCTTTAATATGATTTAGATTAAATCACTTTAACTCCCTTTAATATGATTTAGATTAAATCACTTTAACTCCCTTTAATATGATTTAGATTAAATCACTTTAACTCCTTTTAATATGATTTAGATTAAATCACTTTAACTCTTTTAATGTGATTTAGATTAAATCACTTTAACTCCCTTTAATATGATTTAGATTAAATCACTTTAACTCCCTTTAATATGATTTAATTAAATCACTTTAACTCCCTTTAAATGATTTAGATTAAATCACTTTAACTCCCTTTAATATGATTTAGATTAAATCACTTTAACTCCCTTTAATATGATTTAGATTAAATCACTTTAACTCCCTTTAATATGATTTAGATTAAATCACTTTAACTCCCTTTAATATGATTTAGATTAAATCACTTTAACTCCCTTTAATATGATTTAAATTAAATCACTTTAACTCCCTTTAAAATGATTTAGATTAAATCACTTTAACTCCCTTTAATATGATTTAGATTAAATCACTTTAACTCCCTTTAATATGATTTAGATTAAATCACTTTAACTCCCTTTAATATGATTTAGATTAAATCACTTTAACTCCCTTTAATATGATTTAGATTAAATCACTTTAACTCCCTTTAATATGATTTAGATTAAATCACTTTAACTCCTTTTAATATGATTTAGATTAAATCACTTTAACTCTCTTTAATATGATTTAGATTAAATCACTTTAACTCCTTTTAATATGATTTAGATTAAATCACTTTAACTCCCTTTAATATGATTTAGATTAAATCACTTTAACTCCCTTTAATATTTTATTGTAATCATAATCACTTAAATATTTTACATTGATATCTTTTAATTATTTTGAATTATTTTAATTTATAAATACATAATTAATTATTTTGAATTATTTTTAATTTATAAATACATAATTAATTATTTTGAATTAGTTTCCATTTCGTATCTTAATTGATTATGCTCAATTATTTTTAATTTTCAAATACTTAATAATAAATTTTAACTTTTGAATTAATACTTTTTTAATAAATAAATTTTTTAGTTATTAAATGAATTTTTTCCAATAATTTTAGTTAAGTTAAATCAAATTAAATAGCATCCTTGAGTTTATTAAAGTTTAAATCCCAAGTTAGTAGTATTTGAACCTATCAAAAAATATTAAAATTTAAAAGAAAAGAAATAGTAAATTAAAATTTAAAATTATAATAATTTTTGTTTTTAATTTACTATTTTTTTTTTATATTTTTTTTTGGATAGGTTTAGATACTAATTTGGGATTTAAACTTTAATAAACTCTTATCAAGGATGTTATTTAATTTGATTTAATTATTTTGTTAGTTTAGCATTATAAATTTTATTTATTAATTCATTAATTACTTAAGATATTCACTTTTTCAATTATTTTTGGTTGAGGGTAGAATTGTTATACAGGTATAATGACTGCCTCAGTAGGAAATGTTATATAAAATTATTATTATGTATTATTATTATTATTATTATTATTATTATTATTATCCAGGGTTTCTCCAAGAAAGATATTTATAAACTGAATGACATCCTTTATTCCCCCAAACATTATAATCCCCCTTTACACTTTATACATGCAAAAGTAAGTTCAGATGGTTGACAGGGTTAGGGATCCAGAGGAACGTTTCGGGATTAGGGACAACAAATTTCTGAGTGCAAACTCACACAAACTCAACTCAAATCCCGACTTGATTTCGTAAAACTTAATTTCCATTCTCAATTGAATTAATCCATAATAAACTAATTATGTTATAATTAACTGTAACCTTAATACATAACTCAACCTGAAAATGAACGATGCTAAGACCGATGAAATTGGATCGATCAACCCTGCCCAGAAAATCATACGGTGTCAGAAAAGAATCGAAGAAGATACTATAATCTCAGAACTTATCAACAACGAAGTAACACTACACATAAACATAAAAAAATATACAGAGAGAGAGAGAGAGAGAGAGAGAGAGAGAGAGAGAGAGAAAGGAATACATAAACATTTCCTCCTTAGAATATTATCTTATTAATTACACTTTAAGAAAAGGTATACAAATTCATTTCCAAGGTCACACATATTATAGTGGTAATGCGCATGCGTAGGTCACATTAATTAAATTTATATGGTAATGAAAGTAATAATGGCATTATACAGACATTAAGTTCATGTCTTATTTCCAGTTCAATCCTTTAAACAAACATAGATTTCGTAAGACAAAGAAATCGTGTTCGGGAGATCTGGAGGATATTTTAGGCGAAGACGGGAGTCCTATATCATAATGACGTACGTAAATTGGGTCGATCTGGAATTAACTCTGATACGATATTATTCCAGTTAAACGATTCAAGGTTGGGTTTAATTACAGTTGGTATGAGTCGATTAATTCCAGTTCGACTTGATTACGTTCTGCCTGCCTCCGCGGCCCCTATATAATATAACGTATAATCCACGCAATAGTTTCGTATGTACGTTTCTTTAGTTCTGAAACAACATTTCAAGCCCGGACGTATCTAAAATGTCAAATGGGTATAAAATAATAATAATTACGCACGAATTTCCACGATTGCCATGACGCAATATACCTTTGTGATGTTTCCATGGGAACTAATTTAGATGTCGTCATGTTTCATATTCTGTATTTACTTATTTCTGATGTGGTTACGATTTTTGTATATATATAACTTAATGGTTAGAACGTTGTGGCCGACAATGCTTTAATATTATTACGTACTATACTTTTCTATGTGGTTTTAATTATCAATTATTTAGATAGAGCTAGGGCATCATGGTCTCCAACAGTGATATAGAATTTAGATTTATACCGAAAAACTAACAGACTAAAAGTCAAAATGGCATGTATTTATATATATATATATATATATATATATATATACACGTGTGTGTGTGTGTGTGTGTGTGTGTGTGTGTGTGTGCAGCAAGATTTTTTGCGTACTTAGGACTCGAAGCGATTGGTCTCGAAAATTAATGGGGACTTAGCCAGGATTCATCCGAGGAAAGGGAGTCAATTATTAAGTAATGTGACCCGAATTAAAGTTACCAACTGCGAGTCTTCATTTACTCTTGACTTTAATGAAGGAATTAATTTTTATAATATAATAATAGGAGAGGCTTTTTTATAAGAGGAGAGTAGACCCCCTTGCCCACAGGGGTGGCAAAAACAGGAATTAAATTTTAATTCGTTAAATGAATACAGTGAGAGTTGCAAGTGGTGGAGAGAAAATGAGACTCGAGGAATTTCATCTCCCTTGAAAGAAGATTTTGGCGAGTTATACTCTTAACAATCTTGAAATAAAACAATTAATTTGTCAGATCTCCAATTTCTGAGTTTGTTTCAGTTTTGCAAAAGAGAGTTATCAAATAAGAGGCCAGCGTCTGTAGCTCAGTGGTTGTGTGTTTATTTTTGAGATTGTTTACCATTTTCGTAACGACAAAGGTCATATGACAGATTCCACGTTAAACTGTAGGTTAAGGTGGAGTGACAAGCTTGACCTTCGTCAGAATGAAAAATTCTGGCGGAAATAAAACCAAAGTAACCAAAGTGTATATATAAGGCACGTAACACGTATTCGGACTATAGTGGATTTAATTTTCCCAGAAGAGTTCCTTGTTCCATGCACGGTCTGTGTTTAACATATAAGTTTCTCAGGGGACCATTCTGAGTTTGTGCATATTAAACGGACGTGTTACGTGCCTTGAAAAGTGGACGCTCAATGTCCCGGTTGAGGTTTAAGTTTTGGTTTTTTTGGCTAAAAATACAATAGTTACCCCTTTTTCTTTGATTTATTCAATCCGACGTGAATGCAACGAGTCTTTTACTTATATAGAGGTTCTGAATGTAGTGGGACTAGGCTTGTTTTAAACCCTAGATCCATGTCCCAAAGCTGGATCCTGTCTGCTTTGCAGATAGCTGGTGAGGGAAGCTATATTTATGGGACCTCTAGCGAGAGACCCGTTGCCCACGTCGGGCTAGCATCATGAAAAAAAAAACTATGGTATTTGTCATTTACCATTAGTTATTCGGACTATAGTGGATTTAATTTTCCCAGAAGAGTTCCTTGTTCCATGCACGGTCTGTGTTTAACATATAAGTTTCTCAGGGGACCATTCTGAGTTTGTGTGTGTATATTATATATATATATATATATATATATATATATATATATATATATATATATATATATCCGGATACAAGCGTAATTCAAGGCAACGTTAATACAATACTTTCATCAGGAAAAATGTTAGTAAAAAGTGGCATCGAAAGTAGCCATGATAAAATGATTGTTAGCTTGTCCAACCTCTGCGTAATCTCCTTGACAAAGATAACACTGGTCAACAACAATTTTGTCACAAGGGTTTTGATGGGTGTTCTAAGTGTACTTTTTCATGCTGAATCTAAATATGAAATCAGATTTTTTCTATCAGGCTTAGTTTACTTGTGACGCTATGTTCATTTTTTCCTCATTTAGCATGATCACCGGATAAAAAAATAATAATATATTATATATAATTAAGTATATAACAGTATTATAATATAAAACATTATAAAAATAATAAATATAATAATATATTATATTAATTAATATAACTATAATAAAATATATTAATATTAATATATATGTTGTATTACTTTTTCTGTAAAATTAGTACAATTTATTCCTTTGGGGAGAAAGTTCTGATAATGCTGGCAGGATAAATTTGGTCGGAGCAGCAGACTGTGCAGGTTGAAACATGTTTGTACCTGTTCAGACATGAGCCTAGTTTCTGTGTGTAGAGCAGCTCCAAGTCAGTCTGCTTGTAAATGTCACAGTGTTAACAGCTAGTGTCTGTTGCTTCTTGTTAATTTTACACCAGTGTTGTATTCATATAGATGTTTTGTAATGCCGCGGAACTGTCTGAATCATCCTAATTCCTTTTGTTATGTATGTGGTGATCTAACTTTAAAATCACAGAAACGTAACTTTACACCATTAGTAAAAAAATGCTATGAACTTTATTTCGGATGTAAAGTAGGCGATCAGGACAAGAGTTGGGCCCCTCACATTTGTTGTGTGACATGTGTAAGACTACTTACAGGATGGCTAAACGGTTCACGTCACATGCCATTTGCTATTCCAATGATTTGGAGGGAACCCAAAGATCACACAACAGACTGCTATTTCTGCCTGGTAAATACAAAGGGGATCACTTCAAAAACAAAGAGCCTTATGAAATACCCTAATCTACCGTCTGCAATGAGATCAGTTCCCCACAGTGCTCAACTTCCAGTACCAAATCCTCCTGAACATGTAAGTTTAAGTGATGAGGAATCAAACGTAGCTGTAGCATATCACGAGGAAAAAGATGAAGACATTTCTGATCCAACATTCCAGGCTACCTGTTCCTCCAATGAACCACATTTACTGTCACAAGGAGATCTAAATGACCTAGTTCGTGATTTGAAATTATCTAAGAAGCAAGCTGAACTTTTAGGTTCAAGATTAAAGGGTTGGAATCTACTGCAACGTGACACTAAAGTTTTTTTTTCCGCAGCCGCCATGATGAATTCAAAGAATGTATGGAAAAAATAGGTCCTGCTCCAACCAGAGTAGCCTAAACACAACCTAGGCTATGTTGAAGATGGAAGACCTAGGCCAAAGATGAACCAGCCTAACTATTTGTCCATAAACAGGACTTCCATACTCTTTTGTTAAACAATTACAGCTGAAATGTCAGCTTATTTAACCTAAATTTAATACTGAAGGGAAATTTATGAACTTCTTACCTTGAAACTGTTATGAATTTTATCTCTTGACACCACTAAAACCTTTTTATTCCGGCTTTTTCCCGTCGCTCTTCTTATGCTTAATCCGCTTATGCTTATTCAGCTTCTCGCCCTGTTATTCTGCTTATTCCGATCTTTTTCTTCTTCTTCTTAAAACCGTGTTGCTATTTCTAGCCATGGGATCTTTTTTTCTTTTCATCCCATATTTGTTTCTTCGTTGGTGTCTTTTTAATTTTTCTCAGCAAGAGTTCATGTTCTCCTTCTGAGTTATTTTTTATTATTATTATTTATTTTAATGTCAATATGGCTTACCCAAGATTAGGTGGGTCTTCCATTTCGGTACTCCCAAATTTTCCATAGAATGGTTCTCCCATGAAGATGGACTTGTGTTTTGTAAAGATGTTAATTCAGTCATGGGGGCTCTTGGTCATGAACATAACGTGGATGAGTGGCGATTGTTCATTGACTCCTCAAAAGTCAGCTTGAAAGCAGTCCTTCTTCACAACGGAAATAAATTTCCTTCTGTACCTATTGCACATGCTGCAAGCATGAAAGAGTCATACGACAACATGAAGTTGCTTTTAGAAAAGTTTCAGTATCAGAAATATAAGTGGAATATCTGTGGAGATCTGAAGGTCATTGCACTTTTGCTAGGGTTGCAGCTAGGTTACACCAAGTACTGTTGTTTTTTATGTGAGTGGGACAGTAGGGACAAGCAAAACCACTACGTTAAGAAGGATTGGCCAAAACGCACCTCACTTGTTCCAGGCAAGAAAAATGTTGTGAATAGTTCACTTGTTGACCCTGAGAAAGTGTACCTTCCTCCTTTGCATATCAAGCTTGGACTTATGAAAAACTTTGTTAAAGCGATGGATAAAGCGCAAACAGGATTCACATACTTGAGAAATAAGTTTCCCCGGATCAGTGATGCCAATATTAAAGAAGGCATTTTTGTAGGCCCTCAGATCAGAGAATTGTTAAGAGATGAGAGATTTGAAGGAGAGTTGAATGAAGTTGAGAAAGCTGCGTGGCAGAGTTTCAAAAGTGTCTGCACAAATTTTTTGGGAAATCACCAGGCCGAAAACTATCCTGAAATAGTAGGAGATCTTCTTAAGTCTTACCAAGCAATGGGGTGCAATATGTCATTAAAGGTTCATTTCTTGGACTCTCACTTGGACTTTTTTCCGGAAAACCTGGGTGCGGTAAGCGACGAACATGGTGAGCGTTTTCATCAGGATATTTCTGCCATGGAAAACCGTTACCAAGGCAAATGGAGCCCCAGTATGCTGGCTGACTATTGCTGGACTCTTAAAAGAGACATGCCTGAGGCAAAGCACAGCAGAAAATCAAAACAAGCTACTTTTTAAACTACAGGTATGTCTTTTCGATCATATTTTAATAAGTATGTAACTATATGGGTTTTTAAAAATTAAATTGCATGTCACACAAAAACCAGACCTGATAGAGAAATTTTACAAACTTATTTGGATTCAGCACAGAAAATACTATAAGAATAAGGTATTTTCATTCTTGGGACACGAAAAAAAAATTTTTTGTTGCCCAGTGTATAATTGCAACAATTCATTAGTTGGGAAGTTAGACAAAGGTGGCGTAAAATAACATTTGAAATTGTGATTCAATTTATTAATTGCTAATAGATTTGAGCGACGTTGAATATTGTGTTTGTGGACTTTTGGTTCTCCCTAAATAAAACACCAGGTTGTAAGCGTGCAGCAACAGTATAATATAATCAACCTCGTTGAATAATTTTACCAATTCAGTTTACGTAGCGTACGATTTAGTTTGTCTTCCATTTTTCAAAAGGTATTTTTTTAAATTTTCAACAAATTTTTATTGCTCGACAATTGTATTATACATTTTATTGAGGTAATCATCTTAATTCAAGGTAATTACGCAAATCCCTTTGTCTTTGTTCGCAAATTACGTATATACATATGCAAATTATGCAAATATATGTACAGTTTCCAAAGAAGGTTTGCCTAGAAGCATAAAATATCTGAAAAGCATAAAAAATTACTAATTAGTGACGACTGTGTTTTGCTTTTGGCATTTTATTACTGTCACCAAAAAGAATAAAATACCCAAAGGCAACAGAATAATACCAATTAGTAATTTTTTGGCTTTTGTGAAATTTCATATATTATATTAAAGTTAGAAATTTAAATTCATGGGTTATTCTACTACTGAAAGTTCATAAGCTGAGGGGATCACCTGAAAATCAGGACCCCCAGCCTTCTTTAGTTAGCTTTGTAAGGCTAACTAACAAAAATATCACGACCTAACCTAACCAATCGTCAAGGGCGTACAGTCGACCTAGCGACTGGTTAGGTTAGGTCGTGATATTTTCGTTAGTTAGCCTTATAAGGCAACTAAAGAAGGCTGGGGGCTCTGATCTTCAGGTGATCCAGCTGAGGTACAATATATATATTTCAAGTTTTTTTATCTTCTTGTATAGTTAATGATTCTAATATATGTAAACCAAATGTAAATTATTCTATATATATCTAAATTATACTGGTTTGTGTTGGTACCTATGATTTGAAAAGAGAAGGCTGTAGAAGATGATTAATGAGGTGGCAACACTGAAACATTAAACCTGTCGAATTGACACATTTATGTTCGTTTTGTTGGTACCTCAAAATTGGACAACATTTTTTAACAACGTTTCCAGTTAGACATTAAATACACGCCAAATGACAGAGCAAATACTGTCCAAATTAAACATTATCAAGGTTCAAAAAACTTCACTTATAAGTTCTGTATAATAAACAATAATGTAATAACCAATGTATTAATAAATTTATAATTTCTGTAATAAATAATTATGCAATATTAAATGTAATAAATTTAATAATAAATGTAATAATTATGTAAAAAATATAATAGAATCTGTATGTTTAGAAGAGGAAGATAGTTTTAAAAATTTGCGCGAATGTACTTAATGAAAATGCCCTTCCGGTGTCGGGAGAATGGGATCTAACCTAGGTGCGAATTTCTTAACGGTCGGTCCCTGAACTGCTTTTCCCTCTTGTTTTGGTTCATTCGTGTTTCTGTATCCACCCGAGGAGGATGCCAGTGGGCGTCGAAACTGTCGTGGAAATAAACTCTGTCTATTAGAGTGGGTTTTTATTTTCATATTATCAAGGTTGATAAAGTATCCTATTTGCATTTTCCTTTTGTCACTTGCTCAGTTATGAGAGCAAGCTCGCGTTGTACGTTTGGGAATCCGAGCTCCGGAGCGTACTAACCCTAGAAGAATGGCAACAGGCCAAAACCATATCACGATGCCAGCGACTAAACGCCAACGCCTCTCGCCGGACAGTCTTCGCCGAAGAAAACTTAAATAAAGTACCAAACCCCCGGATTACGTATGACGGTGATCATCCCTTAAAGACTATAAGTTTTATGAGAGATGAGTTGCAGCAACTAATTGACAAGATGAATATGTACAAATCACCCGGTCCTGACTTATTTTTTCCAAGGTGTTAAAAGAGGTTAGCCACGATATTGTTGATGATTTAATAACCATATTCAAACAATTATTCGAATTAGGAAAAGTTTCAACCGCTTGGAAATTAGCAAATGTAACACCAATCATTCAAAAGGGCAAAATCCTTGTAATTACCGCACGATCAGTTTAACGTCAATTGTCGGCAAGCTGTTAGAATCCATTATTACAGAACGTATTGTATATCACCTGGAATCAAACATTTTAATTTTAATTCTCAACATGGATTCAGGCGACATAGAGATCTTGTCTAACAAACTTGTTGGAATTTTTCCATAATATGTATACTTTAATGATACAACTAGAGCAATAGATATAGTGTAGCTCGACTTTCAAAAAATCTTTCACAAAGTCCCTCACGCGAAACTGATGATTAAAGTTAGAGGACTAGGAATTATCGGGCTCATTTCCAACTGGATTAAAGATTGATTAAGAGATAGAAAGCAGAGAGTGGTAATAAATGGTGTGGCTTCGGAGTGTGTCCCCGTCACAATTGGGGTTCCACAGAGTTCTGTTCTGGGTCCTTTACTTTTTTCATTTATATTAACGACATAGATGTTTGGCTCCTAAGTAAAATTTCTAAATTTGCAGACGATGCCAAATTAGAAAATAGCGTAAGTAATCAGGAGGGCGGAAGAACGCTTCAAAATGATCTTCATAGGTGGGAGCGAATGGTCTGCTACTTGGCAGATGCTATTCAACTTGGGCAAATGTAAGGTAATGTACATGGGTTACAAGAACGCGAAGACCGATTACTCTCTCTTGGGGAGGAACTTGACTGAGTCTGATCTAGGGAAAGTCTAAGGAGTTTATATCATTAATGATCTCAAACCGTCAAAGCACTGTGCAAAAGTCGAAAAGAGGCCCTTAAAAATACTAGGATATATTAAAAGACAGTTCCAATTTAGAAACATAATTGTAATGTCTCTTTACAATTCACTAGTTAGACAGCAACTCTAGTATTTTCGTGGTAGGAGACCCAAGTTGAAACTTGTTGACATTCAAAGAGTTGACAGACACATATGCCTGCCTTGTTAACATGTCTAAGAATGGAGTAGATCAGTATTTTTTAGAAATACATAATTTCTAACGAACAGAAAACCTAAAAAAAAATCGCTGGCATAGAGTAGGTGAGGTAGAGTTGCGTTTCTGCCGTCACTCTTTCTTTTCTCTCCTCTTTCTCTTGGGTGGCTGGGTGCACGTGACGGGTGTGGGTATGGTGTGGAAAATCTGATTTCCGTTCTCAATTCCTGTTCAACTCTTTTCCTGTAGAAGCTTTGCCCGTGCATGGATGTAGGCATGGGGAGTTTGACCTTTACCTCCCTCTTAATCCTTTTGGGGCTAGTGTGGAGTAGTTCATGGGGTCTTTGGTGGTACGATACCTCGGTAAATATTTTGTATAAAATCAAAACCATATGTTCGAAATTTTTGTGACGATACCAAGTAGTTGATATACGACCAGCACAAATATACAGTATTATGTTAGTTTATACAACAGTGCTATTTAGCGTACGATTTCTATTTGTGCATAGCGTAATTGTGGAGCCAGTTTATATATTCTTCTCTTTCCTGTAAAACTTCCTTGGTTATTTTTTCAGGGTTAAGGTATTTTCTTCAACCTTTTTCCGTACTCGCCTCTGGCGGGGAGGGAGCGGAGGGTGGGGAGAGAGCTTTATGCTTTTCTGCTCAGTTTTCTACTACTGCTAGAATAATTAAAAAATGAAATAGTTTAATAACAAGAACATCCCTGATGGATCGAAAGGTCTTTAAGGCTTCTTCTTGTTCTTATAACTTCTTGCAACTCCCCAACCCTTCCGTTGATTAGTTTCCCATTTAGTGTATTGGGGAGGTAAATTTCACAAGAATCAGAAGAACAAAGAATAGAAATGGGGGTGTAAGAAAAGAGAACAGATGCCCAGATTCAACCAGGCGTGTTCGACCAGGTTACTTTAGAATGAAAGCAAGCTCTCTCTCTAAGTTTAGGGATTGAATCACAGGGCCTATTAACCCCAGAAGGCCAACAGGTCTCCTAAAAACATGATAAATAGATGCCATCGACAGAACGCCAACACCGCAGAACGAAGCCATATGTCAGAAAAGACAGAAAAAGCCAGAGATAGAGCGCAAAAGGGAAAAACGCTGATTGATTTTATTTAACACCCCAATCCCATTAATTCTTTTCCTGCATCGTTTAGTGTGCAAAAAGTGTTGAAGTCATTTAGCGCTTTCAAATTTTTAAAAAAATGCGAATTATCGTACAAAATACATAAATTCAGTGTTATATTGTTAGAATATAATTTTTTTTTATTTGGTTACATTTGTACTCTCTATGTTTTATGACAGATAGCTAATCTTTTTTACATTTACTTATTAAAATTTTATGTACAAATAATTACCCGTTATAGAATTAAACGGTTGGTCTTTAGTGTTAACAGAATCTATTTTACATAATTTTAATATAAATTATAATTTAAGACATAATTTGTATGTACTTTCAGATTGGGTGGGGACAGAAAATGAACGCAAAAATATACGTTTATATTACTAATTCTATTTCGACACATTCAATGGATACGTTCATTTTCTAGAATGTATCAGTTCCTACACAAAAGTATCTAAACGTAGATGTATAGTTTTGACAAGTTTTGGACACATAAAGAAATGTCAGAGCTTTGACAGGTTTTTTTTTTTTTTTTTCTGAAATGTGTCTATTCCTACTTATACCTGTCCAAAAAGGTTGACAAGGTTAAAGTTTGTCCATCAACAACTTTTTAGGGTAATTCAACAATTTTCATTTTTACCGACTGTTCTTTGACAGGGGATTGGTGAGTTCGTTTAAAGGGAGTAGTATCCTAATGGGAATTCGACGTGGTTCACCCACTCTCAATTGAAATGACGGCTGGTACTACCAAAACAATATCCGGCGGGTTTGGCGGCCGAGGACAAAAACCTATTCATGCGTCCACACCAAGAATTTTCCTTACTACTTAATAATTAGTATAAAATAATAGCTAATGGTCAATACCTTAAACTTAAATAATATTTGTAATCACAAGGATCGCATTCACATAGGCCAGCGATTCATTGCATGTATGCGCAAAGAATCTTCGATCACGTTGTAACATGTAGACACGATTCAATTTATCATCTTTTAACCAAAAACGAAATACATCATGCAGCATTTGATGATACTGTTCCCTCCTTTCAGCGCCCCCAACCCTGACCCCCCTCCACTGACTTGTGGATTCGAACTATTGACCTGTCTTCACTTCGCTTATAGAGAAACGGTGCTACCCACAAAACTACGGACGCTGGTAACTGTAATTTATACAAAATATCATAATTAAGAAAATATGGCTGTATTTAACAATTTTCAGAATTGATTCCCTATACGGGTTCAAAGGAATGAAATTGTCGTAAAGTTTCTGTGCTACTTTGTTCTTAAAAGTAAAAGAAATCAGAACTTCAGAGGGTTGACAAAATTAAATAGGCACCACGATGATTGTCCTCAAGAACAAATGGCAAAACTCCTCATAGAATGCCAGAACGTGTGTCAGCTTTATACTTAATGCAAAGGGGAAGTAACACGATTCTAAATATATTAATTCAATAAATCTGTTATTATTTATTGACTTTTATTATTAAATAAAAAAATATGGAAAAACCGAAGGTGTCTATTTACGTTTGTTAACCCTCTGTATATAAGAAGCAAATCTGCGCTCGCCACAGCTGTGGAAGTAATGACTGATGATTCTGAAAGCTCTAACGAGGAAATACTGTAGTTGAAGAGTTTGAAAGAATTATCATGAAGAGGTAACACATTGGAGGACACAAAGGTAACATTTGCAATTAAGAAACGAAAAAATACTATTTTTTTTTTTTTTAAGTATTAGCTAAATATAGATACATAGACTATAAAAGAGCCAAGTGATTTTTGCGGTGGGAACCTTAGTCGAATAAGCAACAGCAAGACTAGTCCATATGCAAACATTTAACAATCAAAGCTTTTCTACAGTATATAGTATTCTAATGTCATCTTCAGTGCTAAAATGAGAGATATATACAATTAAAATCAACTATGAATTTAAAACAATTTTAAATATTAACACAACTACCATAAACGAAATTAAAAATTAAAAATTAAAACAGTCACGAAATTATAAAGTTAATACAATTAAAATATACAAATATTATAAAAGAAACAAATAAAAGGAGCTTACCTTTAAAATGAGAGTAAATTTAAGCAAAAACAATAAATTCATAGTTACTTTTAATTGCATATTTCTCATTTTAGTACTGAAGATGACATTAGAATATGTCGAAAGCTTTGATTATTAAATGTTTGCATATGGACTAGTCTTCTTGTTCTTTATATACTATAGTAAAGTTATCTAATGTATGAGCTTGTAACGAAATAAATTTAAATAAATTATATTTCAATGAATGGATGAAAGAGAGTACTTTGAATATACAGGGTGGGCCGTAAGTTTCCATACATAGGAAAAATAAACATTTTTTTATGGACAACCATTTTTATTTATATAATATGCTCTACATGGTTGCCATTGTTTTGAAAACACATTTCAATACGTGTTCCCCACTGTTGATGAACACGCATTAGCACAGTTGACGTTATGCTTGTAATGGCGTTGGTGATACGTTCCTTTAGATGATTTATGTCTCGTATCTTTTCCTGATACACCATGGCCTTCAAGTGCCCCCAAAGATAGAAATCAAGGGGGTGAGATCTGGGGATCTGGGAGGCCACTCCACAGGACCACGCCGACCAATCCAAACATCCCGGAAACTGCTGATCCAAATACCGACGCACGTGAAGACCATAATGAGGTGGAGCTCCATCTTGCTGGAAGTAAACTGGGAAGTTACCTTCCTCGTTTAGCAGGGATGGGAAAATCTCTTCTTGCAACATGTTAAGATACCTTTCGGCATTAAGATTTCCACTGACAAAAATTGGTCCAATAATTCTGTCACCCTCATATCCCGGCCCACACCATCACTTTACCGGCACCTTGCATCTTCGTCGGACTCAGCCAGTTAGGGTTAGCATTACTCCAGTAACGTATGTTTTGCCGATTAACCTCTCCATTGACGTAAAAATTTGCTTCATCAGTAAACAAGATCTTAGTTGAAAAGTTTGCATCCTCGTTCACTTTGGTTAATGCCCATTCACAGAATTCCATCCGTCTATCCGGGTCGTCTTCACTCAAATGCTGTGCCATATGCAATTTGTATGGATGCCATTTGTTTGCTTTCAAAATGCGCCTGATACTCGATCTGCTGACACCACTTTCTGCAGACAACCGTCGTGTACTTTTTCTGGGACTCCGTGTAAGCGCTGTAAGTATCGTAGCTGTTGTGTCTTCATCGGTGGCTGTACGTCTTGGACCACTTCGCGGTTGATCTGCAACATTTCCAGTTTTCTGAAACTTGTTAATAAGTTTTGCCACAGTGTCGTGTGTGATGTTCGTTCCATGTTGTCTGTTAAAGTTCATTGCAACCATGCGACTGCTTCCCGACCCAGCCATCAGTATGATTTCAATTCGTTGCTCTTTCGTCAAACGCATATTCTTAGGGTATCTGAAACATAAAAACAAACGTTTAATTTTTCCTATGTATGGAAACTTACGGCCCACCCTGTATATTAAAAATTCATTATAAAATCATGCAATTTCGAAAGTTATTAACATTGTTCTATTTTGTTTTTAATGTTTAAATTTTAGAACAGTTACAGATAGATTCGTCAGTTGGGGAAAAAGTTGAAAAGATAATGGCTGAACTTACTGACTATGAAGGAAAGACTAGCTAGTCACAAGTTGCAACTTTAGCCAATTTTAGGAGAATTTTTTCTGAAAGACTGAAAGATGTAGCATATACAGCCCTATCGTTATCATTTACCCAAGTTTCTGCTGAAAGACTTTTATTCAGGTGTTCACTATATTGAACCCAGTGAGAAATAAAATAAATAAAGAAACCATAAGTGATGTTTCATTTGTTCGTATGAACAAAATTAAATGTCGTAACTAGGCGTAATAATATTCAGTGAGGAGGTTCAGAAAGTGGCACAGAGCTCAGGCCAACTAATGCTGCCCATTACTCTAACTCTTGTATTGTTATTATATTATTATTATTATTATTATTATTATTATTACCAACACCATCGGGATTCGAACTCCTAAGCCCGGAATCTTCACTTCGCTTATCGGAAAATGAATTTCACCACTGATATACGGACGCTGGGCCCTACACCCGGGGTGTTTAAACCTTGGCACACGTGCCAAACCTGGCACATTGTGACTTTGACGATGGCACATGGACACTAATCAAGGCAAATAAAAAATCAATGGTTATAATGCTGCACCAGCCTGAATTCAGAATGCCCTCGCGTAAGCAAGAAATTTGAGAATTTTCGGAGTGGTAATTGGCAACTCTTCTAAGACTGCCTGGAGCGCTTGCGCAATAAGATTTAAAATTCAGTTACTGAATAATCATTCGTGTGTTAAGTGCGTCATATTTGACAAATTGGCTGGAGGGAAGCAAATACACAAGGCTTTGTAATGCAGGTACCGTAAAGAAAACGTAAAATATAGTTATAAAATACACACGACATTTATTGCTTTATTAATAATGCAATTCAGTTACTGAATAATCATTCATGTGTTAAGTGCGTCATATTTGACAAATTGGCTGGAGGGAAGCAAGTACACAAGGCTTTGTAATGCAAGTACCGTAAAGAAAACGTAAAATATAGTTATAAAATACACACGACATTTATTACTTTATTAATAATGCAATTTATTTGTACAGTATAAAAAAGTATATTAATTTAGGCCTATTCAACATAGTCTTAGTGGCACATTACATTTTGCATTTTGGAAAAATGGCATAAAATAGCACATGATTGTCATAAGTTTGAGCACCACTGCCCTACACGAACGTAAGTTCAAATAACATTTTTTTAATGTTTATATTCGGAAGTTTCCTCAGATCTCGAAGAAATACTTTATATTAAAGCATGAATTTAATTTTCTGTTAAAGGATGAACAGGAATTTTTTTTAATTTTAGATATAAATGTTAATGTTTTATAATATTTTTTTAGTAAAGGTGCAAAAGGAATATTTTTAAAAATTTTTTTTCCTTTTTTTCGAAACAGTTAAAAGCTAATTTAATATACAGGGTGTGCCATAAGGCCCCTTATCCCCTTTACCCTTCCCATATTGTAGTAGGAAAAGGCTCAGGGGTAAAGTGACTTACGGGACACCCTGTATAATATAAACAATAATTTGAGTAGAGAAATTAATTTATTCTGGTAATAACGGTATACAAAAAGTGTACAAATAATTTCTAAAGAGTATAGGCGCAGAAATATATTGTGCTACGTATCTCTGATAACTGGTTATCTAATATCGTAAAATATTGTAGGTTTTATATGTAAAAAAGTTTGATAGGCTCGAATAGATTGTCTGAAATGATAAATAAAAGAAATAAAGAAAATAAACGAGGAGATTGTAGAATTATTGGAGGACATTGTAGACACCAATCGACCAGGGAAGTACTCCCGGGAGGGGGACGTTAGGCAGGAGACAGAGAGTGCTGGAACTCCCATTTCTCTTGTCACTGTCCCCTTTAGCTGATCTTTTTCCGTGACTCATCTACCCTGTGAGCAGTTCAGCATGTTTTCAAATACATACTTCTACCTCTATTAGTCCCTACACATACATACATTTTACACACTATGCAATCTTTTCAAAATTTATAAAGAAAAAAGTGGCATCGTTGAGCCTTGGAGACCTTGTTTTCGGCTCTCTCTTTCTTCTGTGGAGGAGCCACTTTTGCAGGCGTTCGTCCTTGGCCCCGGGGGTGGCCCCTCCTTCCTACATAGAAAAAAATACATATTTAAGGTTGATTATTTATGAATCTACATTTGCTTGAATATACATTAGCATATAAGGAGTCTTCTAAATCTATGTTTAGGTTTTCCTCAATGTTGGAAGATTTAGTAAAGCAAATTTTTTGCTTTGTAATATTTTCAAAAGTTTTCTTCCTGAAACTTACTTCCTGATTCGTCATCAAAGCTCTGATGCGCAATCTTATTTTCCACTTACCTTGTTATATTGTCATGTTGCCGGTTAAACTCTAAAAATGTTCAGAACTCACTCGGAACTTAAAACATATTTGCCTTTAAACGTATTTAAAAAGTGTTAACAAAATATTTAAAAATGTGCATTAATTTAAAAAGCTATTTTTACATTGCAGCTTTTTAGTCTGGATTAATAATATAATTAGGGTAACGTTAATAAAGGTGTTACATAAATGAAAATGAAAATGTTTATTGGCAAACCATAGTCCGTATGACAAATATTAATAATATGAACTGACAATAGAATACAATGACAATTTAAATACTGAGGATAGAAATAAAATTAATGAGAAATAGTACAGTAATGTCGAAGTTAAGTAGAGCTACAGACAGACGTTTTCATACCACGAATTCCATAGCTAATATGGCAGTACTGATAAATAACTTGGAGAATCGGGTTGGTTGATTTTTTAATTCTTTGCATTAGACTCGGGAAGCTCGGGACAGTGTGAATAGCAAACATTTGCGAAGCTGAGTATCTTGGGGATAACTTATGTAGGAGTCTAAAAGATCTGTTGTATAGCAAATTTAGGGTTCTGCCAAAACCTTTTTTATAATTCACCCAGAGTTGCTGTCCGTATATATTACTGCAGAAAGTATGAAAGAGAGTGTCTTTAGCTTTACTTGTACAGAATCGGAAGTTCCTTAGAGTCATATTCGCTTTAACACAGAGGCTTCGATATTGGTTTCTTGTATCTGATGTTGGGATTGTAAAACTGGGAGTTAATAATGAGTGTAGAATGACAGTTCATAATGTATAAATGTAAATTACGTTTAATAGATAGATTACAAAAAGATAGGAAATAGGCCTATTCTGACTTTGGACGAGAATACGTGACATAAACCACGAAGCCACAACAACAGGGTTCGTTTGGTTCATACTCTTATTCACGTTCAGCCAATCAGGTATCAGTTTGGTATCACGTGATCCCGTCCTCTATTCTTGTTTAATCAGATCCTTAAATGACAATTAAATATCAGAAAATAGGCTAATAAAGTTAATTGAAGGATCACTTCAACATATTGCTTCCCAAAGCATTCGGGAAGCAATACGTTAAAGTGATCCCTCCTGGGAAGCAATATATTAAAGTGATTAACACTGGGAAGCAATATGTTAAAAAGAGAAAGGTTGGTTGATCACTTTGTGTGACCATATAGCGTAACAATTCTAACAAATTTACTTTCAATCTAATATTTTAACATGTTATGATTTACTTTTTATGCCTTTACTTTATTAAAGTGAACATTTTGGATCACCTGAAGATCCGTCACCCCAGCCTTTTTTAGTTAGCTTTATAAGGCTAATTAACGAAAATATCACGACCTAACCTAACCAATCGTCAAGGGAAGCAATATGTTAAAGAGAGGTTCCTGGGAAGCAATACGTTAAAGTGATCCTAACTGAATACTGTAGAATAGGTAGGAAATTATAAACATTATCAAAATTATGTGTTACTTACTATTTTAAGTTTTAGGTTCGTAAATAAGTACAGGACAAATAACATACCAAGCGAGAATGACACAGCAAAATCTGAAGTAAGAAAAAGGCCACGCAGCACGAGAAACGGAGACAGAGCGAAGGAGGGACAGTCAGAGTTAGAAGACACACAGAGTAACAGATACGAAGAGAGTCAGGGAGAGAGAGAGACGGCGAGAGAGAAAAAAGAGACGTGGAGCATTCCATAACCTCCACCGAAGTCTGAAATTCTCTTTTTAGAAGTCCGAGAAGGAGTGATAGGGGGATCCTTGAAATATTTTAAAAGTTTAAACAAACACCGATTCATTCGCAATTTATTCATATATATATACAAGGTGCGGCATAAGTCACTTTACCGAGAATGGCCAGATGGTGTTGTGGGTCCTTATTTCTTTGACGCCACTGTTAACGTCGTCAATTATCTGGAAATGTTGCAGAATACGGTGTTGCCTACACTTAGAAACCATCATAATTTTGAAAACAATATGGTAACAAAATGGTGCTCCACCACATTTCGGAAGAAATGTTCGTGCATTCTTAAACGATAATTTTTCAGAATGGATAGGACGTCGTGAGATAGTCGAATGGCCTCTTCAGTTACTAGATATAATCCCATGTGATTATTCAATGTGGGGTATAATCAAAGATAGTCTACGGCCAGAAACCTCAGGACTTCGATCACATGAAGACTTTGATACGCCAAGAATTCGAGACGTTGAATAATAACAAAGAACTCTGCCGCGCTATTTGTTGTTTAGTGGTTCAAATGTGCAAAGTGTGTATTGAACATGATGGAGGACACTGAACAATTTCTGTAATAAATAATAAATCTTATTCTTCACAAGGTGATTTCATTATTCTCGGTAAAGCGACTTATGCTTCACCCTGTATATACTGTGGCGTGCTGGCAGGTCTGTGAGTCTGTCCCATCACAGGGGCCTGACAAAATGTTGAAGCATCCCGAATTTCAGCGCATTTGCAACCCAGGGCCGCAAAAATTTAACCAAAAATTTAACCAAGCAATCATTTGAATAAGTCTCGTACTGATCATGTACTCCAGCTTCAACCTGCTCCAATTCACATTGAATTGGATGAGGAATTTGATAAAGATGTACTTGAAGAAGAGGTGAAGGACAAACTGTGTGGAGAATGTTTCCGTTACACTTTCATTGTACTTGGAGAGTATAATCTTTGTTCGCCAGCCTATGCGCATCTGTTTTGTGTGTATCGATATATACATACTTTTAGCATCACAAGCATTTGTTGCAGGCGTGCCTTTTCAAAACTAAAAATAATTAAAAACAAACTCCGTTCATCACTCACGCAGGAACATCTAAGTCAACTGTTGACTCTAAATGTTGAACATCAGCGTACAAATAACCTAGACTTTGAAAAGCTGATAGATTGTATTGCTGCTACTTCAAGTGAGCTTAGCCGTCTTCTTTTAGAATTTTTTTTTTTAATTTTTTCAATGATTGTCACTTGAGTTGTGTTCATGTGAAGAAAGTACTGTACAAATAAAAAATATTTAATTTTGGCCTTGTAAATATGTTTTGGGATTGCTTCAAATACATATTGTCAATATCGTATCAATATCCATCATGTAATCTACATACGCGTAAAATGGCTATCATATGAGAACAGGGGGCCTCCATCTCATACAAAACACAGGGGCCTCTAAATGAGTCAGCACGCCTCTGTGTGTGTATAATATATATATCATCGTTTTCTCGGTAACATGACTGTTTATTAGAATTTATTTTCTACCTCTTTGGATTTCATCCCCAATAGAGTAGTGAGTGCCCAGTGAAAACTAAAGATTGAGAATCAGTGGCTCTGCGCGAGAAGTAACAGTGGTAACAAATGTGTTCATTTTCTTTTTCGTTTGTTTGATAGGTCTACGTTTGTAACACCACATGATAATAAAAACCCACTCTAATAGACAGAGTTTATTTCCACAGCAGTTTCGATGCCCACTGGCATCCTCTTCTGTATCCACCCGAAGAGGATGCCAGTGGGCATCGAAACTGTTGTGGAAATAAACTCTGTCTATTAGAGTGGGTTTTAATTATCATATTTTGACCTTCACGAGGAAAAAAGTGAAGTTTTTTGCATTTGTAACACCACGTATGCTAGTAGATCAAGTTTGAAACCACGTTTGCTAATAGGCCAAGTTTGTAACAACGTATGCTATGAGGCCAAGTTTGTAACACCACGTATGCCAATAGGCCCTAGTTTATAACACCCCGTATGCCAATAGGCCCAATTTTGTAACCACGTATGTTAATAAGCTCAAGTTTATAATATCACGTATGCTGATAGATCTTAGCTCGGGAAGCTGATACCTGCTTGGTAGCGCTACCCAAATCGTCTATAGGAAATTTTAATGACGTAATCCCTTCCTCAGAAAGGAGAACGTGAGAGTAAAGAAAGGAACCCCGAATCCAACACTGAGTCATCACTCAAGGAGCTGGTGATAATTTGACCCAAATACTTAAGTTCTTGTACTTCCTTTGTTGCTTCACCTCTCATTTTGAAACTAATATCAGCTAATTAGAGTTTTTAAGATAGAATTGCATAACCTTAGATTTTATAACATTTAAAAGAAGTTCATGTTTCTGCGAAATAATTCGTAGACTTTTAGCAGACAATCCAGACCTTTAACAGAAGAACTTAGTAACACCATATCATCATATAAATGTGAAACGTTATTTACAATGACATATAATCTGTATTTATAGGTCTTATTGCGCTGTTTTAACGGCATAAGGTCAAAGGACCAATAACAAGGCTCTTGTATTACGAAGTACAGGCAGTGGCGTAGCTTCGGGGGGGGCGGGGGGCGCGACTGACACCCTTCATCGTAAAAATATCTGGTCTAGTGGGAAATCTAGGACTGGTTGTAA